>CM055267.1:125451094-125528335 GCA_029237695.1 Conchocele bisecta | reverse complement strand
TGATTTGGAAAATATTACCAAACTATATCTAGCCAGCATTCCGTGAGTTTCATGGACTTTCAGCCGGATCCAGATGAGTTATGAGCGTGATCCCATGGCTGAAATTAGTTGAATATTACCCAAACCATACTAGTCAGTGTTGTGTTTCATTTCCGTGAGTTTCATGGACTTTCAGCCGGATCCAGATGAGCTATGAGGTGAACCCATGGCTCAAATCATTTGGAAATATTACCCAAACCATACTAGCCAGTTTCCGTGAGTTTCATGGACTTTCAGCCGGATCCAGATGAGCTTATGACGTGAACCATGGCTGAAATTAGTTGGAAATATTACCCAAACCATACTAGCCAGTTTCCGTGAGTTTCATGGACTTTCAGCCGGATCCAGATGAGTTATGAGGTGAACCCATTGTTGTTAAATCAGTTAGGGCAATATTCACCCACCATACTAGCCCAGTTTGACGTGATGTTCCATGGACTTTCAGCAGGCCGGATCCATTGAGTTGGGAGTTATAGAGGTGCCTGTTTAACCATGGCTGAAATTAGGTGTTTGGGCGAAATATTACCCAACCCCTCCATACTCGCCAGTTTCCGTGAGTTCCATGGACTTTCAGCCGGATCCAGATGAGTTATGAGGTGAACCCATGGCTGAAATTAGTTGACAATATTACCCAAACCATACTAATCAGTTTCCGTGAGTTCCATGGACTTTCAGCCGGATCCAGATGAGTTATGAGGTGAACCCATGGCTGAAATTAGTTTGGAAATATTACCCAAATCATACTCGCCAGTTTCCGTGAGTTCCATGGACTTTCATCCGGATCCAGATGAGTTATGAGGTGAACCCATTGTTGAAATTAGTTGGGAATATTACCCAAATCATACTAGCCAGCTTCCGTGAGTTTCATGGACTTTCAGCCGGATCCAGATGAGTTATGAGGTGAACCCATGGCTGAAATTAGTTTAAAATATTACCCAAACCATACTAGCCGGTTTCCGTGAGTTCCATGGACTTTCAGCCGGATCCAGATGAGTTATGACGTGAACCTATGGCTGAAATTAGTTTGGAAATATTACCTGAACCATACTCGCCTCTTTCCGTGAGTTCCATAGAATTTCAGCCGGATCCAGATGAGTTATGACGTGAACCCATGGCTGAAATTAGTTTGGAAATATTACCCGAACCATACTCGCCTCTTTCCGTGAGTTCCATGGACTTTCATCCGGATCCAGATGAGTTATGAGGTGAACCCATTGTTGAAATCAGTTGGGAATATTACCCAAACCATACTAGCCAGTTTCCGTGAGTTCCATGGACTTTCAGCCGGATCTAGATGAGCTATGAGGTGAACCCATGGCTGAAATG
Source organism: Conchocele bisecta (assembly GCA_029237695.1). Taxonomy (NCBI): domain Eukaryota; kingdom Metazoa; phylum Mollusca; class Bivalvia; order Lucinida; family Thyasiridae; genus Conchocele; species Conchocele bisecta. Next base: position 125,526,970 of record CM055267.1, on the reverse strand, counting down.
ATTTAGAAATATTACCCAAACCATACTAGCCAGTTTCCGTGAGTTTCATGGACTTTCAGCCGGATCCAGATGAGTTATGAGGTGAACCCATGGCTGAAATTAGTTGAAAATATTACCCAAACAATACTAGCCGGTTTCCGTGAGTTCCATGGACTCTCAGCCGGAACCAGATGAGTTATGACGTGAACCCGTGGCTGAAATTAGTTGACAATATTACCCAAACCATACTAATCAGTTTCCGTGAGTTCCATGGACTTTCAGCCGGATCCAGATGAGTTATGAGGTGAACCCATGGCTGAAATTAGTTTGGAAATATTAACCAAACCATACTCGCCAGTTTCCGTGAGTTCCATTGACTTTCAGCCGGATCCAGATGAGTTATGAGGTGAACCCATTGTTGAAATTAGTTGGGAATATTACCCAAATCATACTAACCAGTCTCCGTGAGTTCCATGGACTTTCAGCCGGATCCAGATGAGTTATGAGGTGAACCCATGGCTGAAATTAGTTGGGAATATTACCCAAACCATACTAGCCTGTTTCTGTGAGTTCCATGGACTTTCAGCCGGATCCAGATGAGCTATGAGGTGAACCCATGGCTGAAATTAGTTGGGAATATTACCCAAACCATACTAGCCAGTTTCCGTGAGTTCCATGGACTTTCAGCCGGATCCAGATGAGCTATGAGGTGAACCCATGGCTGAAATTATTTGGAAATATTACCCAAACCATACTAGCCAGTTTCCGTGAGTTTCATGGACTTTCAGCCGGATCCAGATGAGTTATGTGGTGAACCCATGGCTGAAATTAGTTGAAAATATTACCCAAACCATACTAGCCGGTTTCCGTGAGTTCCATGGACTTTCATCCGGATCCAGATGAGTTATGAGGTGAACCCATTATTGAAATCAGTTGGGAATATTACCCAAACCATACTAGCCAGTTTCCGTGAGTTCCATGGACTTTCAGCCGGATCCAGATGAGCTATGAGGTGAACCCATGGCTGAAATGATTTGGAAATATTACCCAAACCATACTAGCCAGCTTCCGTGAGTTTCATGGACTTTCAGCCGGATCCAGATGAGTTATGAGGTGAACCCATGGCTGAAATTAGTTGAAAATATTACCCAAACCATACTAGTCAGTTTCCGTGAGTTTCATGGACTTTCAGCCGGATCCAGATGAGCTATGAGGTGAACCCATGGCTCAAATCATTTGGAAATATTACCCAAACCATACTAGCCAGTTTCCGTGAGTTTCATGGACTTTCAGCCGGATCCAGATGAGTTATGTGGTGAACCCATGGCTGAAATTAGTTGAAAATATTACCCAAACCATACTAGTCGGTTTCCGTGAGTTCCATGGACTTTCAGCCGGATCCAGATGAGTTATGAGGTGAACCCATTGTTGAAATCAGTTGGGAATATTACCCAAACCATACTAGCCAGTTTCCGTGAGTTCCATGGACTTTCAGCCGGATCCAGATGAGCTATGAGGTGAACCCATGGCTGAAATGATATAGAAATATTACCCAAACCATACTAGCCAGTTTCCGTGAGTTTCATGGACTTTCAGCCGGATCCAGATGAGTTATGAAGTGAACCCATGGCTGAAATTAGTTGAATATATTACCCAAACCATACTAGCCGGTTTCCGTGAGTTCCATGGACTTTCATCTGGATCCAGATGAGTTATGAGGTGAACCCATTGTTGAAATTAGTTGGGAATATTACCCAAATCATACTAACCAGTCTCCGTGAGTTCCATGGACTTTCAGCCGGATCCAGATGAGTTATGAGGTGAACCCATGGCTGAAATTAGTTGGGAATATTACCCAAACCATACTAGCCTGTTTCTGTGAGTTCCATGGAGTTTCAGCCGGATCCAGATGAGCTATGAGGTGAACCTATGGCTGAAATTAGTTGGGAATATTACCCAAACCATACTAGCCAGTTTCCGTGAGTTCCATGGACTTTCAGCCGGATCCAGATGAGCTATGAGGTGAACCCATGGCTGAAATGATTTGGAAATATTACCCAAACCATACTAGCCAGCTTCCGTGAGTTTCATGGACTTTCAGCCGGATCCAGATGAGTTATGAGGTGAACCCATGGCTGAAATTAGTTGAAATATTACCCAAACCATACTAGTCAGTTTCCGTGAGTTTCATGGACTTTCAGCCGGATCCAGATGAGCTATGAGGTGAACCCATGGCTCAAATCATTTGGAAATATTACCCAAACCATACTAGCCAGTTTCCGTGAGTTTCATGGACTTTCAGCCGGATCCAGATGAGTTATGTGGTGAACCCATGGCTGAAATTAGTTGAAAATATTACCCAAACCATACTAGTCGGTTTCCGTGAGTTCCATGGACTTTCAGCCGGATCCAGATGAGTTATGAGGTGAACCCATTGTTGAAATCAGTTGGGAATATTACCCAAACCATACTAGCCAGTTTCCGTGAGTTCCATGGACTTTCAGCCGGATCCAGATGAGCTATGAGGTGAACCCATGGCTGAAATGATATAGAAATATTACCCAAACCATACTAGCCAGTTTCCGTGAGTTTCATGGACTTTCAGCCGGATCCAGATGAGTTATGAGGTGAACCCATGGCTGAAATTAGTTGAAAATATTACCCAAACCATACTAGCCGGTTTCCGTGAGTTCCATGGACTTTCAGCCGGTTCCAGATGAGTTATGAGGTGAACCCATTGTTGAAATTAGTTGGGAATATTACCCAAATCATATTAACCAGTCTCCGTGAGTTCCATGGACTTTCAGCCGGATCCAGATGAGTTATGAGGTGAACCCATGGCTGAAATTAGTGGACAATATTACCCAAACCATACTAATCAGTTTCCGTGAGTTCCATGGACTTTCAGCCGGATTCAGATGAGTTATGAGGTGAACCCATGGCTGAAATTAGTTTGGAAATATTACCCAAACCATATTAGCCAGTTTCCGTGAGTTCCATGGACTTTCAGCCGGATCCAGATGAGCTATGAGGTGAACCCATGGCTGAAATGATTTGGAAATATTACCCAAACCATACTAGCCAGTTTCCGTGAGCTTCATGGATTTTCAGCCGGATCCGGATGAGTTATGAGGTGAACCCATGGCTGAAATTAGTTGAAAATATTACCCAAACCATACTAGCCGGTTTCCGTGAGTTCCATGGACTTTCAGCCGGATCCAGATGAGTTATGACGTGAACCCGTGGCTGAAATTAGTTGACAATATTTCCCAAACCATACTAATCAGTTTCCGTGAGTTCCATGGACTTTCAGCCGGATCCAGATGAGCTATGAGGTGAACCCATGGCTGAAATTATTTGGAAATATTACCCAAACCATATTAGCCAGTTTCCGTGAGTTTCATGGACTTTCAGCCGGATCCAGATGAGTTATGTGGTGAACCCATGGCTGAAATTAGTTGAAAATATTACCCAAACCATACTAGCCGGTTTCCGTGAGTTCCATGGACTTTCATCCGGATCCAGATGAGTTATGACGTGAACCCGTGGCTGAAATTAGTTGACAATATTACCCAAACCATACTAATTAGTTTCCGTGAGTTCCATGGACTTTCAGCCGGATCCAGATGAGTTATGACGTGAACCTATGGCTGAAATTAGTTTGGAAATATTACCCGAACCATACTCGCCTCTTTCCGTGAGTTCCATGGACTTTCATCCGGATCCAGATGAGTTATGAGGTGAACCCATTGTTGAAATTAGTTGGGAATATTACCCGAACCATACTAGCCAGTTTCCGTGAGTTCCATCGACTTTCAGCCGGATCCAGATGAGCTATGAGGTGAACACATGGCTGAAATGATTTGGAAACATTACCCAAACCATACTAGCCAGTTTCCGTGAGTTTCATGGACTTTCAGCCGGATCCAGATGAGTTATGAGGTGAACCCATGGCTGAAATTAGTTGAAAATATTACCCAAACCATACTAGCCGGTTTCCGTGAGTTCCATGGACTTTCAGCCGGATCCAGATGAGTTATGAGGTGAACCCATGGCTGATATTAGTTGGAAATATTACCCTAACTATACTAGCTAGTTATCGTTAGATCCATGGACTTTCAGCCGGATCCAGGTGAGTTATGAGGTGAACCCATGGCTGAAATTAGTTGAAAATATTACCCAAACCATACTAGCCGGTTTCCGTGAGTTCCATGGACTTTCAGCCGGATCCAGATGAGTTATGAGGTGAACCCATGGCTGAAATTAGTTGAAAATATTACCCAAACCATACTAGCCGGTTTGCGTGAGTTGCATGGACTTTCAGCCGGATCCAGATGAGTTATGAGGTGAACCCATGGCTGAAATTAGTTGACAATATTACCCAAACCATACTAATCAGTTTCCGTGAGTTCCATGGACTTTCAGCCGGATCCAGATGAGTTATGAGGTGAACCCATGGCTGAAATTAGTTGAAAATATTACCCAAACCATACTAGCCGGTTTCCATGAGTTCCATGGAATTTCAGCCGGATCCAGATGAGTTATGAGGTGAACCCATGGCTGATATTAGTTGAAAATATTACCCAAACTATATTAGCCAGTTTCCGTGAGTTCCATGGACTTTCAGCCGGATCCAGATGAGTTATGAGGTGAACCCATGGCTGAAATTAGTTGTAAATATTACCCAAACCATATACGTGTCGTACGCTCGATTTAAGGAGCAGGCAAGACTTGCACGGAGCCATTGCACTACGGCGTCCAATACGCTGTGAATATCACAATGGTCATTCACTACGAAACAATTATGAAATATGTTTTTGGCTTGAATCCAGCACATGTGATCAAAACTGATTAGTAGACGTATACGTTCGCCCTTTCCAGATTCGTTCCCGTACTTTTTGTTACATTATAAAATGCCATTCACTTATGATCGAAAACAACGCACTGGGTGACAAAGAGTTTGAAAATATTTATTTTTATGTCTTCATGCTAACCTGAATGGTTGCAAACTATTAGGTTGCTATGAAATCGTCCTAATAATAAAAATCTGCCTACTCTAATCACTCAATTAACAAACCATAGACCATTCCGCTCTACACACAGCCAGTTGGCTAGTCCGCTATTTAAACCCCTCCAAATATGTTTAGGACGCTATCAAGGTGCAGGTATATTTTGTATCTCCCATTATTTCGTTCTAATTTTGAATTTTTGCTGTGTATTGTGCGCTGTCCAATGACAAATTGTCATTGGATATTGTTCAATACACGTTATTTTCATTCTTTTGTGTTGCGTGGTTATTTTCTCCATTGTTTTTTTGTGTTTTTTACACTGTGTCACGTATTTTCGCGGTTCGCGTGGTACGCGATTCGGACCCTAACGGGTTCGTCCCCAATGGAGTCGCTCCCGTGACGCAATTTTTGTGTAAATTTTTTGTTTTTATGTCTTCATGCTAACCTGAATGGTTGCAAACTATTAGGTTGATATGAAATCGTCATAATAATAAAAATCTGCCCACTCTAATCACTCAATTAACAAACCATAGACCATTCCGCTCCACACACAGCCAGTTGGCTAGTCCGCTATTTAAACCCCTCCTATTATTTTTAGGACGCTATCAAGGTGCAGGTATATTTTGTATCTCCCATTATTTCGTTCTAATTTTGAATTTCTGCTGTGTATTGTGCGTTGTCCAATGACAAATTGTCATTGGATATTGTTCAATACACGTTATTGTCACTCTTTTGCGTTGCGTGGTTATTTTCTCCATTGTTTTTTTGTGTATTTTACACTGTGTCACGTATTTTCGCGGTTCGCGTGGTACGCGATTCGGACCCTAACGGGTTCGTCCCCAAATGGAGTCGCTCACGTGACGCAATTTTTGTGTAAATTTTTTGTTTTGTGTGCATCCTGGGCGTCTTTGCGGTGTCTTCTATCGGGTTTTGTTGACAATGCCTGTTAGTATGCCGCAATCACGCGCTTCGTGTGGTCGCATGACTTCTCTGTGGGACACCCATAAGGACTGGTGCTTTGCCTGTTGCGGGTGTTGCAGGGATAGGCCATGTGATTTGTCCGGCCGTTGGACGGATACGACGTGGGGCAAGGCAGGGTCTCGTTAAAGGTCCCATGCTTCACGGTCGAAGAATCTGTACCCGCGTCCCAGCCCTTGGGAGCGGGGGTGCCTCCAGATGGGTCCTCCACTTCGGGGGGGGGGGCGGTCGGTGCACATTGTGTTGCCTCCCTATAAAGGCCTCCAGTCATCCGGTGCTCCAATTCTGGAATGCGGATTGTGGTCGCCGTTCTAGGGTGTTAGGGCGGGACTGTTGTTCGCAGTCCAGAGTACGGTCGAGGACGCTACTCACGTGATAGGCCGGTATCCATGTGGGGGATACCGGGCTGCTGCGGCCGGTTCTTGATCCTATATCACCCGGTTCTCAGCGGGCTTTACCTATCACAGGGTTGCTGCGGCCGGTGCTTGATCACATTCACCCGGTTCACAGCGGACCCAGCTTCTCGCAAGAGAGGCGCCCGGTACCGGGACGGGCAACCGGGCACCGGGCACCGGGCACCGGGCACCGGGCACCGGGCACCGGGCACCGGGCACCGGGCACCGGGCACCGGGTAGCCACCGGGCACCGGGCACCGGGTAGCCACCGGGCACCGGGCACCGGGGGGAGCCGGGCACCGGGCACCGGGAGCCGGGCGCCGGGACCGGGCACCGGGCACCGGGCACCGGGCACCGGGCACCGGGCACCGGGCACCGGGCACCGGGCACCGGGCACCGGGCACCGGGCACCGGGCACCGGGCACCGGGCACCGGGCAGCCACCGGGCGCTGGGCAGCTTTCGGGCACCGGGTACCGGGGCACCGGGCTTTCACCGGGCCTCGGGCGCCAGACACCAGGCGGCGGGCACTCGCTGGGAACCGGACGCCGGGTTCTTCTGGTTCAGGTTCCATCTTTCTTGGACAGACAACTGCTTACGACAGGCAGACGTTCTACGTCTTCGGTGATTTGTGCCCGGATAGGTCACTCGGTTAGAGCGATGGTGGGTAAACCAGATGCCCCGGGTTCGATCCCCGGGCCAGTGCACTTTTTAGGAAGACGTTCTAAGTGTTCCGGGAGATCGGTGTGTCGATCGCGTCATAGGAGTCGGGATCGGCGTAGCAGTTCGAGTTCGGGTTCGTGGTCCTAGTCATGCTCTTCCTCATCGTCGAGGTCGTTCTCAGTTTTTGTATCCGGCTCCTCGAGATCTAGATCTTCCGTTCGTCGGAGGAGACGGTCGAGGTGGTATTGGACGCCGTGGTGCAATGGCTCCGTACAGGTCTTGCCTGCTCCTTAATTCTAGCGTATATGAGTTCGAATCCCCCGTCAGAATTTAGGACTCAACACGCGATAGAATTATGATGGTTCAGTTGGCTAAGATTCTGGAGGCCCTGTCTAAGTCCCAGAACTTAGTGGGTTTGTCGGCTCCGTCACAGCCGGTGGTTTTGCCAGTGGAGCCTCCCGTGTGTGTACTTCCACGGATGGCGGTTGGAGACGGCTATTCGGTTCCTGTTGCTCATACCACTTCGCTAGGGAAGGGTATCCCTGAGTAAGGGTACGTTCTGGATCACGGTACAGTTCCCGCGGGCCTAGACGGCGCTTCAGCAGAGGGCAACTTTGTTCATGACTCTGCGGTGGATGATGAGTTTGTTTCGCCTCCTCCATCCTTCTGGGTTGTTCTGAATGCAGTTTACACTCTGCTGCCTGCAGATGTGTGTCCGCTTCTGCCGCCACCACCGCCGAGGTTTCATGCCTTGTATGAGGCTGATTCGGTGGTGGAGTTGCCGAGGCTTCCTTTCTCTCCTACAGTAGGGCTTCTTGCTACGTAGATTGAGGGAGCGTTTGGTAAGGATTTGGCCACTGCGGGGTTCCGAGTGCACAAAACTTTTATCGCCACACTGGGGTCTAAGTTCTACATGCCCCTCTATGCGGCGTGGTTTTTTAGATCTCCTTTTCTGGACAAGGACGCCGCGGCGATTGGGATATCGTCGGTTCCTGGCCCAGGTTCGCATTTTGCGAAGGCATGGGTGTAGGCTGATTTTTATTTTAGGTCGATTGTGGCTATGGCGTCACCTATCGATTTATGTTTGAATCACGATGATTCTTCGTCTCTGGACGCAGTGCTTCAGTCGGCGGTCCGTGCCGCCAAGCCTGTTGTCAACATGTCTTTGGCGGTCTCTATGGACATGCTCTTGTCCAGATGAGACGCAGTGCTAGCCGGCTCGTCAGTCTTGAACGGTCCTGCCAGAGATTTTGCTCCGTTCGACTTTTTTGACCTCTGACAATTTGTGCGAACTAACGGCCAAAGATGATTTTTCGTCAGGGTGCGGTTATTTCTGACCAGGGGTTGATCACAATCCAACCAGGGAGGCGCTCGCAAACGACACGCCGCTTCGACGGGGCGGGTGTCTTCCTGGGCAGAGAGGGGAATGAACACTGGGTCTTCTCGTTCTTTGACCCAGGTTAACTGCACCGGCAGCGACGGTACCGACGGACCCGCCTGCTGCTCCGTCTTTTCAACCTCCTGTGGGGTCGTTTCCCCGGACGGGGGTATTTTCAGGGGTCAAGTATAGCCTCTCTCTCTTGAAGTATAGTGCTATAGAGGAAGTTCGGGACGTGGTCGGAGCGCCATTTGCCAGGGAGACTCGGCCGTTTCCATAGATCTGCGGGTCGCGTACTTCCACGTGCCCATCCGCAGATGCTCTCGGAAGTTTTTAAGGTTTGTTTCCGAGTATCGTGTCTTTTAGTTCCGTGTGTTGCCGTTCGGTCTTTTGGCGGCCCCTCGCGTGTTTACGCTTCTCATGGAGATGGTGGCAGCGGAGGCCAGGAGGCTGGGGGTCTCTCTGCTCCAGTATCTGGACCACTGGTTGATTCACCGTTAGTGCGTTCGTTCACTCTTACGGAATCTGGCAGTGGTATGGGGTTTGTTACTCATCTAGGTCTCTTTTCCAATCTAGAGTAGTCGTAGTTGGTTCCCACACAGGATTTCTCTTTGGTGGGAATGAACTTCTTGACCGATCTATCAGTCATCAGAGTACCGTTGGACAGGGTGCGTGGCATCTTGACCTAAGTTTTCCGGGTACTGGTCAGAGGTTCTCTGTCAGCTAGGCAATTTCTGTCACTCCTGGACATTCTGGGTGCAGCTGCGGGGTATGTGGTGCTGGGGAGGTTACGTCTGCGATCTCCAGTATTACTTACTAGGGCTATGGAGGCTGCACCGCGATCCTTTGGATCGGTCTTTGCCTATGATCACCATCTTCCTAGTTATCTCAGATGGTGGGAAGTGGAGGTCTGGTTCCTACAGGGAGTTCCCATGGTGTTACCTCCTCCTACTCGCTTTCTGTCCACAGACGCGTCGGGCGAAGGCTGGGGTGGGGGCTCATCTGGAGCCCCTAGATCGGTGTTTTTCGGGCTGGTGGTCAGTGCAGGAAGCTCAGGGATACATCAACATGTTAGAGCTTTTGGCAGTGTTCCGCGGGTTGACAGCGGCGGATTCTGTTCTGCACGGGCAGGTGGTGCTGGTTTCTGCGGTCCTCTCCTGTTCTGACGGAATGGCCTCTGCATCCGTCGGTGTCCAGTGCGATCTTGTCCGGATGGGGAGATCCATTTGTGGGTTTGTTACGGCAAGGCTCAACCATCGGTTGCCACTGTTTGTGTCTCCGGTGCCCGACCATCGGGCTTTGGCAGTGGACGCATGTCCTTGTCGTGGATCAGTCTGGACGGGTACGCGTTTCCACAGTTCGTGATGCTGCCCCGAGTCTTACGGAAGATTCTCGACGATCAGTCACGGATCGCTCTGGTGGCCCATGTTGGCCAACCAGGAGCTGGTTCGTTATGCTTTTGGTCCTGCTGACAGACCGCTCTATAGTTCTTCCGGTCAGCCAGGATCTTCTGTCTCAGCATGCAGGGTAGACTCCTATGTGCGTATGCTTAACCTTCACGCCTGGCGGTTATCAGCCGGGCCTTCAGTCGCGGGGGTATTTTCAGATGACGCTGCCAAGGTCATCGCTCAGTCTCAGCGTCCATCCACCTCTAAGTTGTATGACGCTAAGTGGGGAGCCTGGGTGGATTGGGGCCATCGTCAGTCGGTCGATCCGCTCAATCCCACTATAGGTGAATTAAGTGATTTTCTTTTGTTTCTTTTTATTCTGGCCTTCGCTTCGGCAAAGCATAGAGGCGAGTTCCTTGCTTTCTGTTGGTCGATCAGCGCTTGTCTGTGGGAGGAACTCGATTAGTTTCTCCTATGAACCGGGATTTCTCCCTCAGACACATTATCCCTCCTCACATGATCTGGAACCAGTTGTGGTTCCGGGCCTCCCTCCGTCACGCCTGTCAGCGGCAGTGGATCGCACTTTCTGTCCAGTCCGTAGTCCGTGCGGTGAAGCATTAGGTTCGGAAGACTAAGGACATCCGGTCCGACAGTAAAAGTTTCTTCTTACCGACTTTAGGCCTACGGGAGGTATCGCAATCCTTTGTCTCCCGTTGGATAGGTAGGGCCATTACTTGAGCTTATACAACAGTAAGTGGTTCTGCAGCTGTGTTGTTTAGGCCCAAACTGCACGAGGTGCGTACAGTCTCTACTTCTGGGGTTTTTTCACTCGGGCATTCCAGTCGGAAGGTCGTGCGTGCAGCTACTTCTTTCTATGATCGCTTTCTGCACTGGCAGGTATGTGCTGCAACTGGGTCCGTTAGTAGCAGCGGGTGAAGTTGTGGGTTTATCAGCCGGTAGCATCAAGTCTAGGAGGCTGTTTGGATCTACCTGTTCGCGATAGGCTGGGATTTTTTCTGTTGATGAACGGGTGTCTGTGGTGATCTATGGTTCTTACGGTTGATTACGCTGGGCCGGGAGGCATTGTAGGTACATGTTAGAGCGTGGGACTTGGGATCTAAGGGTCCCGGGTTCGAATCCCGCCAGCGCCGTAATGTTCGTGATAGCCTAGTCCTATCGGATGGACGGGATCATCGGTCCCGTCATCGCCTTATCACTAGGTTATAATTAAGTTATCACAAAATGTTACGGCGTTCCAGTCCAGTTTTTACAAAAATGTTCCAGTCCATTTTACAAAATGCTCAGTAGCCGCGAAGTGCCCAGTGTAGTTTAGCGGATATTTCAGTGGTGATATTTAAATAGAGACCGCTTGATGAGACCGCTACGATTTTCTTAAAAATCGATTAGGGCGAGGCTACCTACCTAGTTTGTAGCAGTTGTGTTACAAAAGGATAGTGTTTCACGTGGGGTTTTATTCTCTTTGTCTACCATACATGGGTTTATATGTATATGTTTTGGTCTGGCTTTAGGGCCAGTTTGACGCCTAAGCAATTGCTTGTTAGGATAACCTTAGTGCTTGTTTAGGGCGTTTTATTTTAATACTGTGGTTCTCGATATGGACGAGTCTTGTGTCGTCATGAGACAAATGTTTAGACTTTGAGTATATTCAGTTGAGCTGTTGCATGTGAAGTGCCAGGCGACGACTTTCGCCAGGGCTTCGTCTGTCAGCTGCAGCTATGCCATGAGTATTCTCCAGCGTGCTAACCAAGTATAGCAGGTTGGAGTCTACGAGTCAGTCTACGAAACTAGCGTGGTGGTGCTTGACTTTATCCACCCCTCATCTTCTATCGTAAGAAAAGGGGGGGGGGGCGGATTGGGCGCCCTTATGATTCTATGGTGAGTCTATGTTATTACAATATATGTAACACCCAAGTTTGTACCTAGGCCAAATATATTTGTCTGTTTCGAGGGTTTTAAAATCTGCCTTGCCATTCCGGTCGAGTATGAGTAGTGAGAATTCCTCCCACCATCACTACGAATTCTTGCAACCATTCAGGTTAGCATGAAGACATAAAAATGGAAAATTATTACTAATTTTAGTTTTTATTATTCATACTCACCTGAATGGTAAGGTAGACCCTCCTCCCGTACCACGCATGATGGTTTCATCTTCTCTCTACTTTAGTTACTTCGGGCTGTTATTCTACTAGCAGTGTTATTTCCTGATGGAAATGAGTAACTACTTGAAGCTGGATACCTAACAATAATAGAAGGGATTTAAATAGCGGACTAGCCAACTGGCTGTGTGTGGAGCGGAATGGTCTATGGTTTGTTAATTGAGTGATTAGAGTGGGCAGATTTTTATTATTAGGACGATTTCATAGCAACCTAATAGTTTGCAACCATTCAGGTGAGTATGAATAATAAAAACTAAAATTAGTAATAATTTTCCATTTTGTGTGCATCCTGGGCGTCTTTGCGGTGTCTTCTATCGGGTTTTGTTGACAATGCCTGTTAGTATGCCGCAATCACGCGCTTCGTGTGGTCGCATGACTTCTCTGTGGGACACCCATAAGGACAGGTGCTTTGCCTGTTGCGGGTGTTGCAGGGAGAGGCCATGTGATTTGTCCGGCCGTTGGACGGATACGACGTGGGGCAAGGCAGGGTCTCGTTAAAGGTCCCATGCTTCACGGTCGAAGTATCTGTACCCGCGTCCCAGCCCTTGGGAGCGGTGGTGCCTTCTGAGGTAGGTAAAGCTTCGGAGGGTGCGTCAGATGGGTCCTCCCCTTCGGGGGGGGGGGGTGGGGGGGTGGGGGGCGGTCGGTGCACATTGTGTTGCCTCCCTATAAAGGCCTCCAGTCATCCGGTGCTCCAATTCTGGAGTGCGGATTGTGGTCGCCGTTCTAGGGTGTTAGGGCGGGACTGTTGTTCGCAGTCCAGAGTACGGTCGAGGACGCTACTCATGTGATAGGCCGGTATCCATGTGGGGGATACCGGGCTGCTGCGGCCGGTTCTTGATCCTATATCGCCCGGTTCTCAGCGGGCTTTACCTATCACAGGGTTGCTGCGGCCGGTGCTTGATCACATTCACCCGGTTCACAGCGGACCCAGCTTCTCACAGGAGAGGCGCCCGGTACCGGGCACCGGGCACCGGGCACCGGGCACCGGACACCGGGCACCGGGCACCGGGCACCGGGCACCGGGCACCGGGCACCGGGCACCGGGCACCGGGCACCGGGTAGCCACCGGGCACCGGGTAGCCACCGGGCACCGGGAGCCGGGCACCGGGTAGCCACCGGGCACCGGGCACCTGGCACCGGGAGCGGGCACCGGGCACCGGGCACCGGGCACCGGGCACCGGGCACCGGGTCCAGCCACCGGGCACCGGGCACCGGGCACAGGGCACCGGGCACCGCCGGTCGACCTGGCACCGGGCACCGGGCAGCCACCGGGCGCCAGGCAGCTTTTGGGCACCGGGTACCGGGGCACCGGGCTTTCATCGGGCCTCGGGCGCCAGACACCAGGCGCCGGGCACTCGCTGGGGACCGGACGCCGGATTCTTCTGGTTCAGGTTCCATCTTTCTTGGACAGACAACTGCTTACGACAGGCAGACGTTCTACGTCTTCGGTGATTCGTGCCCGGATAGGTCACTCGGTTAGAGCGATGGTGGGTAAACCAGATGCCCCGGGTTCCATCCCCGGGCCAGTGCACTTTTTAGGAAGACGTTCTAAGTGTTCCCGGAGATCGGTGTGTCGATCGCGTCATAGGAGTCGGGATCGGCGTAGCAGTTCGAGTTCGGGTTCGGGGTCCTAGTCATGCTCTTCCTCATCGTCGAGGTCGTTCTCAGTTTTTGTATCCGGCTCCTCGAGATCTAGATCTTCCGTTCGTCGGAGGAGACGGTCGAGGTGGTATTGGACGCCGTGGTGCTATGGCTCCGTGCAGGTCTTGCCTGCTCCTTAATTCTAGCGTATATGAGTTCGAATCCCCCGTCAGAATTTAGTACTCGACACGCGATAGAATTATGATGGTTCAGTTGGCTAAGATTCTGGAGGCCCTGTCTAAGTCCCAGAACTTAGTGGGTTTGTCGGCTCCGTCACAGCCGGTGGTTTTGCCAGTGGAGCCTCCCGTGTGTGTACTTCCACGGATGGCGGTTGGAGACGTCCATTCGGTTCCTGTTGCTCATACCACTTCGCTAGGGAAGGGTATCCCTGAGTAAGGGTGCATTCTGGATCACAGTACAGTTCCCGCGGGCCTAGACGGCGCCTCAGCAGAGGGCAGCTTTGTTCATGACTCTGCGGTGGATGATGAGTTTGTTTCGCCTCCTCCATCCTTCTGGGTTGTTCTGAATGCAGTTTACACTCTGCTGCCTGCAGATGTGTGTCCGCTTCTGCCGCCACCACCGCCGAGGTTTCATGCCTTGTATGAGGCTGATTCGGTGGTGGAGATGCCGGAGTTGCCGAGGCTTCCTTTCTCTCCTACAGTAGGGCTTCTTGATACGTAGATTGAGGGAGCGTTTGGTAAGGATTTGGCCACTGCGGGGTTCCGAGTGCCCAAAACTTTGATCGCCACACGGGGGTCTAGTTCTACATGCCCCTCTGTGCGGCGTGGTTTTTATGTCTTCATGCTAACCTGAATGGTTGCAAACTATTAGGTTGCTATGAAATCGTCCTAATAATAAAAATCTGCCTACTCTAATCACTCAATTAGCCCACCATAGACCATTCCGCTCTATACACAGCCAGTTGGCTAGTCCGCTATTTAAACCCCTCCTATTATTTTTAGGAAGCTATCAAGAGTGCAGGTATATTTTGTATCTCCATAATTTCGTTCTAATTTTGATTTTCTGCCGTGTTTTGGGCTTTATTTGTCATTGGATATTGTTCAATACATGTTATTGTCACTCAATTGCGTTACGTACTTTTTTCTCTTTTTTCTTTTTTTGTGTGTTACACTGTGTCACGTATTTTCGCGGGTATTTTCGCGGGTCGCGAGGTACGCTATTCGTACCCTGTCGGGTTCGTCCCCGAGTGTAGTCGCTCCCGTGACACAAATTGTTTTATAAATTTTGTTTGTGTGTTTTTTTAGGCGTCTTTGCGGTGTCTTCTATCGGGTTTTGTAGCAATACCTGTTAGCATGCCGCAATCACGCGCTTCGTGTGGGCATATGACTTCTCTGTGGGACACCCATAAGGACAGGTGCTTTGCCTGTTGCGGGTGTTGCAAGGAGAGGCCATGTGATTTGTCCGCCCTTTGGACGGATGCGACGTGGGGCAAGGTTGGGTCTCGTAGGTCCCATACCTCACCGTCGAAGAAGTCTGTGGCCGCGTCTCAGCTTTTGGGAGCGGTGGTACCTTCCGAGGTAGGTAAGGCTTCGGAGGGTGCTTCAGATGGGATCTCCCCATCGGGGGGATCGGTGTATGTTGAGAGAGTACGTTCGGGGTCTCTGACTTCAAAACGTTCCTCATGTGATAGGCCGGTGATCCATGCAGGGGATGCCAGGCTGCTGAGGCCGGTTCTTGATCCTATATCACCCGGTTCTCATGGGGCTTTACCTATCACAGGGTTGCTGATCCCATATCACCCGGTTCACAGCGGACCCAGCCTCTCGCAGGAGAGGCGCCCGGTACTGGGTACCGGGCACCAGGCACCGGGCACCGGGCACCGGGCACCGGGCACCGGGCACCGGGCACCGGTCACCGGGCACCGGCACCGGTCACCGGGCACCGGTCACCGGGCACGGGCACCGGGCACCGGGCACCGGGCACCGGGCACCGGGCACCGGGCACCGGGCACCGGGCACCGGGCACCGGGCACCGGGCACCGGGCACCGGGCACGGGCACCGGTCAACGGTTACCGGGCACGGGCACCGGGCACCGGGCACCGGGCACCGGGCAGGCACCGGGCACCGGTCAACGGTTACCGGTCACCGGGCACCGGGCACCGGGCACCGGGCACCGGGCACCGGGCACCGGGCACCGGGCACCGGGCACCGGGC
Organism: Conchocele bisecta; assembly: GCA_029237695.1. Lineage (NCBI taxonomy): Eukaryota > Metazoa > Mollusca > Bivalvia > Lucinida > Thyasiridae > Conchocele > Conchocele bisecta. The sequence continues at coordinate 125,511,186 of CM055267.1, read as the reverse complement.
ACCGGGCACCGGGCACCGGGCACCGGGCACCGGGCAGCAACCGGGTACCGGGCTGCCACCGGGCACCGGGCAGCTACCGGGCACCGGGATGACACCGGGCACCGGTCAGCTACCGGGCACCGGGTTGCCACCGGGCACCGGGCATCCGGGCACCGGGCAACCACCGGGCACCGGGCAACCACCAGGCACTGGGCACCAGATTCTTCTGGTTCCTTCTTCTCTGGACAGCCAGCTTCTTCCGGTAGGAAGACGTTCTGTGTCTTCGGTTGGTCATCGTTCCACGTGTTCCCGGATGTCGAGAAGTCGATCTCGTCGTAGGGGTCGGGATCGGTCTAGCTCTTCGAGTTCGTGTTCGGGTTCTAGGTCTTGTTCTTCCTCTTCTTCGAGGTCCTTCTCGGGTCTTGGTTCCGTTTCTTCTAGACCTCGTTCTCCTGTTCGTCGGAGGAGACGTTCGTATAGATCTACTACACGTAGTACAAGTTTGTTGGATCAGATGGCGAAGGTTTTGGGGGCTCTGTCTAAGTCCCAAAACTTAGTGGGTTTGTCGGCTCCTCCACAGCCTATGGTTCAACCGGTGAATCCGCCCCGGTATGATTTTCCACGTATGGTGGTAGAGGACTGCCAGTCGGTGCCTGTTGGGCATGCCACTTCGATAGGGAAGGGTTTACCTGGGCAGGGTTGCGTTCTGGATGGTTCGGTTCCCGGGGTTCTAACTGGCTCCCCAGGGGAGGTTAGCTGTGTTCAGGACTCTGAGGTGGAGGGTGAGTTTGATTCGCTTCCTCACTCCTTCTTGGATGCTCTGAATGCGGTTTACACTCTGCTGCCTGCAGACGTGTGTCCGCCTCTGCCTCCACCGCCACCTCGGGTTCATGCGTTGTATGAGGCTGATTCGGTGGTGGAGACGAAGGAGTTGCCGAGGCTCCCTTTTTCTCCTACAGTAGGGCTTCTGACTAAGGAGATTGAGGATGCTTTTGGCAAGGATTTGGCCACTGCGGGGTCCCGAGTGCCTAAAAGGTTGAACATTACACAGGGGTCGAGATTCTACACGCCGCACAATACGGCGTGGCCGTTGAGACCTCCTTTTCTGGATAAGGACGCTTCGGCGATTGGTATTTCGTCGGTTCCGGTGCCGGGGTTGCATTTTGCTAAAGCATGGGAGTCGGCTGACTCTAAACTTCGGTCAATTGTGGCTATGGCTTCACATATTGATTTATGTTTGGGGGCTGCTAAGGAGGCTATGAATCAAGATGATTCTTCGTCTCTGGACGCGGTACTTCAGTCGGCGGCCCGTGCCTCCAAGCATATTCTTAGCACGTCTTTGGCGGCTTCTACGGACATGCTTTTGTCCAGGAGGGACGCTGTGCTAGCCGGCTCCTCTGTGCTGACTGGTCCTGCCAGAGATTTGCTCCGCTCAGCTCCTATCACCTCTGACTCCTTGTTCGGGGGCAGGTGTGAACGTGCAGCCAAGGACGATTTTTCTGTCAGGGAGCGGTTGTTTTTGACCAGGAGTTGGTCACGTTCCAACCAGGGTGGCGCTCGCAAGAGGCATGCTACTTCAGGGGGGCGTGGGTCTTCTCAGGCGAAGTGGGGTAAGAACACGGTGTCTTCTCGTTCTTTGACCCGTGGGTCTGCACCGACAGCGACGGTTCCGAGGGTTCCGCCGGCGGCTCCGTATTTTCAACCTCCTGTGGGGTCGTTTCCCAGGGGTGTTGCGTCCGTTCGGGGCCGAGTGAGGGGCGGCTTTCTCGGCCGCGGCCTCGGAGGAAGACCAGATAGGCCAACTTGGCCGTTTCGTTTGGGGAGGACCAGCCCATGTCAGTTGTCTCCGCTCCTGTAGGAGGCAGGATCGCGTTGTTTCCTCTCCAGTGGGAGGGGATAACGCGATCCAATTGGGTACGGGAGGTAATCCGCCAGGGTTACGCCATCCCGTTTTCGAACGGTCCACCCCCCTTGCGAAGGGGTCCGCCCCTATGGAATCCCTACAGGGATTTGGTCAAGAGGGAGGCCCTCTCCAGAGAGGTAGCTTCTCTCTTGGAGAAGAGAGCTATAGAGGTGGTTCAGGACGTGTCTTCTCCGGGGTTCTACAGTCGCCTTTTTGTAGTTCCGAAGAAGAACGGCCAACTACGCCCTATCCTGGACTTATCCGTTCTGAACGAGTTTGTCCTGTCGGAACGTTTCAAGATGGAGACGTCTCAGTCTATCGGGAGCGCCATTTGTCCGGGAGACTGGGCCGTTTCCATAGATCTGCAAGACGCGTACTTCCACGTGCCCATCCGCAGGTGCTCTCGGAAGTTTCTCAGGTTTGTTTCCGAGAATCGGGTTTTTCAATTCCAAGTGTTACCGTTCGGTCTGACGACGGCTCCTCGTGTGTTTACGATTCTCATGGAAACTGTGGCAGCGGAGGCCATGCGGCTGGGGGTCTCTCTGCTCCAGTATCTGGACGATTGGTTGATTCACCATCAGTGCGTTCATTCGCTCAAACGGAATCTGGCGGTGGTTTGGGGTTTAGTTTTTCGTCTAGGTCTCATTCCCAATCTCGAGAAGTCGGAGTTGGTTCCCACACAGCTCTTATGTGGGAATGAACTTCTTGACCGATCGGTCGATCATCAGGGTCCCGTTGGACAGGGTGCGAGGCATTTTGACCAAAGTTTTCCAGGTTTTGGACAGGGTATCTATGTCGGCTCGGCACTTTCTGTCACTCCTGGGCGTTCTGGGGGCAGCTGCGGAGTGGGTGGTGCTGGTAAAGTTACATCTGCGTCCTCTCCGGTTTTACTTACTCGGGCTGTGGAGGCCTCACCGCGATCCTTTGGATCGGTCTTGGCCTCTGGTCACCGTCTTCAAACGTCATCTGAGATGGTGGGCAGTGGAGGACAGGTTCCTTCAGGGAGTTTCCATGGTGTTACCTCCTCCGACTCGTTTTCTGTCCACAGACGCGTCGGGCACAGGTTGGGGGGCTCATCTGGAACCTCTAGGTCAGTGTTTTTCGGGCCAGTGGTCGGTGCGGGAAGCTCGGGAACACATCAACATGCTTTTGGCAATATTCCGAGGGTTGACTGCTACGGAATCCGTTCTGCACGGACAGGTGGTGCTGGTTTCTACCGACAACACGACAGTGGTGGCTTACATCAACAGGCAAGGTGGGACACATTCAATCCGACTGTGTCTGTTGACGCGGGAGATGCTGCTGTGGTGTCACGTCAGACACATCTCCTTGCGAGCCCGGCACATAGCGGGACACAAGAATGTGTTAGCGGATTATCTGTCCCGGCAGGCCTCTCCTGTTCTGACAGAATGGGCTCTGCATCAGTCGGTGTCCAGTGCGATATTGTCCAGATGGGGGGGGTCCATTCGTGGATTTGTTTGCGACAAGGTTCAACAACCGGTTGCCTCTGTTTGTGTCTCCGGTGCCCGACCATCGGGCATTGGCGGTGGACGCAATGTCCTTGTCGTGGACCAATCTGGACGGGTACGCGTTTCCACCGTTCGTGATGTTGCCCCGAGTCTTAAGGAAGATTCGCGACGATCAGTCACTGATCACGCTGGTGGCCCCGTGTTGGCCGACCAGGAGCTGGTTTGTCATGCTTTTGGAACTGCTGACAGAACACCCCGTAGTCCTTCCGGTCAGCCAGGATCTTCTGTCCCAGCATGCAGGGAAGACCGTTCACTCCAATGTGCGGATGCTAAACCTTCACGCGTGGCGGTTATCAGGCAGGCCGTCAGACGCGATGGTTTTTCAGAGGACGCTGCCAACGTTATCGCTCAGTCTCAACGTCCATCCACCAAAAAGTTGTATGACGCTAAGTGGAGAGCCTTGGTGGATTGGGGCCATCAACAGTCGGTCGATCCACTCAATCCCACTATAGGTGAAATAGGTGAGTTTCTTTTGTTTCTTTTTCATACTAAGAATTTATCTGTGTCGGCCATCCGGGGGTATAGAGCGGCGTTGTCCAGCGTGCTTCGGTTTTCTGATGGCGCAGCGAAGTTTCTGGGCACTGACATCAAATTGTCGGCCATGATCGCACATTTTGCCAGGGCGCGTTTTGTGTCTCGTTCTTCCACGCCCAGGTGGAATCTGTCTTGTGTTTTGTGGTCGTTATCCATGAGCCCATATGAACCTATGGCTTCAGCCACTTTGTTGAATTGTTCCATTAAAACCGCTTTTCTTCTGGCCTTCGCTACTGCAAAGCGTAGAGGTGAGCTACATGCTTTCTGGATGGCTGATCAGCATATGTCTGTGGGCAGGAACTCCGTTTCTTTCTCATATGAACCGGGTTTCCTTCCTAAGACACACAATCCCTCTTCACATGATCTCGAACCTGTTGTGGTTCCGGGCCTCCCTCCGTCCCGTCTGTCAGCGGCGGTGGATCGCACTCTCTGTCCAGTCCGTGCGGTGAAGTATTACGTCCGGAAGACTAAGAACATTCGGTCCAACCGGAAGCGTTTCTTCATACCGACTTTAGGCCAGCGGGAGGTATCGAAATCTACTATCTCCCGTTGGATAGGTAGAGGCATTACTAGAGCTTATACTTCAGTAAGTGGCTCTGCGTCCGTGAAATTTAGGCCCAAGCCGCACGAGGTGCGAGCAGTCTCTACTTCTTGGGCGTTTCGTTCGGGCATTTCCGTCAGGAAGGTCATGCGAGCGGCAACTTGGAAAAATTATAACACTTTTTCCAAGTTTTATCTAAGATCGCTATCTGAACAGGCAGGTGATGTGTTGCAACTGGGTCCGTTAGTGGCAGCGGGTGAAGTTGTGGGTTAGTCTATCGGTAGCATCACATTTTAGACACTGTTTGGATCTACCTGTTTGCGCTCGGCTGGATCTCTTTCTGATAACCCGATCATTCGGTTTGTCATTACAGTTCCAGTGGAGTATGGGGGTTGGGAAGTGTGGCTCACCGCTAGATGAGCTTCACTTGCTTTTATTCATGAACGGGTGTCTGTGGTGATGAATGGTTTCTACTGTTCATCACACTGGCCATGAGTTTTTGGTGTGTACATGTTTGGATTAGGGCAAGGCAACCTAACCAGTTTGTTGCAGGGGTGTTACAAAAGGTTAGTTTTACCTTTAGTTAGTCTTCTTTTTCTTTTTTTTTGCTCTCATTGTCTAACGTACATGAGTTTGTATGGTTTTGGTTTTGGTCTAACTTATGGCCAGTTTACGCCTAAGCACTTACTTGTTAGGATGACCTTAGTGCTTAGGACGTTTTCATAATGTGTTCTCGATATGGACGAGTTATGTATCTTCATGAGACAATGTTCAGACTTTGTATATATCTCGGTTGAGTCTGTTGCATGTGAAGTGCCAGGCAACATCCTCGTCGAGGTTTCCATCGGTCAGAAGCTGCGATACACTGAGCATTCTCCGTCGTGCTTCCCTAGGGTGCAGATCGGAGTCTACGAGTCAGTCTTCATGACTAGCGTGGTGGGGATCGTTCTTCATCCACTCTTCACCTACTTTCGTTTGAAAAGGGGGGGGGGGATCCACTCTTCACCTACTAGTTGAAAAGGGGGGGGGCCATATTGGGCGCTCCTATGCTTCTATGGTGAGTCTATGTTTTTACATTATATGTAACACCCAAGTTGTACCTAGGCCATATATATATATTGTCTGCTTCGAGGGTTTTTAATCTGCCTTACCATTCCGGTCGAGTATGAGTAGTGAGAATACCTCCCACCATCACTACGAATTCTTGCAACCATTCAGGTTAGCATGAAGACATAAAAATGGAAAATTATTTCTAATTTTAGTTTTTATTATTCATACTCACCTGAATGGTAAGGTAGACCCTCCTCCCGTACCCCGCTTGATGGTTTCATCTTCTCTCTACTTAAGTTACTTCGTGCTGTTATTCTACTAGCAGTTTTATTTCTTTATGGAAATGAGTAATTTTTGAAGCTGTATACCTAACAATAATAGAAGGGGTTTAAATAGCGGACTAGCCAACTGGCTGTGTATAGAGCGGAATGGTCTATGGTGGGCTAATTGAGTGATTAGAGTAGGCAGATTTTTATTATTAGGACGATTTCATAGCAACCTAATAGCTTGCAACCATTCAGGTGAGTATGAATAATAAAAACTAAAATTAGAAATAATTTTCCATTTTTGAGATCTCTCTTTCTGGACAAGGACGCCGCGGCGATTGGGATATCGTCGGTTCCTGGCCCAGGTTCGCATTTGCGAAGGCATTGGTGTGGGCTGATTTTTATTTTAGGTCGATTGTGGCTATGGCGTCACCTATCGATTTATGTTTGAATCACGATGATTCATCGTCTCTGGACGCAGTGCTTCAGTCGGCGGTCCGTGCCACCAAGCCTGTTGTCAACACGTCTTTGGCGGTCTCTATGGACATGTTCTTGTCCAGGTGAGACGCAGTGCTAGCCGGCTCGTCAGTCTTGATCGGTCCTGCCAGAGTTTTTGCTCCGTTCGGCTCTTTTGACCTCTGACTATTTGTGCGAACTAACGGCCAAAGTATGATTTTTACGTCAGGGTGCGGTTATTCCTGACCAGGGGTTGGTCACGATCCAACCAGGGAGGCGCTCGCTAACGACACGCCGCTTCGACAGGGCGGGTGTCTTCCTGGGCGGAGAGGGGAATGAACACTGGGTCTTCTCGTTCTTTGACCCAGGTTAACTGCACCGGCAGCGACGGTACCGACGGTCCCGCCTGCGGCTCCGTCTTTTCAACCTCCTGTGGGGAAACATAGAAAAGCGACTGGTTGATTCACCCTTAGTGCGTTCGTTCACTAATACGGAATCTGGCAGTGGTATGGGGTTTGTTACTCATCTAGGTCTCTTTTCCTATCTAGAGTAGTCGTGGTTGGTTCCCACACAGGATTTCTCTTAGGTGGGTATGAACTTCTGGACCGATCGATCAGTCATCAGAGTTCCGTTGGACAGGGTGCTTGGCATCTTGACCTAGTTTTCCGGGTACTGGTCAGAGGTTCTCTGTCAGCTAGGAAATTTCTGTCACTCCTGGACATTCTGGGTGCAACTGCGGGGTATATGGTGCTAGGAGGTTACGTCTGCGACCTCCAGTATTACTTACTAGGGCTATGGAGGCCGCACCGCCATCCTTTGGATCGGTCTCTGCCTATGATCACCATCTTCCTACGTTGTATCAGATGGTGGGCAGTGGAGGTCTGGTTCCTACAGGGAGTTCCCATGGTGTTGCCTCCTCCTACTCGTTTTCTGTCCACAGACTCGTCTGGAGAAGGCTGGGGGGCTCTTCTGGAGCTCCTACATCGGTGTTTTTCGGGCTGATGGTCAGTGCAGGAAACTCAGGGATACATCAACATGTTATAGCTTTTGGCAGTGTTCCGAGGGTTGACAGCGGCGGATTCTGTTCTGCACGGGCAGGTGGTTATGGTTTCTGCGGTCCTCTCCGGTTCTGACGGAATGGCCTCTGCATCCGTCGGTGTCCAGTGCGATCTTGTCCGGATGGGGGTATCCATTTGTGGATTTGTTGCGGCAAGGCTCAACCATCGGTTGCCACTGTTTGTGTCTCCGGTGCCCTACCTTCGGGCTTTGGCAGTGGACGCATGTCCTTGTCTTGGATCAGTCAGGACGGGTACGCGTTCCACCATTCGTGATGCTGCCACTAGTCTTACGGAAGATTCGCGACGATCAGTCACGGATCGCTCTGGTGGCCCATGTTGGCCAACCAGGAGCTGGTTTGTTATGCCTTGGGTCCTGCTGACAGACCGGCCAATAGTTCTTCCGGTCAGCCAGGTTTTTCTGTCTCAGCATGGAGGGTAGACTCCTATGTGCGTATGATTAACCTTCACGCCTGGCGGTTATCAGGCGGGCCTTCAGTCGCGGGAGTATTTTCAGATCACGCTGCCAAGGTCATCGCTCAGTCTCAGCGTCCATCCACCCCTAAGTTGTTTGACGCTAAGTGGAGGGCCTGGGTGGATTGGGGCCATCGTCAGTCGGACGATCCGCTCAATCCCACTATGGATGAATTAAGTGACTTTCTTTGTTTCTTTTTATTCTGGCCTTCGCTTCGGCAAAGCATAGAGGCGAGTTCCTTGCTTTCTGTTGGTCGATCAGCGCTTGTCTGTGGGAGGAACTCGGTTAGTTTCTCCTATGAACCGGGATTTCTCCCTCAGACACATTATCCCTCCTCACATGATCTGGAACAAGTTGTGGTTCCGGGCCTCCCTCCGTCACTCCGGTCAGCGGCAGTGGATCGCACTTTCTGTCCAGTCCGTGCGGTGAAGCTTTAGGTTCGGAAGACTTAGGACATCCGGTCCGACCGATAAAGTTTCTTCTTACCAACTTTATGCCAACAGGAAGTACCGCTATCCATTGTCTTCCATTGGATAGATATGGCCATTACTTGAGCTTATACTACAGTAAGTGGTTCTGCAGCTGGGTTGTTTAGGCCCAAACTGCACGAGGTGCTTGTAGTCTCAACTTCTTTCTATGATCGCTCTCTGCACTGGCAGTAGATGCAGAGCTGCCAACTGTTACGATTTTTTCCGTATTTGTTCCGGAATATACGTTAGAAATACGGAAGTACGGATAACAATTTAAAATAAATCAGCGCGGGAATATCTGGAAATAATTATTTCGTTTCACAATTCAGTCATTAAATCCTATTTTTTTATTTACCCGTAATCATACTTGCCTAGGCGCTTAAGCGCTCAGCGATATTGATTTATTCATCACGTAAATTCATAAAATGTCTGTTCCAAAGCGTGCAGCCAACGAATTTGGGTATTTTTTATCGAAAGAAGTTAGGAGAACACATCTGTTCATCAATGATTACAGCGAGACATGGCCCAATTTGGTCCTGCCAAAGCGCGGTGATGAATTTGCGTCTTTTGCAAGCAGTGTAATTGTGATTTTTGGGTTGGTCATGGTGGCTGATACGAGGGCCAAGGCTCTAAAAAGTTAATTTATGCATATAAGTGAGTACTGATTTGTGTTCCGGAAAACTATATCGGATTTGGCCCTCATGTACATTTTTGGCTTTCTTGTATGTAACAGTTGAGTCAGGCTATGCCCCATATATAAAAGTAAGATTAGCGCTAATCCTATTACTTTTAGGGGATGGGATAAATGATGCTGGTGTGTCGAGGGCCTGGCACCAGATCAGGTTTTCTAATTTCAGGACTGAATATATATTTTGATTGTAAATATTGAGTTCTGAAGTTGGGATTTACCCCCCTTGGACAGGTGGATACGGGACACGACCCCGTTGACCCGTCTGCGTGTAGACTCCCTGAGGCTTGTACCTCTATGTCAGGAAGCGGACGTTAAACCCTATTCACTCACTCACTCTTTCTGATTAACCGATTATTCGATTTTTGTCTTAACAGTTCCAGTGGAGTCCTGGGGGTTGGGAAGTGTGGCTCACCGCTCGATGAGCTTCACTTGCTTTTGTTGATGAACGGGGGTCTGTGGTGATCTATGGTTCTTACGGTTCATCACGCTCGCCCAGGAGGCATTGTATGTACATGTTTCGATTAGGGCGAGGCTACCTATCTAGTTTGTAGCAGTGGTGTTGCAAAAAGATAGTGTTTCACGTTGGGTTAATGATTTTTATTCTCTTTGTCTACCATACATGGGTTTATATGTATAGGTTTTGGTCTGGCTTTAGGGCCAGTTTGACGCCTCAGCACTTGCATGTTAGGATGACCTTAGTGCTTAGGGCGTTTTAATACTGTGTTCTCGATATGGACGAGTCATGTGTCGTCATGAGACAATGTTAAGATTTTGAGTATATCTCAGTTGAGCTATTGCATGTGAAGTGCCAGGCGACGACATTCGCCAGGGCTTCGTCTGTTAGCAGCAGCTATGCCATAAGTATTCTCCGGCGTGCTAACCAAGTATAGCAGGTTGGAGTCTACGAGTCAGTCTACGAGACTAGCGTGGTGGTGCTTGTCTTTATCCACCTCTCATCTACTATCGTAAGAAAAGGGGGGGGGGCGGATTGGGCGCCCCTATGATTCTAGGGTGAGACCATGTTATAACTATATAGGTAACATCCAAGTTTGTACCTAGGCCAAATATTTTTGTCTGTTTCGAGGGTTTTAAAATCTGCCTTACCATTCCGGTCGAGGATGAGTAGTGAGAATACCTCCCACCATCACTACGAATTCTTTGCAACCATTCAGGTTAGTTTGAAGACATAAAAATGGAAAATTATTACTAATTTTAGTTTTTATTATTCATACTCACCTGAATGGTAAGGTAGACCCTCCTCCCGTTCCCCGCTTGATGGTTTCATCTTCTCCCTACTTAAGTTTACTTCGGTCTGTTATTCTACTAGCAGTGTTATTTCCTGATGGAAATGAGTAACTACTTGAAGCTGGATACCTAACAATAATAGAAGGGGTTTAAATAGCGGACTGGCCAACTGGCTGTGTGTATAGCGGAATGGTCTATGGTTTGTTTATTGAGTGATTAGAGTAGGCAGATTTTTATTATTAGGACGATTTCATAGCAACCTAATAGTTTGCAACCATTCAGGTGAGTATGAATAATAAAAACTAAAATTAGTAATAATTTTCCATTTTTCGGGCTGGTGGTCAGTGCAGGAAGCTCAGGGACACATCAACATGTTAGAGTTTTTGGCAGTGTTCCGGGGGTTGACAGCGGCGGATTCTGTTCTGCACGGGCAGGTGGTGCTGGTTTCTGCGGTCCTCTCCTGTTCTGACGGAATGGCCTCTGCATCCGTCGGTGTCCAGTGCGATCTTGTCCGGATGGGGGGATCCATTTGTGGGTTTGTTGCGGCAAGGCTCAACCATCGGTTGCCACTGTTTGTGTCTCCGGTGCCCGACCATCGGGCTTTGGCAGTGGACGCATGTCCTTGTCGTGGATCAGTCTGGACGGGTACGCGTTTCCACCGTTCGCGATGCTGCCCCGAGTCTTACGGAAGATTCTCGACGATCAGTCACGGATCGCTCTGGTGGCCCATGTTGGCCAACCAGGAGCTGGTTCGTTATGCTTTTGGTCCTGCTGACAGACCGCTCTATAGTTCTTCCGGTCAGCCAGGATCTTCTGTCACAGCATGCAGTGTAGACTCCTATGTGCGTATGCTTAACCTTCACGCCTGACATCAGCCGGGCCTTCAGTCGCGGGGGTATTTTCAGATGACGCTGCCAAGGTCGTCGCTCAGTCTCAGCGTCCATCCACCTCTAAGTTGTATGACGCTAAGTGCGGAGCCTGAGTGGATTGGGGCCATCGTCAGTCTGTCGATCCGCTCAATCCCACTATAGGTGAATTAAGTGATTTTCTTTTGTTTCTTCTTACTGACTTTAGGCCTACGGGAGGTATCGCAATCCTTTGTCTCCCGTTGGATAGGTAGGGCCATTACTTGAGCTTATACAACAGTAAGTGGTTCTGCAGCTGTGTTGTTTAGGCCCAAACTGCACGAGGTGCGTACAGTCTCTACTTCTGGGGTTTTTTCACTCGGCCATTCCAGTCGGAAGGTCGTGCGTGCAGCTACTTCTTTCTATGATCGCTTTCTGCACTGGCAGGTATGTGCTGCAACTGGGTCCGTTAGTAGCAGCGGGTGAAGTTGTGGGTTTATCAGCCGGTAGCATCTAGTCTAGGAGGCTGTTTGGATCTACCTGTTCGCGATAGGCTGGGAATTTTTCTGTTGATGAACGGGTGTCTGTGGTGATCTATGGTTCTACGGTTCATTACACTGGGCCGGGAGGCATTGTATGTACATGTTAGAGCGTGGGACTTGGGATCTAAGGGTCCCGGGTTCGAATCCCGCCAGCGCCGTAATGTTCGTGATAGCCTAGTCCTATCGGATGGACGGGATCATCGGTCCCGTCATCGCCTTATCACTAGGTTATAATTAAATTATCACAAAATGTTACGGCGTTCCAGTCCAGTTTTTACAAAATGTTCCAGTCCATTTTACAAAATGCTCAGTAGCCGCGAAGTGCCCAGTGTAGTTTAGCGGATATTTCAGTGGTGATATTTAAATAGAGACCGCTTGATGAGACCGCTACGATTTTCTTAAAAATCGATTAGGGCGAGGCTACCTACCTAGTTTGTAGCAGTGGTGTTGCAAAAGGATAGTGTTTCACGTTGGGTTTTATTCTCTTTGTCTACCATACATGGGTTTATATGTAGATGTTTTGGTCTGGCTTTAGGGCCAGTTTGACGCCTAAGCAATTGCTTGTTAGGATAACCTTAGTGCGTAGGGCGTTTTAATACTGTGTTCTCGATATGGACGAGTCTTGAGTCAGCTGCAGCTATGCCATGAGTATTCTCCAGCGTGCTAACCAAGTATAGCAGGTTGGAGTCTACGAGTCAGTCTACGAGACTAGCGTGGTGGTGCTTGACTTTATCCACCCCTCATCTTCTATCGTAAGAAAAGGGGGGGGGCGGATTGGGCGCCCTTATGATTCTATGGTGAGTCTATGTTATTACAATATATGTAACACCCAAGTTGTACCTAGGCCAAATATATTTGTCTGTTTCGAGGGTTTTAAAATCTGCCTTACCATTCCGGTTGAGTATCAGTAGTGAGAATTCCTCCCACCATCACTACGAATTCTTGCAACCATTCAGGTTAGCATGAAGACATAAAAATGGAAAATGATTACTAATTTTAGTTTTTATTATTCATACTCACCTGAATGGTAATGTAGACCCTCCTCCCGTACCCCGCATGATGGTTTCATCTTCTCTATACTTTAGTTACTTCGGGCTGTTATTCTACTAGCAGTGTTATTTCCTGATGGAAATGAGTAACTACTTGAAGCTGGATACCTAACAATAATAGAAGGGGTTTAAATAGCGGACTAGCCAACTGGCTGTGTGTAGAGCGGAATGGTCTATGGTTTGTTAATTGAGTGATTAGAGTAGGCAGATTTTTATTATTAGGACAATTTCATAGCAATCTAATAGTTTGCAACCATTCAGGTGAGTATGAATAATAAAAACTAAAATTAGTAATAATTTTACATTTTGGACATTGGATATTTCGGAATTTCACCCTGGAAGGCCACACAAAAATAGGATATTTGAATATCCAGCTTCGTACAATGGCACCGGTGAAATTTATAAATATTAAACTTTGTGCTGATTAAAATTCACATTGATTGTTGAATTATTATTTTCTACTTGATATTTGATTTTAATCAGAGTTTACATCGTATTAATCAATGAATGCTGATTCCAGGGCCATCTGACCTGTTCCCATTGGTCAGAAATTGGCAAATACGAATCGAGTGTATGTTGTGACAGACACTAATGAAAACAACAGACATTTCTGGGAGTTTCAAACTATAACTTATTCCAGAGAAAACGTATTAATAGGAATGGGTTTGCACCATGACAGTACATTTTCCTTTGGATGATGATTGAGAAAATATGCAACTTTCAGTCTCTACTTCCGCAAGTGACGTGGCACGGCATGGTCCGAAAGTGGAAATTTCACCTGAGAATTTGATAATCTTAAAGAGGCTGCACAGAGATACGTATTGGACGCCGTGGTGCAATGGCTCCTTGCAGGTCTTGCCTGCTCCTTAATTCGAGCGTACGACACGTATATGAGTTCGAATCCCCAGTCAGAATTTTTTTTTCAATTTTTTTAAATTGTGTCAATTTCTACTGATTCGAGTATTCATCATTTCTGTTGCGACCAATGTAGCATAAGATCAGTGTGCGCATCGACACAGTATGTTTTTTATTTACGCATATTGCTTGCCATTCAGTTTGGAAGACACTATTCAGAATAAAACTAACATTAGTAAACACTGTATTACGACGCTTGTATATGTTCGGAATTTCACCCTGGAAGGTCACACAAAAATAGGATATTTGAATATCCAGCTTCGTACAATGACACCGGTGAAATTTATAAATATTAAACTTTGTGCTGATTAAAATTCACATTGATTGTTGAATTATTATTTTCTACTTGATATTTGATTGTAATCAGAGTTTACATCGTATTAATCAATGAATGCTGATTCCAGGGCCATCTGACCTGTTACCATTGGTCAGAAATTGGCAAATACGAATCGAGGGTATGTTGTGACAGACACTAATGAAAACAACATACATTTCTGGGAGTTTCAAACTATAACTTATTCCAGAGAAAAAGTATTGATAGGAATGGGTTTGCACCATGACAGTACATTTTCCTTTGGATGATGATTGAGAAAATATGCAACTTTCAGTCTCTACTTCTGCAAGTGACGTGGCACGGCATGGTCCGAAAGTGGAAATTTCACCTGAGAATTTGATAATCTTAAAGAGGCTGCACAGAGATAGTATTGGACGCCGTGGTGCAATGGCTCCGTGCAGGTCTTGCCTGCTCCTTAATTCGAGCGTACGACACGTATATGAGTTCGAATCCCCAGTTAGAATTATTTTTTCAATTTTTTAAATTGTGTCAATTTCTACTGATTCGAGTATTCATCATTTCTGTTGCGACCAATGTAGCATAATATCAGTGTGCGCATCGAAACAGTATGCTTTTTATTTACGCATATTGCTTGCCATTCAGTTTGGAAGACACTATTCAGAATAAAACTAACTTTAGTAAACACTGTATTACGGCGCTTGTATATGTTCGGAATATCAGCCTGGAAGGTCACACAAAAATAGGATATTTGAATATCCAGCTTCGTACAATGGCACCGGTGAAATTTATAAATATTAAACTTTGTGCTGATTAAAATTCACATTGATTGTTGAATTATTATTTTCTACTTGATATTTGATTTTAATCAGAGTTTACATCGTGTTAATCAATGAATGCTGATTCCAGGGCCATCTGACCTGTTCCCATTGGTCAGAAATTGGCAAATACGAATCGAGGGTATGTTGTGACAGACACTAATGAAAACAACATACATTTCTGAGAGTTTCAAACTATAACTTATTCCAGAGAAAACGTATTGATAGAAATGGGTTTGCACCATGACAGTACATTTTCCTTTGGATGATGATTGAGAAAATATGCAACTTTCAGTCTCTACTTCTGCAAGTGACGTGGCACAGCATGGTCCGAAAGTGGAAATTTCACCTGAGAATTTGATAATCTTAAAGAGGCTGCACAGAGATAGTTCACATTCCTGCATAGGTAAGAAACACTGCAGCATATTTGTGTTTATTTAAAAGCTTCTAGCGTGTCTTGCCCACAAATGTCGAACACATTTTGCTGTCTGCCCACATATTTGGAATATTGCATTAAATGCATGCTGTTCGAGGCCATTAAATTCATAATTTGAAATTAACTGGTTACTGCCCCCTTACCACCACACATTCAATGTTTTCTGCATCTCTCAATTTAAAAAACTTACATAACAAAACTTCATAAGTGGATCACTCAGACAAAACTATTTTTCTTAATATGTGCCGCAGTAATCATACTCATTACTACATGCGCAATATAAGTCATGAGCTCGCATGACCGGAATAGGAACATGTAAATACGAAGTGATGGAAACAGCACGTGCAATGCCGTTGCAATCACGTGCACATAGCTGACAGTTGAAAATGCCCAGTGTGATAGAAATATCAATTAATAAAGATCTTCATCATTGATACTCGTATAACTTGCAAAGCAGATTTGGAATTTATGGGTAGTTGATGTCGAAATAATTGATATTTTGCACATTACCAGATCGCATGAACACGTTTATGCAAAAAGAAAAATCGTATTAGGAAATAAAAAAAATAATAAAAGGAAAATTAAAAATTATACACTCTTGTTCTAATTTGAACTACGACGACATACCATTGCATACGTTGAACGAGGAACACAACGCCTTAGACCACTGCGCTAGTGATTACTGAATGAAAGTATTGGTGAAAGTATTCAACTAAAGCATACATGTCCGTCCATGAAGCCGGGTACCACTGTTGAACGTACCCAAACAATTCGTGTCTGAGCCATAACGTAATAAAGACGATTTCCAACTGGCCATTTATAAAATGAACCCACAACGGAATTTATACAGCATCGTAGTTTCTGTGAGCAATTGCTCGGGGTAGGGCAGAATATTTGACATAAATTCCAATGTATCGAAAAATAGGGCTATTTATGTGTTTTTTTTGTAAGTGTAAATCGATATGACCGACATTTGCGAAGTAACCAAACAAGTTACAGACACATTGGTGGGGGAAAATGTTCGGGACGCTAACCCTAAACGAATTTACAAATATATTTCCTCGGGGTTGAGCAGAATATTTGACATAAATTCCAATGTACCGAAAAATAGTGAAAATGTTGTGTATTTTTTTTGTAATGTAAATCGGTATGACGGATATTTGCGTAGTAACCAAACATATTACAGACACGTGGGTAGTTGAAAAATTTCGGGACTCTAATACTGAACTAATATCAAAATATAGTTGCTCGGGGTAGAGCAGAATAGTTGACATAAATTCCAATGTATCGAAAAATAGGGCTATTTGTATCGTTTTTTTTGTAACTGTAAATCGATATGACCGACATTTGCGTAGTAACCAAACATATTACAGACACGTGGGTAGTTGCAAAATTTCGGGAATCTAATACTGAATTGATTTCAAAATATAGTTGCTCGTGGTAGAGCAGAATATTTGACATAAATTCCAATGTATCGAAAAATAGGTCTATTTATGTGGGTTTTTTTGTATGTGTAAATCGATATGACCGACATTTGCGAAGTAACCAAACAAATTACTGACACATTGGTGGGGGAAAATGTTCGGGACGCTAACCCTGAACGAATATACAAATATATTTCCTCGGGGTTGAGAAGAATATATGACATAAATTCCAATGTACCGAAAAATAGTGAAAATTGTGTGTGTTTTTTTTTGCTATGTAAATCGGTATGATGGATATTTGCGAAGTAACCAAATATGTTACAGACACGTGGGTAGTTGAAAAACTTCGGGACTCTAATACTGAACTAATATCAAAATATAGTTGCTCGGGGTAGAGCAGAATAGTTGACATAAATTCCAATGTATCGAAAAATAGGGCTATTTGTATCGTTTTTTTTGTAACTGTAAATCGATATGACCGACACTTGCGTAGTAACCAAACATATTACAGACACGTGGGTAGTTGCAAAATTTCGGGACTCTAATACTGAATTGATTTCAAAATATAGTTGCTCGGGGTAGAGCAGAATATTTGACATAAATTCCAATGTATCGAAAAATAGGTCTATTTATGTGGGTTTTTTTGTATGTGTAAATCGATATGACCGACATTTGCGAAGTAACCAAACAAATTACTGACACATTGGTGGGGGAAAATGTTAGGGACGCTAACCCTGAACGAATATACAAATATATTTCCTCGGGGTTGAGAAGAATATATGACATAAATTCCAATGTACCGAAAAATAGTGAAAATTGTGTGTGTTTTTTTTTGCTATGTAAATCGGTATGATGGATATTTGCGAAGTAACCAAATATGTTACAGACACGTGGGTAGTTGAAAAATTTCGGGACTCTAATCCTGAACTAATTTCAAAATATAGTTGCTCGGGGCACAGCAGAATAGTTGACATAAATTCCAATGTATCGAAAAATAGGGCTATTTGTGTCGCTTTTTGTGTAACTGTAAATCGATATGACCGACATTTGCGAAGTAACCAAACATATTACAGACACGTGGGTAGTTGCAAAATTTCGGGACTCTAATACTGAACTAATTTCAAAATATAATTGCTCGGGATAGAGCAGAATATTTGACATAAATTTCAATGTATCGAAAAATAGGGCTATTTATGTGTTTTTTTTGTAAGTGTAAATCGATATGACCGACATTTGCGAAGTAACCAAACAAGTTACAGACACATTGGTGGGGGAAAATGTTCGGGACGCTAACCCTGAACGAATATAAAAATATATTTCCTCGGGGTTGAGCAGAATATTTGACATAAATTCCAATGTACCGAAAAATAGTGAAAATTGTGTGTGTGTTTTTTGCAATGTAAATCGGTATGACGGATATTTGCGAAGTAACCAAATATGTTACAGACACGTGGGTAGTTGAAAATCTTTGGGACTCTAATACTGAACTAATTTCAAAATATAGTTGGTCGGGGTAGAGCAGAAAGGTTGACATAAATTCCAATGTATCGAAAAATAGGGCTATTTGTGTCGGTTTTTTTGTAACTGTAAATCGATAACACCGACATTTGCGAAGTAACCAAACATGTTACAGACACGTGGGTAGTTGCAAAATTTCGGGACTCTAATACTGATCTAATTTCAAAATATAGTTGCTCGGGGTAGAGCAGAATATATGGCATGAATTCCAATGTATCGAAAAATAGTGCTATTTATGTGGGGTTTTTTGTAAGTGTAAATCGATATGACCGACATTTGCGAAGTAACCAAACATGTTACAGACACATTGGTGGGGGAAAATGTTCGGGACGCTAACCCTGAACGAATATACAAATATATTTCCTCGGGATTGAGAAGAATATATGACATAAATTCCAATGTATCGAAAAATAGTGAAAATTGTGTGTGTTTTTTTTGCTATGTAAATCGGTATGATGGATATTTGCGAAGTAACCAAATATGTTACAGACACGAATATACAAATATATTTCCTCGGGATTGAGAAGAATATATGACATAAATTCCAATGTACCGAAAAATAGTGAAAATTGTGTGTGTTTTTTTTGCTATGTAAATCGGTATGATGGATATTTGCGAAGTAACCAAATATGTTACAGACACGTGGGTAGTTGAACAATTTCGGGACTCTAATACTGAACTAATATCAAAATATAGTTGCTCGGGGTAGAGCAAAATAGTTGAAATAAATTCCAATGTATCGAAAAATAGGGCTATTTGTGTCGCTTTTTGTGTAACTGTAAATCGATATTACCGACATTTGCGAAGTAACCAAACATATTACAGACACGTGGGTAGTTGCAAAATTTCGGGACTCTAATACTGAACTAATTTCAAATTATAATTGCTCGGGATAGAGCAGAATATTTGACATAAATTCCAATGTATCGAAAAATAGGGCTATTTATGTGTTTTTTTTGTAAGTGTAAATCGATATGACCGACATTTGCGAAGTAACCAAACAAGTTACAGACACATTGGTGGAGGAAAATGTTCGGGACGCTAACCCTGAACGAATATAAAAATATATTTCCTCGGGGTTGAGCAGAATATTTGACATAAATTCCAATGTACCGAAAAATAATGAAAATTGTGTGTGTGTTTTTTGCAATGTAATTCGGTATGACGGATATTTGCGAAGTAACCAAATATGTTACAGACACGTGGGTAGTTGAACAATTTTGGGACTCTAATACTGAACTAATTTCAAAATATAGTTGGTCGGGGTAGAGCAGAATAGTTGACATAAATTCCAATGTATCGAAAAATAGGGCTATTTGTGTCTGTCTTTTTGTAACTGTAAATCGATAACACCGACATTTGCGAAGTAACCAAACATGTTACAGACACGTGGGTAGTTGCAAAATTTCGGGACTCTAATACTGAACTAATTTCAAAATATAGTTGCTCGGGGTAGAGCAGAATATTTGACATAAATTCCAATGTATCGAAAAATAGGGCTATTTATGTGTTTTTTTTGTAAGTGTCAATCGATATGACCGACATTTGCGAAGTAACCAAACAAGTTACAGACACATTGGTGGGGGAAAATGTTCGGGACGCTAACCCTGAACGAATATACAAATATATTTCCTCGGGGTTGAGCAGAATATTTGACATAAATTCCAATGTACCGAAAAATAGTGAAAATTGTGTGTGTTTTTTTTGCTATGCAAATCGGTATGACGGATATTTGCGAGTAACCAAAAAAAAAAAAAAAAAAAAAAAATAGTTACAGACACGTGGGTAGTTGAACAAATTTCTATTTGAACATTTAAATTCCAATGTACCGAAAAAATAGTTGAAAATTGGTGTGTTTTTTTTGTGGCTAGGTGCATTCGGTTTGGGACGATAATTTGCGTAAGTTTTAAAACAAATAAAATTGGTAACAGACGTTTGGGTAGTTGAAACAAATCGGGGAACTCCCTTAAATACTGAAAATAAGTTCAAAAATAGAGTTTGCCTGGGGTTTTTTTTCTTTGTAAATATTTGAGCAGGGGTAAATTGAACAATTTAACATTCCAATGTCCGATCGAAAAATAGGGCTATTTATGTGTTTTTTTTGTAAGTGTAAATCGATATGACCGACATTTGCGAAGTAACCAAACATGTTACAGACACATTGGTGGGGGGAAAATGTCGGGTACGCTAACCCTGAACGAATATACAAATATATTTCCTCGGGATTGAGAAGAATATATGACATAAATTCCAATGTATCGAAAAATAGTGAAAATTGTGTGTGTTTTTTTTGCTATGTAAATCGGTATGATGGATATTTGCGAAGTAACCAAATATGTTACAGACACGAATATACAAATATATTTCCTCGGGATTGAGAAGAATATATGACATAAATTCCAATGTACCGAAAAATAGTGAAAATTGTGTGTGTTTTTTTTGCTATGTAAATCGGTATGATGGATATTTGCGAAGTAACCAAATATGTTACAGACACGTGGGTAGTTGAACAATTTCGGGACTCTAATACTGAACTAATTGCAAAATATAGTTGCTCGGGGTAGAGCAGAATAGTTGAAATAAATTCCAATGTATCGAAAAATAGGGCTATTTGTGTCGCTTTTTGTGTAACTGTAAATCGATATTACCGACATTTGTGCGAAGTAACCAAACATATTACAGACACGTGGGTAGTTGCAAATTCGGACTCTAATCTGAACTAATTTCAAATTATAATTGCTCGGGATAGAACAGAATATTTGACATAAAATTCCAATATCGAAAAATAGGGCTATTTATGTGTTGTTTTTTTTGTTGTTAAGTGTTAAATCCGAATGACCGGACCGAAATTTGCGAAGTAACCATTTACATGTTACACAGACACAATGGTGGGGAAAATGTTCGGGACTCTAACCCTGAACGAATATTACAAATATATTTATTTCCGGCGGGGTTGAGAAGGAAGAATAATAAGTCATAAATTCCAATGTACCGAAAAAATAGTGAACAAAAATTGTGTGTTTCCAATGTACCGAAAAAATAGTGAAAATATTGTGGTGTGTTTTTTTTTGCTATGTAAAATCGGTATGATGGAATATTTGCGAAAGTAACCAAAAATAATGTTACAGACACGTTGGGGTAGTTTGAACAAATTTGCGGGACTCTTTACAACTGAACTAATATCAAAATATAAGTTGCTCGGGGGTTAGAAGACAGAATAATTTTGACAGATAAAATTCCAATGTAGCGAAATCTAGGGCTTAATTTTATGGTGTTTTTTTTTTGTAAGTGGTAAATCGATTATGACCGAACTTTACGGAAGTTAACCAAAACCAAAATGTTTACCAGACACAATTGGTGGGGGAAAATGTTTCGGCGGACGCTAACCTGGATGAACGAATATACAAATAAATATTTCCTTTTTCCCGGGAATTGAGAAGAATATTTGACATAAATTCCAATGTATCCGAAATAAAAATTAGTTGAAAAATTGTGTTGTTTTATTTTTTTTGCTTATTGTTAAATCGGTTTTAAGATGGATATTTGCG
This sequence comes from Conchocele bisecta, assembly GCA_029237695.1. Classification (NCBI taxonomy): domain Eukaryota; kingdom Metazoa; phylum Mollusca; class Bivalvia; order Lucinida; family Thyasiridae; genus Conchocele; species Conchocele bisecta. Next base: position 125,489,605 of record CM055267.1, on the reverse strand, counting down.
AAGTAACCAAATAAATTGTTACAGACACGAATATACAAATATATTTCCTCGGGATTTGAGAAGAATATATGACATACAATTCCAATGTACCCGAAAAACTAGTGAACAAAATTGTTATTGTGTGTTTTTTTTGCTATGTTAAATCGGTTATGATGGATTAATTTGCGATAGTAACCAATAATATGGGTTACAGACACGTGGGTAGTTGAAACAATTTCGGGACCTCTAATACCTGGAAAACTAATTTGCAAAAATATTAGTTGCTCGGGGTAGAAGCAGAATAGGTTGACAAAATAAAATTCCAATGTAATCGAAAAATAGGGCTATTTGTTTGTTCGCTTTTTGTGTAACTGTAAATCGAATATTACCAGACATTTGCGAAGTAACCAAACATATTACAGACACTGTGGGTGGGTGGAGTTTTGGCAAAAATTTCGGGACTCTAATACTGAACTAATTTCAAATTAAATTTAAATTGCTCCGGGAGTAGAGTCAGAAATATTTGACATAAATTTCCAATGTATCGAAAAATAGGGCTTTTATGTGTTTTTTTTGTTTTTTTTAGTTAAGTGTAAATCGATATGACCGACATTTGCGAAGTAACCAGAAACAAGTTACAGGACACAATTGGTGGTAGGAAAATGTTTCGGACGCATAATCCCTGAACGAATATAAAAATACATATTTCCTCTGGGGTTGAAGCAGGCAATTATTTGACATAAATTCCCATGTACCGAAAAAATAATGAAATGAAAATTGTTGGGTGGGTGTATTTTTTTTGCAATGTAATTCGGTATGAACGGATATTTTGCGAAGAGAACCAATTATGTTACAGACACGTGGGTAGATTTTGAAACAATGTTTTGGGACCTCTAATAAAAACTGAACTAATTTTCAAAATTAATAGTTGGTCGGGGTTAGAGGCAGAATAGTTGACATAGAAATTCCTAATGTATACGGGAAAGAAAAATAGGGCTATTTGTGTCTGTTTTTTTGTTAACTGTAAATTCGATAACACCGACCATTTGCGAAGTAAAACCAAACATCTTTACAGACACGTGGGTAGTTGCAAAATTTCGAGACTCTAATACTGAACTAATTTCAAAATAGAGCTGCTCTGGGTAGAGCAGAATATTTGACATAAATTCCAATGTATCGAAAAATAGGGCTATTTATGTGTTTTTTGTATGTGTAAATCGATATGACCGACATTTGCGAAGTAACCAAACATGTTACAGACACATTGGTGGGGGAAAATGTTCGGGACGCTAACCCTGAACGAATATACAAATATATTTCCTCGGGGTTGAGAAGAATATATGACATAAATTCCAATGTACCGAAAAATAGTGAAAATTGTGAGTGTTTTTTTCGCAATGTAACTCGGTATGACGGATATTTGCGAAGTAACCAAATATGTTACAGACACGTGGGTAGTTGAACAATTTCGGGACTCTAATACTTTGAACTAATTCTTCAAAATATAGTCGCTCGTGTAGAGCAGGAAATATTTGACATACAATTCCAATGTATCGAAAAATAGTTTGGGCTATTTAGTGTGTTTTTTTTTTGTTGTAAGTAAATCGATATGACCGACATTTGCGAAGTAACCATACATGTACAGACACATTGGTGGGGAAAAGTTTCTGACTCTAACCCTGAACGAATATACACAAATATATTCCTTCGGGTTGAGAAGATATCAAAAATTCCAATGTTAACCAAAAATAGTGAAAATTAGTGTGTGTTTTTTTTGCAATGTAAATCGTATGACGGATATTTGCGAAAGTAACCAAATATTTACAGACACAAAAAGGTAGTTGAACAATCGGGACTCTAATACTGAACTAATTTCAAAAAATATAGTTGCTCGGGGTAGAGCAGTATTTGGCATAAATTCCAATGTACGAAAAATAGTTAAAAAATAGTGTAAGTGTAAAACGATATACCGACATGCGAAGTAACCAAACCATATGTACAGACACATTGGTGGGGATGTTCGGGACGCAAACCCCTAACGATATACATATTCCTCGGGATTGAGAAGAATATATGACATAAATTCCAATGTACCGAAAAATAGTGAAAATTGTGTGTTCCAATGTACCGAAAAATAGTGAAAATTGTGTGTGTTTTTTTTGCTATGTAAATCGGTATGATGGATATTTGCGAAGTAACCAAATATGTTACAGACACGTGGGTAGTTGTACAATATCGGGACTCTAATACTGAACTAATTGCAAAATATAGTTGCTCGGGGTAGAGCAGAATAGTTGACATAAATTCCAATGTATCGAAAAATAGGGCTATTTGTGTCGGTTTTTGTGTAACTGTAAATCGATATGACCGACATTTGCGAAGTAACCAAACATATTACAGACACGTGGGTAGTTGCAAAATTTCGGGACTCTAATACTGAACTAATTTCAAATTATAATTGCTCGGGATAGAGCAGAATATTTGACATAAATTCCAATGTACCGATAAATAGTGAAAATTGTGTGTGTTTTTTTGGCTATGTAAATCGGTATGACGGATATTTGCGAAGTAACCAAATATGTTACAGACACGTGGGTAGTTGAAAAATTTCGGGACTCTAATACTGAACTAATTTCAAAATATAGTTGCTCAGGGTAGAGCAGAATAGTTGACATAAATTCCAATGTATCGAAAAATAGGGCTATTTGTGTCGTTTTTTTTGTAACTGTAAATCGATATGACCGACATTTGCGAAGTAACCAAACATGTTACAGACACTTGGGTAGTTGCGAAATTTCGGGACTCTAATACTGAAACTAATTTCAAAATAAAGTTGCTCGGGGTAGAAGCAGAAATATTTGACATAAATAAAATTCCAATGTATCGAAAAATAGGGCTATTTATGTTGTTTATTTTTTTTGTAAGTGTAAATCGATATGACCCGACATTTGCGAAGTAATCCAAACAAGTTTACAAGACACAAATTGGTGCAGGGAAAATGTTCCGGGACGCCTAATCCCTTGAACGAAATATATCAAATATAATTTCCTCTGGGGGATTGAGCAGAATATTTGACATAAATTCCAATTGTAACCGAAAAACAGTTGAAAATTGATGTGTGTTTTTTGCTTTTTTGATATAAAAATCCGGTAATGACGGATGGAAATTTGCGAGTAACCAAATATGTTACAGGCACGTGGGTAGTTGAAAAATTCGGGACTCTAAATACTGAACTAATATCAAAATATAGTTGCACGGGGTAAGTGCAGAATATTTTGACAAATAAAATTCCCAATGTATCTAAAGATAGGGCTATTTATGTGTGTTTTTTTGTAAGTGTAAATCGATATGACCGACATTTGCGAAGTAACCAAACATGTTACAGACACATTGGTGGGGGAAAATGTTCGGGACGCTAACCCTGAACGAATATACAAATATATTTCCTCGGGGTTGAGCAGAATATTTGACATAAATTCCAATGTACCGAAAAATAGTGAAAATTTTGCGTGTTTTTTTTGCTATGTAAATCGGTATGATGGATATTTGCGAAGTAACCAAATATGTTACAGACACGAATATACAAATATATTTCCTCGGGGTTGAGCAGAATATTTGACATAAATTCCAATGTACCGAAAAATAGTGAAAATTTTGCGTGTTTTTTTTGCAATGTAAATCGGTATGACGGATATTTGCGAAGTAACCAAATATGTTACACACACGTGGGTAGTTGAAAAATTTTGGGACTCTAATACTGAACTAATTTCAAAATATAGTTGCTCGGGGTAGAGCAGAATAGTTGACATAAATTCCAATGTATCGAAAAATAGGGCTATTTGTGTCGGTTTTTTTGTAACTGTAAATCGATAACACCGAGATTTGCGAAGTAACCAAACATGTTACAGACACGTGGGTAGTTGCAAAATTTTTGGACTCTAATACTGAACTAATTTCAAAATATAGCTGCTCTGGGTAGAGCAGAATATTTAACATAAATTCCAATGTATCGAAAAATAGGTCTATTTATGTGTTTTTTTTTGTAAGTGTAAATCGATATGACCGACATTTGCGAAGTAACCAAACATGTTACAGACACATTGGTGGGGGAAAATGTTCGGGACGCTAACCCTGAACGAATATACAAATATATTTCCTCGGGGTTGAGAAGAATATATGACATAAATTCCAATGTACCGAAAAATAGTGAAAATTGTGTGTGTTTTTTTTGTAATGTAAATCGGTATGACGGATATTTGCGAAGTAACCAAATATGTTACAGACACGTGGGTAGTTGCAAAATTTCGGGACTCTAATACTGAACTAATTTCAAAATATAGTTGCTCGGGGTAGAGCAGAATAGTTGACATAAATTCCAATGTATCGAAAAATAGGGCTATTTGTGTCACTTTTTGTGTAACTGTAAATCGATATGACCGACATTTGCGAAGTAACCAAACATATTACAGACACGTGGGTATTTGCAAAATTTCGGGACTCTAATACTGAACTAATATCAAAATATAGTTGCTCGGGGTAGAGCAGAATATTTCACATAAATTCCAATGTATCGAAAAATAGGGCTATTTATGTGTTTTTTTTGTAAGTGTAAATCGATATGACCGACATTTGCGAAGTAACCAAACAAGTTACAGACACATTGGTGAGGGAAAATGTTCGGGACGCTAACCCTGAACGAATATACAAATATATTTCCTCGGGGTTGAGCAGAATATTTGACATAAATTCCAATGTACCGAAAAACAGTGAAAATTGTGTGTGTGTTTTTTGCAATGTAAATCGGTATGACGGATATTTGCGAAGTAACCAAATATGTTACAGACACGTGGGTAGTTGAAAAATTTCGGGACTCTAATACTGAACTAATTTCAAAATATAGTTGCTCAGGGTAGAGCAGAATAGTTGACATAAATTCCAATGTATCGAAAAATAGGGCTATTTGAGTCGGTTTTTGTGTAATTGTAAATCGATATGACCGACATTTGCGAAGTAACCTAACATATTACAGACACGTGGGTAGTTGCAAAATTTCGGGATTCTAATACTGAACTAATTTCAAAATATACTTACTCGGGATAGAGCAGAATATTTGACATAAATTCCAATGTATCGAAAAATAGGGCTATTTATGTGGGTTTTTTTTAAGTGTAAATCGACATGACCGACATTTGCGAAGTAACCAAACAAGTTACAGACACATTGGTGGGGGAAAATGTTCGGGACGCTAACCCTGAACGAATATAAAAATATATTTCCTCGGGGTTGAGCAGAATATTTGACATAAATTCCAATGTACCGAAAAATAGTGAAAATTGTGTGTGTGTTTTTTGCAATGTAAATCGGTATGACGGATATTTGCGAAGTAACTAAATATGTTACAGACACGTGGGTAGTTGAAAAATTTTGGGACTCTAATACTGAACTAATTTCAAAATATAGTTGGTCGGGGTAGAGCAGAATAGTTGACATAAATTCCAATGTATCGAAAAATAGGGCTATTTGTGTCGGTTTTTTTGTAACTGTAAATCGATAACACCGAGATTTGCGAAGTAACCAAACATGTTACAGACACGTGGGTAGTTGCAAAATTTTTGGACTCTAATACTGAACTAATTTCAAAATATAGCTGCTCTGGGTAGAGCAGAATATTTAACTTTATAAATTCCAATGTATCGAAAAATAGGTTCTATATTTATGTGTTTTTTTTTGTAAGTGTAAATCGATATGACCGACATTTGCGAAGTAACCAAACATGTTACAGACACATTGGTGGGGGAAAATGTTCGGGACGCTAACCCTGAACGAATATACAAATATATTTCCTCGGGGTTGAGAAGAATATATGACATAAATTCCAATGTACCGAAAAATAGTGAAAATTGTGTGTGTTTTTTTTGCAATGTAAATCGGTATGACGGATATTTGCGAAGTAACCAAATATGTTACAGACACGTGGGTAGTTGCAAAATTTCGGGACTCTAATACTGAACTAATTTCAAAATATAGTTGCTCGGGGTAGAGCAGAATAGTTGACATAAATTCCAATGTATCGAAAAATAGGGCTATTTGTGTCGTTTTATTTGTAACTGTAAATCGATATGACCGACATTTGCGAAGTAACCAAACATGTTACAGACACGTGGGTAGTTGCGAAATTTCGGGACTCTAATACTGAACTAATTTCAAAATATAGTTGCTCGGGGTAGAGCAGAATATTTGACATAAATTCCAATGTATCGAAAAATAGGACTATTTATGTGTTTTCTTTGGAAGTGTAAATCGATATGACCGACATTTGCGAAGTAACCAAACAAGTTACAGACACATTGGGATGGGGGAAAATGTTCGGGACGCTAACCCTGAACGAATATACAAATATATTTCCTCGGGGTTGAGCAGAATATTTGACATAAATTCCAATGTACCGAAAAACAGTGAAAATTGTGTGTGTGTTTTTTGCAATGTAAAATCGGATGACGGATATTTGCGAAGTAAACCAAATATTGTTACAGACACGTGGGTAGATTGAAAAATTTCGGGACTCTAATACTGAACTAATTTCAAAATATAGTTGCTCAGGGTAGAGCAGAATAGTTGACATAAATTCCAATGTATCGAAAAATAGGGCTATTTGAGTCGGTTTTTGTGTAATTGTAAATCGATATGACCGACATTTGCGAAGTAACCTAACATATTACAGACACGTGGGTAGTTGCAAAATTTCGGGATTCTAATACTGAACTAATTTCAAAATATACTTACTCGGGATAGAGCAGAATATTTGACATAAATTCCAATGTATCGAAAAATAGGGCTATTTATGTGGGTTTTTTTTAAGTGGTAAATCGACATGCACCGACATTTGCGAAGTAACCAAACAAGTTACAGACATTGGTGGGGGAAAATGTTCGGGACGCTAACCCTGAACGATATAAAATATATTTCCTCGGGGTTGAGCAGAATATTTGACATAAATTCAATGTACCGAAAAATAGTGAAAAATTGTGTGTGTGTTTTTTGCAATGTAAATCGTATACGGATAAAATTTGCGAAGTAACTAAAATATGTTACAGACACGTGGGAGTAGTTTTGACATCTAATACTGAACTAATTTCAAAAGTATAGTTGGTCGGGGTAGAGCAGAAATAGTTGACATAAATTCCAATGTATCGAAAAAAATAGGCTATTTGTGTCGGTTTTTTTGTAACTGTAAATCGATAACACCGAGATTTGCGAAGTAAACCAAACATGTTACAGACACGTGGGTAGTGCAAAATTTTTGGACTCTAATACTGAACTAATTTCAAAATATAGCTGCTCTGGGTAGAGCAGAATATTTAACATAAATTCCAATGTATCGAAAAATAGGTCTATTTATGTGGTTTTTTTTTGTAAGTGTAAATCGATATGACCGACATTTGCGAAGTAACCAAACATGTTACAGACACATTGGTGGGGGAAAATGTTCGGGACGCTAACCCTGAACGAATAAACAATATATTTCCTCGGGGGTTGAGAAGAATATATGACATAAATTCCAATGTACCGAAAAATAGTGAAAATTGTGTGTGTTTTTTTTGCAATGTAAATCGGTATGACGGATATTTGCGAAGTAACCAAATATGTTACAGACACGTGGGTAGTTGCAAAATTTCGGGACTCTAATACTGAACTAATTTCAAAATATAGTTGCTCGGGGTAGAGCAGAATAGTTGACATAAATTCCAATGTATCGAAAAATAGGGCTATTTGTGTCACTTTTTGTGTAACTGTAAATCGATATGACCGACATTTGCGAAGTAACCAAACATATTACAGACACGTGGGTATTTGCAAAATTTCGGGACTCTAATACTGAACTAATATCAAAATATAGTTGCTCGGGGTAGAGCAGAATATTTCACATAAATTCCAATGTATCGAAAAATAGGGCTATTTATGTGTTTTTTTTGTAAGTGTAAATCGATATGACCGACATTTGCGAAGTAACCAAACAAGTTACAGACACATTGGTGAGGGAAAATGTTCGGGACGCTAACCCTGAACGAATATACAAATATATTTCCTCGGGGTTGAGCAGAATATTTGACATAAATTCCAATGTACCGAAAAACAGTGAAAATTGTGTGTCTGTTTTTTGCAATGTAAATCGGTATGACGGATATTTGCGAAGTAACCAAATATGTTACAGACACGTGGGTAGTTGAAAAATTTCGGGACTCTAATACTGAACTAATTTCAAAATATAGTTGCTCAGGGTAGAGCAGAATAGTTGACATAAATTCCAATGTATCGAAAAATAGGGCTATTTAGTCGGTTTTTGGTGTAATTGTAAATCGATATGACCGACATTTGCGAAGTACCTAACATATTACCGACACGTGGGTAGTTGCAAAATTTCGGGATTCTAATACTGAACTAATTTCAAATATACTTACTCGGGATAGAGCAGAATATTTGACATAAATTCAATGTATCGAAAAATAGGGGCTATTTATGTGGTTTTTTTTAAGTGTAAATCGACATGACCGAGCATAACGAATAACCAAACAAGTACAGACCCACATTGGTGGGGGATGTTCCGTACGCTACCCTGAATGAAAGGATAAATATATTCTAACGTTGAGTAGAATATGACTAATCAATAAAATATAGTTGGGTCGGGGGTAGAGCAGAATTAGTTTTGGACAATAAATTCCAATGTATCGAAAAAACTATGGCTAATTATTTGTGTCGGTTTTTATTTTTTTAGTAACTGTCAAATCGATAACAAACCGAGATTTGCGAAGTAAGCCAAACCAAAACATGTTTACCAGACACGTGGGGTTTTAGGTTGCAATAAAAATTTTTGGACTCCTAATTACTGAAACTTAATTTCCAGAAAATATAGCTGCTCTTGGGTAGAGAAGAATATTGTTTAACATAAAATTTCCAACTGTATCGAAAAATTAGGTCTATTTATGTGGGTTTTTTTTTTGTAAGTTGTAAATCGATAATGACCGACAATTTGGAAGTAAAAGTAACCAAAACATGTTAACCAGACACATTTGGTGGGGGAAAATGTTTCGGGGGACGCTAACCCAGAAACGAATATACAAATTAATTTATTTCCGAGGGGTTGAGAAGGAATATATGGGACATAAATTCCAATGGTACCGAAAAATAGTGAAAAAATTGTTGTGTGTTTTTTTTTTTTTGCAATTATAAATCGGTATGACGGGAATATTTGCGAAGGAAGTAACCAAATATGTTACAGGAACACGGTGGGTAGTTGCAAAATTTCGGGACTCTAAATTACTGAAACTAATTTCCAAAATATAGTTTGCTCGGGGTTAGAGCAGAATTAGTTGATCATAAATTCCAATGTATCGAAAAATAGGGGCTTATTTGTGTCACTTTTTGTGTAACTGTAAATCGATATGGACCGACATTTTGCCGAAAGTAACCAAACCAAACATTTACAGGACAAACGTGGGTTAATTTGCAAAATTTCGGGAATCTCTAATTTACTGAACTAATAATCAAAAATATAGTTGCTTCGGGGTTAGAGGCAGGTAATATTTCACATAAATTCCAATGTATCGTAAAAATAAGGGTAGGGCTTTTTATGTGTTTTATTTTTTTTGTAAGTGTAAATCGAATTATGACCGACATTTGCGAAGTAACCAAACAAGTTACAGAACACTTTGGTGAGGAGGAAAAATTGTTCGGGACGCTAACCCTGACAGAACGAATATACAAATATATTTCCTCGGGGGTTGAGCAGAATATTTGACATTAAATTTTCCAAGCATCGAAAATATGGCTATTTATGTGTTTTTTTTGTAAGTTTGTAAATCGATATGACCGACATTTTCGAAAAGTAACAAATTCATCATAAACCAAACACGTGGGTAGTTGCAAAATTTTTTCGGGTCTCTAATACTGAACTAATTTCAAAATATAGTTTGGTCGGGGTTTGGGTGGGGTAGAGCAGAATAGTTGACATAAATTCCATGTATCGAAAAATAGGGCTATTTGTGTCGGTTTTTTTTTTTTTGTAACTGTAAATCGAATAACACCGACATTTGCGAAGTACCCAAACATGTTACAGACACGTGGGTAGTTGCAAAATTTCGGGGACTCTAATACTGAACTAATTTCAAAAATATAGCTGCTCTGGGTAGAGCAGAATATTTAACATAAATTCCAATGTATCGAAAATAGGTCTATTTATATGTGTTTTTTTAGTAAGTGTAAATCGATATGGACCGACATTTGCGAAGTAAACCAAACATGTTACAGACACATTGGTGTGGGGGAAAATGTTCGGGGACGCTAACCCTGAACGAATATACAAATATATTTCCTCGGGGTTGAGAAGAATATATGACATAAATTCCAATGTCCTACCGAAAAATAGTGAAAATTGTCGTGTGTTTTTTTTGCAAATGTAAATCGTGTATGACGGATATTTGCGAAATGTAAAACAAATATGTTACAGACCACGTGGGGGTAGTTGATTTAAAAAAATTTCGGGACTCTAATACTGAAACTAATTTCAAAATATAGTTGCTTTCGGGGTAGAGCAGAATAGTTGACATAATTCCCAATGTATCGAAAAATATGGCTATTTGTGGTCGGTTTTTTGTGTAACTGTAAAAATCGATATGACCGACTTTTGCGAAGTAACCAAACTTATTATAGACACGGGTGGGTAGTTGCAAAAATTTTCGGGACTAAATAATGACTGCTAATTTCAAATATATAGTTGCTCGGGGTAGGGAGCAGAAATATTTGATAAATTCCTAAATGTATCGAAAAATAGGGCTATTTATGTGTTTTTTTTTTGTAAGTGTAAATCGATATGACCGACATTTGCGAAGTAACCAAACAAGTTACAGACACATTGGTGAGGGAAAATGTTCGGGACGCTAACCCTGAACGAATATACAAATATATTTCCTCGGGGTTGAGCAGAATATTTGACATAAATTCCAATGTACCGAAAAATAGTGAACATTTTGTGTGTGTTTTTTGCAATGTAAATCGGTATGACGGATACTTGCGAAGTAACCAAATATGTTACAGACACGTAGGTAGTTGATAAATTTCGGGACTGTACCAGGACCTACATAAACCAAATGTCCAGTAAGAATCATCAGTTATAGCCCACTAGGATCTATACACATAGCCATGTGGTCTGTACCGGGACCTACATGAACCAGACGTCCAGTAAGAACCACCAGTTATAACCCACTAGCATCTATACACATATACATGTGGTCTGTACCGGGACCTACATGAATCAGATATCCAGTAAGAACCACCAGTTATAGCCCACTAGCATATATACACATATACATGTGGTCTGTACCGGGACCTACATGAACCAGATATTCATTAAGAAGCACCAGTTATAGCCCACTAGCATCTAGACACACATACATGTGGACTGTATCATGACCTACATGAACCAGATGTCCAGTAAGAATTATCATCTATAGCCCACTAGCATCTATATATATGAGACATGTGGTCTGTACCGGGACCTACATGAACCAGATATCTAGTAAACACCACCGTAAGAACCACAAGTTATAACCCATTAGGATCTATACACATAGGCATGTGGACTGTACCAGGACCTACATGAACCAGATGTCCAGTAAGAACTACCAGTTATAGCCCACTAGGATCTATACAAACAGAAATGTGGACTGTACCGGGACCTACATGAACTAAATGTCCAGTAAGAACCTCCAGTTATAGCCCACTATGATCTATACACATAGACATTTGGTATGTACCGGGACCTACATGAACCAGATGTCCAGTAAGAACCACCAGTTATAGCCCACTATGATTTATACACATAGACATGTGGATTGTACCAGGACCTACATGAACCAGATGTCCAGTAAGAATCACCAGTTATAGCCCACTAGGATATATACACATAGACATGTGGTCTATACCGGGACCTACATGTACCAGATGTCCAGTAAGCATCACCATGTATAGCCCACTAGGATCTATACACACATACATGTGGTCTGTACCAGGACCTACATGAACCAGATGTCCAGTAAGCATCACCAGGTATCTCCCACTAGGATCTATACACACATACATGAGGACTGTACCAGGACCTACATGAACCAGATGTCCAGTAAGAACAATCAGTTATAGCCCACTAGGATCTATACACACAGACATGTGGACTATACCGGGACCTACATGAACGATATATCCAGTAAGAATCACCAGTTATATCCCACTAGGATCTACACACATAGACATGTGGACTGTACCAGGATCTACATGAACCAGATATCCAGTAAGAAAAGAATCATCAGCTATAGCCAACTAGGATCTATACACATAGAGATGTGGTCTGTACCGGGACCTACATGAATCAGATATCCAGTAAGAACCACCAGTTATAGCCCACTAGCATATATACACATATACATGTGGTCTGTACCGGGACCTACATGAACCAGATATGCATTAAGAATCACCAGTTATAGCCCACTAGCATCTATGCACACAGACATGTGGACTGAATCATGACCTACATGAACCAGATGTCCAGTAAGAATCACCAGTTATAGCCCACTAGGATCTATACACACAGACATGTGAACTGTACCAGGACCCTCATTAACCAGATGTCCAAAAGAATCATCAGCTATAGCCCACTAGCATCTATACACATATACATGTGGTCTGTACCGGGACCTACATGAACCAGATATCCATTAAGAATCACCAGTTAACTAGCATCTATACACACAGACATATGGACTGTACCGGGACCTACATGAACCAGATGTCTAGTAAGAATCATCAGTTATAGCCCACTAGGATATATGTACAGGACCTACATGAACCAGATATCCAGTAAGAACCACCTGTTATAGCCCACTAGGTTCTATGCACACAGACATGTGGACTGTACCAGGACCTACATGAACCAGATGTCCAGTAAGAATTATCAGCTATAGCCCACTAGCATCTATATATATAGACATGTGGTCTGTACCGGGACCTACATGAACCAGATATCCAGTAAGCACCACCGTAAGAACCACCAGTTATAACCCATTAGGATATATACACATAGACATGTGGACTGTACAAGGACCTACATGAACCAGATGTCCAGTAAGAACCACCAGTTATAGCCCAATAGGATCTATACACACAGACATGTGGACTGTACCGGGACCTACATGAACTAGATGTCCAGTAAGAACCTCCAGTTATAGCCCACTAGGATATATACAGACAGACATGTGGACTGTATCGGGACCTACAATAACCAGATGTCCAGTAAGAACCACCAGCTATAGCCCACTAGGATCTATATACACAGACATGTGGACTGTACCAGGACCTACATGAACCAGATGTCCATTAAGAATCATCAGCTATAGCCCACTAGGATATATACACATAGCCATGTGGTCTGTACGGTGACCTACATGAACCAGGTGTCCAGTAAGAACCACCAGTTATAACCCACTAGGATATATACACACAGACAGGTGGACAGTACCAGGACCTACATGAACCATATGTCCAGTAAGAACCACCAGCTATAGCCCACTAGGATCTATACACACAGACATGTGGACTGTACCAGGACCTACATGAACCAGATGTCCAGTAATAATCATCAGCTATAGCCCGCTTGCATCTATACACATAGACATGTGAACTGTACCAAGACCTACATGAACCAGATGTCCAGTAAGAACCAGCAGCTACAGCCCACTAGGATATATACACACAGAAATGTGGACTGTACCGGGACCTATATGAACCAGATGTCCAGTAAGAATCATCAGCTATAGCCAACTAGGATCTATACACATAGCCATGTGGTCTGTACCGGGACCTACATGAACCAGATGTCCAGTAAGAACCACCAGTTAACCCACTAGGATATATACACACAGACATGTGGGGCTTGTACCAGGACCATACATTGAACCAGATGTCCAGTAAAGAAATTTATTCAGCTATAGCTCACTAGCATTCTAATTATTATATAGACATGTGGTCTGTACCGGGACTCCTACATGAACCCAAGATATCCAGTAAGCACCCACCGTTAAGAACCACCAGTTATTATAACTTTATAAACCCTATTTGTTAGGAATCTATGCACAAAGAAAATGTGGGACTGTTACCACCAGGACCTACAGGAACCAGATCATCCAGTAAGAATCATCAGTTATAGGCCCACTAGGATCTATTTACAACCATAGCCATTGTGGACTTGTACCGGGACCTACATGAACCAGATGTAAGTAAGGAAACCATTCAGTTTCAACCCACTAGGATATATGTACACGACCTACATGAACCAGGATGTCCAGTAAGAAACCACCTGTTATAGCACCCACTAGGATTCTATGCAACGACCAGACATCAAGTGGACTGTAACCAGGATCCTTCATGAAACAGAATTGTCCAAGGTAAGAATAATTATTCAGCTATAGCCACCCCTTAGCATCTTATATATATTATATTAGGACATGTGGTCTGTACCGGGACCTACAATGAACCAGAATTATTCCAGTAAAGCAACCACCGTAAGAACCACCAGCCTATAACCCCATTAGGATCTATTTGCACATTGACATGTGGGACTGTACCCAGGACCTACATGCACCAGATGGTCCAGTGAAGAAACCACCCAAGTTAAAGCCCACTAGGATCTATACACACAAGACATGTGGGACTGTACCGGGACCTACATGAACTAGATGTCCAGTTAAGAACCTTCCAGTTCTTATAGCTCAACCTAGGATAATATACACAAATAGACATTTGGTCTGTTTTACCGGGACCTAACTTGAACCAAGATTGTCCAGTAATGAACCACCAGGTTAATAACCCACTAGGATATATGTTTACACGACCTACATTGAACCAGATGTCCAGTTAACGAACCACCTGTTATAGCCCACTTAGGGATCTATGGCCACACAAGACATGTGGGACCTGTACCAGGAACCTACATGAATCCAGATGGTCCAGTAAGAAGAATTAATCAGCTATAGCCCACCCTTAGCATTCTATATATATATATTAGACACATGTGGTCTGTTACCTGGGACCTACATGCAACCAGATAGCCAGTAAGCAAACCGTAAGAACCACCAGCTATAATCCCATTTAGGAATCTATACACATTTGACAATGTGGACTGTACCAGGACCTACATGCACCCAGGATGTCCAGTAACGAACCACCAGTTAAAGCCCACTAGGGATTCATTTACACACAGGCACTTGTGGACTGTTACCGGGACCGTACAATGAACTAGATGTCCCTAGTAAAATCTGTACCGGGACCTACCATGAAACCAGATATCCAGTAAGAACCACCAGTTATAAGGCCCACCCCTTAGGATCTATACAACATTCGGACATTGTTGGACTGTACCAGGGACCATACATGAACGGAAGCCTATCCAGTAAAGAATTCATCCAGTTATAGCCCACTAGGTTATATACACCCACAGTAATTGTGGACTGTTACCAGGATCCTACATGAACCAGATTGTCCCAGTGGAATAATATAAATCCACCAGTTTATTAGCCCACGAGGATATATAACACAGACAATGTGGTCTATACCGGGATCCTATTATTTGGAACCAGATTGTCCAGTAAGCATCACCAAATGTATAGGCCCACTAGGATTATTTACACACCATACATGTGGACTGTACCAGGACCTACATGAAACCAGATGTCAGTAAGAACCAATCAGTTATAGCCCACTAGGATTATTACACACCATTAAACATGGTGGACTGGTACCAGGGGCCCTACATAATAAACGAGATATCCAGGTAAAAATCACCAGTTTAATATCCCACTAGGATAATTACACAACATAGGACATGTTAGGACTGTACCCAGGACCTAACATTGAAACCAGATTTCAGTTTCAAGTTCAAGAAAAGAATCATCAGCTGATAGCCAACTTAGGATGTATTTACACCCATAGAGATGTGGATCTGTACCGGGACCCTACATAGATTAAGATTATCCAGTAAAGAACCAAACCACCCGTTATAGGCCCACTTTGGCATCTCTACCACATATTACATGTGGTTTCTGTTACGGGACCTACATGAACCAGGATATTCATTAAGAATTACACAGGTTATAGCCCCGAACTAGCATCTATACAAACAGACATGTTGGGATGTATCATGGACCATACATGAACCAAAGAATTGTCCAATAAGAATCACCAGTTAATAGTCCCACTTAGGATCTATACAACACAGAACATGTGGACTTGTACCAGGACCCCTCATGAACCAGGTATGTCCAGAAAGAATCATCAGCAATATTGCCCCACTTAGCATCTATTTACACAATAGGGGACATGTTGGTCTCTTGTACCGGGACCTACATGAACCAGAATATCGGACCCATTAAGGAAATCACGGAGGATTATAGCCCCACTAGGTCATATATACACACCAGACATGTGGGGACTGTTACGGGACCTAAAACATTGAAACCAAA
The DNA here is from genome assembly GCA_029237695.1 of Conchocele bisecta. NCBI lineage: Eukaryota > Metazoa > Mollusca > Bivalvia > Lucinida > Thyasiridae > Conchocele > Conchocele bisecta. Next base: position 125,473,064 of record CM055267.1, on the reverse strand, counting down.
TGTTCCAGTAAGAACTCATCCAGTTATAGCCACCCACTAGGAATCTTGATCACACAGCACATGTGGACTGTATCGGGACCTACAATTAACCAGATGTCCAGTTAAGAACCACCAGCTATAGCCCACTTAGGATCTTATATACACAGACATGTGGACTGTTACCAGGACCTACATTGCAACCAGATGTCCATTAAGAAATCAATCAGCTGTGGCCCACCCCTAGGATTTATATACACATTAGCCAGTGAGGTCTGTACGGGGGACCTACATGAACCAGATTGTCCAGTAACGAACCACCAGTTTAACCCACTAGGGATATATATTCAACACCAGGGACTACTTAGGATCTATACACCAGACAATCATGGGACAGTACCAGACCTACATGAACCAGATGTCCAGTAAGAACCACCAGCTTACAGCCCACTGGAGGATTTTATTACAACAAGAAAATGTGGACTGTACCAAGGACATACATGAACCAGATATCCAGTTGGAGTAATCACCCCAGTTTATTAGCCCCACTAGGCATAATTTTACAACATTTAGACAAATGTTGGTCTTTAAACCGGGTACCTATATGAACCAGATGTCTTTCCAGTAAGGCATCACCCATGTATAGCCCACTACGGATCTATACCACACATAACATGTGGACTGGTACCAGGACCTACAGGAACCCAGGATGTCCAGTAAGGAAACCATCAGTTATAAGCCCCACTAGGATTATACACACAAATTACATGGGACTGGACTTACCGGGAATCCTACATAAACGAGATATCCAAGTAAAAATCACCAGTTATATTCCCAACTAGGATATACACCCACATAGACAATGTGGACTGTTTTACCAGGACCCCTTACATGAACCAGATATTCAGTAAGAAAATGAGTTCATTCAGATGATAAGCCAACTAGGATGTATACACAATAAAGAGATTGTGGTCTGTACCGGGGACCCTACATGAAATTAGATATCCAGTAAGAAACCACCAGTTATAGCCCACTAGCCATCTCTGACACATATACATGTGGTCGTCGTACCGGGACCTACATGAACACAAAAAACCAAGAGTTATTCATTAACGAATCACCCAGTTATAGCCCACTAGATTTCTAATACACACAGACATTTGTGGACTGTATTTCGATGACCTAACATGAACCAGATGATGGTCCAATAATGAATCCACCAGTTATAGCCCACTAGGAATCTATTACCACAACCAGTACATAGTGGACTGTACCCAGGACCCTCATGAAACCAGATGTCCAGGAAAAGAACTCATCAGGCTATAGCCCAACTAGCATCTATTACACATAGACATTGTGGTCTGTACCGTGGGATCCTACATGAACCAGTATTATCCATTTAATGAATTCACGAGTTATAGCCCACTAGCATATATACACAACTGACATGTGGAAACTGTGGACCGGGGAACCCTGCCCCTAACCTAACCCACTCTAAAAAACCAAATCCTCACCTCGACAAAGGGACCTACCCTTACAGAAACCAAATTGTCCAGTAAGAATCATCAGTTATAGCCTACTAGGATCTATACAACAAACAAGACATGTGGACTGTTTATCGGGGACCTACAATAACCAGTATGTCCAGTAAGAACCACCAGCTATTAAGCCCACTAGGGATCTATATACACAGGACAATTGTGGGACGTGTTACCAGGACCTACATGAACCAGATGGTCCTCCAGTAATAATCATCAAGCTATTAGCCCGCTTGCATCTTTACACAATAGGACAATGTGAACTGGCACCAAGACCCTACATGAACCAGATGTCCAGTAACGGAAACCCAGCAAGCTAACAGCCCACTAGGATATATACACAACAAATGATTGGGACTGTTACCGGGACCTATATGAAACCAGATGTTCCAGTAAGATCATCAGCTGATAGCCAAACTAGGATCTAGACACATAGGCCATGGTGGTCTGTTACCGGGACCTACATGAACCAGATGTCCAGTAAGAACCACCAGTTAACCCACTAGGATATATACACACAGACATGTGGGCTGTACCAGGACATACATGAACCAGATGTCCAGTAAGAATTATCAGCTATAGCTCACTAGCATCTATATATATAGACATGTGGTCTGTACCGGGACCTACATGAACCAGATATCCAGTAAGCACCACCGTAAGAACCACCAGTTATAACTTATAACCCATTAGGATCTATGCACAAAGAAATGTGGACTGTACCAGGACCTACATGAACCAGATCTCCAGTAAGAATCATCAGCTATAGCCCACTAGGATCTATACACATAGCCATGTGGTCTGTACCGGGACCTACATGAACCAGATGTCCAGTAAGAACCATCAGTTATAACCCACTAGGATATATGTACACGACCTACATGAACCAGATGTCCAGTAAGAACCACCTGTTATAGCCCACTAGGATCTATGCACACAGACATGTGGACTGTACCAGGACCTACATGAACCAGATGTCCAGTAAGAATTATCAGCTATAGCCCACTAGCATCTATATATATATATAGACATGTGGTCTGTACCGGGACCTACATGAACCAGATATCCAGTAAGCACCACCGTAAGAACCACCAGCTATAACCCATTAGGATCTATGCACATTGACATGTGGACTGTACCAGGACCTACATGCACCAGATGTCCAGTAAGAACCACCAGTTAAAGCCCACTAGGATCTATACACACAGACATGTGGACTGTACCGGGACCTACATGAACTAGATGTCCAGTAAGAACCTCCAGTTATAGCTCACTAGGATATATACACATAGACATTTGGTCTGTACCGGGACCTACATGAACCAGATGTCCAGTAAGAACCACCAGTTATAACCCACTAGGATATATGTACACGACCTACATGAACCAGATGTCCAGTAAGAACCACCTGTTATAGCCCACTAGGATCTATGCACACAGACATGTGGACTGTACCAGGACCTACATGAACCAGATGTCCAGTAAGAATTATCAGCTATAGCCCACTAGCATCTATATATATATATAGACATGTGGTCTGTACCGGGACCTACATGAACCAGATATCCAGTAAGCAACACCGTAAGAACCACCAGCTATAACCCATTAGGATCTATACACATTGACATGTGGACTGTACCAGGACCTACATGCACCAGATGTCCAGTAAGAACCACCAGTTAAAGCCCACTAGGATCTATACACACAGACATGTGGACTGTACCGGGACCTACATGAACTAGATGTCCAGTAAAATCTGTACCGGGACCTACATGAACCAGATATCCAGTAAGAACCACCAGTTATAGCCCACTAGGATCTATACACATAGACATGTGGACTGTACCAGGACCTACATGAACGAGCTATCCAGTAAGAATCATCAGTTATAGCCCACTAGGATATATACACACAGACATGTGGACTGTACCAGGACCTACATGAACCAGATGTCCAGTGAGAATCACCAGTTATAGCCCACTAGGATATATACACATAGACATGTGGTCTATACCGGGACCTATATGAACCAGATGTCCAGTAAGCATCACCATGTATAGCCCACTAGGATCTATACACACATACATGTGGACTGTACCAGGACCTACATGAACCAGATGTCCAGTAAGAACCATCAGTTATAGCCCACTAGGATCTATACACACATACATGTGGACTGTACCGGGACCTACATAAACGAGATATCCAGTAAAAATCACCAGTTATATCCCACTAGGATATACACACATAGACATGTGGACTGTACCAGGACCTACATGAACCAGATATTCAGTAAGAAAAGAATCATCAGCTATAGCCAACTAGGATGTATACACATAGAGATGTGGTCTGTACCGGGACCTACATGAATTAGATATCCAGTAAGAACCACCAGTTATAGCCCACTAGCATCTCTACACATATACATGTGGTCTGTACCGGGACCTACATGAACCAGATATTCATTAAGAATCACCAGTTATAGCCCACTAGCATCTATACACACAGACATGTGGACTGTATCATGACCTACATGAACCAGATGTCCAATAAGAATCACCAGTTATAGCCCACTAGGATCTATACACACAGACATGTGGACTGTACCAGGACCCTCATGAACCAGATGTCCAGAAAGAATCATCAGCTATAGCCCACTAGCATCTATACACATAGACATGTGGTCTGTACCGGGACCTACATGAACCAGATATCCATTAAGAATCACGAGTTATAGCCCACTAGCATATATACACACAGACATGTGGACTGTACCGGGACCTACATGAACCAAATGTCCAGTAAGAATCATCAGTTATAGCCCACTAGGATCTATACACACAGACATGTGGACTGTATCGGGACCTACAATAACCAGATGTCCAGTAAGAACCACCAGCTATAGCCCACTAGGATCTATATACACAGACATGTGGACTGTACCAGGACCTACATGAACCAGATGTCCATTAAGAATCATCAGCTGTGGCCCACTAGGATATATACACATAGCCATGTGGTCTGTACGGGGACCTACATGAACCAGATGTCCAGTACGAACCACCAGTTATAACCCACTAGGATATATATACACACAGACACTAGGATCTATACACACAGACATATGGACAGTACCAGGACCTACATGAACCAGATGTCCAGTAAGAACCACCAGCTACAGCCCACTAGGATATATACACACAGAAATGTGGACTGTACCAGGACATACATGAACCAGATATCCAGTGAGAATCACCAGTTATAGCCCACTAGGATATATACACATAGACATGTGGTCTATACCGGGACCTATATGAACCAGATGTCCAGTAAGCATCACCATGTATAGCCCACTAGGATCTATACACACATACATGTGGACTGTACCAGGACCTACATGAACCAGATGTCCAGTAAGAACCATCAGTTTTATAGCCCACTAGGACTATACACACATACATGTGGACTGTTACCGGGACCTACATAAACGAGATTCCAGTAAAAAATCACAGTTATATCCCACTAGGATATACACACATAGACATGTGGACTGTACCAGGACCTACATGAACCAGATATTCAGTAAGAAAAGAATCATCAGCTATAGCCAACTAGGATGTATACACATAGAGATGTTGGTCTGTACCGGGACCTACATGAATTAGATATCCAGTAAGAACCACCAGTTTATAGCCCACTAGCATCTCTACACATAACATGTGGTCTGTACCGGGACCTACATGAACCAGATATTCATTAAGAATCACCAGTTATAGCCCACTAGCATCTATACACACAGACATGTGGACTGTATCATGACCTACATGAACCAGAATGTCCAATAAGAATCACAGTTATAGCCCACTAGGATCTATACACACAGACATGTGGACTGTACCAGGACCCTCATGAACCAGATGTCCAGAAAGAATCATCAGCTATAGCCCACTAGCATCTATACACATAGACATGTGGTCTGTACCGGGACCTACATGAACCAGATATCCATTAAGAATCACGAGTTATAGCCCACTAGCATATATACACACAGACATGTGGACTGTACCGGGACCTACATGAACCAAATGTCCAGTAAGAATCATCAGTTATAGCCCACTAGGATCTATACACACAGACATGTGGACTGTATCGGGACCTACAATAACCAGATGTCCAGTAAGAACCACCAGCTATAGCCCACTAGGATCTATATACACAGACATGTGGACTGTACCAGGACCTACATGAACCAGATGTCCATTAAGAATCATCAGCTGTGGCCCACTAGGATATATACACATAGCCATGTGGTCTGTACGGGGACCTACATGAACCAGATGTCCAGTACGAACCACCAGTTATAACCCACTAGGATATATATACACACAGACACTAGGATCTATACACACAGACATATGGACAGTACCAGGACCTACATGAACCAGATGTCCAGTAAGAACCACCAGCTACAGCCCACTAGGATATATACAGGCACAGAAATGTGGGGACTGTACCAGGACATACATGAACCAAGTTTAGGATCCATGGAAATCACCAGTTATAGCCCACTAGGATCTATGCACACAGACATATGGACTGTACCAGGACCTACATGAACCAGATGTCCAGTAAGAACCACCAGTTATAGCCCACTAGGATCTATATCATCACAGACATATGGTACTGAATTACCAGGACCTACATGAACCAGATGTCCAGTAAGAACCACCAGTTATAGCCCACTAGGATCTATACACACAGACATGTGGACTGTACCGGGACCTACAAAAACCAATTGTCCAGTAAGAATCACCAGTTATAGCCCACTAGGATATATACACATAGACATGTGAACTGTACCGGGACCTACATGAACCAGATGCCCAGTTAGAATCACCAGTTTTAGCCCACTAGGATATATACACACCGACTTGTGGACTGTACCAGGACCTACGTGAACCAGATGTCCAATAAGAATCACCAGTTATAGCCCACTAGCATCTATACACACCGACATGTGGACTGTACCGGTACCTACATTAACCAGTATTCAGCATAAATCAGCAGACCAATATATCTATATGTTTTCATTTTGAGAACATATACTCCACTTTTTGTGTAGTCCGATGTGTTTATATATTTGTTTTACTGGGTCACATGGACTATTGTTTTGTATGTTTTCATTTTATTCATTAGCCCACCATACTCCTTACTTCATTGCATATTACAGCTACGACTCCCCGATGAGACATCGGTCTCGTGCCTCTTTTTCGATGTCTACCTGTCCTCGAAAGTCGGCCGAAAAGTCAGCTGCGGATTTTTAGACATACCACAACGGCGAGAGGCGGAGTTAAACTATCACGCGTTGTAAGACGTTTTCCTACGGTAACGCCTACACCTCGCCGAACCAGATATTTATAGCGTTAACCCTGGGCCGCACGATTCACCCAAATCCTCCCCAAATCCTCATTTCCCCCAAAATCTTCCCCAAATCCTCAGGTAATGAATAAGTTATCCAATTAATATGTCTCAAAACCTTTTAATATCGCTCTTAAGAAGTTATTGAACCCGATTTGAATACGTTTTTATGGTAAAAAGAGTCTTAGTTCGGTGTTTTAATTTAATTTAGGCATTCTAGCAGCCAAGGGAGATCATCCAAAATAAATTATGAGATAAATGCAAGGGAGATAAATGTTGTTTGACCCATTTTGGTCAATTGAAACATGCAAGTTATTTACCATTCCAAATGTGTATAATACTATTCATCTGTTTTTATATCAATCAATCAATCAATCAATCAAGCAAGCAAGCAAGCAAGCAAGCAAGCAAGCAAGCAAGCAAGCAAGCAAGCAAGCAAGCAAGCAATCAATCAATCAATCAATCAATCAAGCAAGCAATCAATCAATCAATCAATCAATCAATCAATCAATCAATCAATCATTCAATCAATCAATCAAACTCAGCACATATATAGCTTTAAAATATGAACATTCGGGGATGATTTGCTGCATATCGGGCCCGTACTGCATAGACACTTGACATTTAAGGACGTGGTCATATTTTCAAGCTATATGTGCTGATGATGATTGATTGATTGATTGATTGATTGATTGATTGATTGAGATAAAAAACAGATGAATAAACATTTGGAATGGTAAATAACTTGCATGTTTCAATTGACCAAAATGGGTCAAACAACATTTATCTCCCTTGCATTTATCTCATAATTTATTTTGGATGATCTCCCTTGGCTGCTAGAATGCCTAAGTTAAATTAAAACATCGAAATAAGACTCTTTTTACCATAAAAACGTATTCAAATCAGGTTCAATAACTTCTTAAGAACGATATTAAAAGGTTTTGAGACATATTAATTGGATAACTTATTCATTACATGAGGATTTGGGGAGGATTTGGGGGGAAATGAGGATTTGGGGAGGATTTGGGTGAATCGTGCGCCCGTTAACGGACCTCGGCGTCATTCCTAGAAAAATAGAATATAAGTAATGGCTGATGTGGAAGCTGAGAACGGCGTTGACAACTGGTAAAACTAGAATACACGCTAATTTAATGTTTTTAAGGATACCAGTAACGTTGATTGCAATTAGTTGTTTACGCGATCATCAAATTTTGAAACAAACCAAATTTGGGGTTACACGAAAGAAATACATGCAAATATCATGGGCGGATAATTTCAGGGTGGGGGGAGGGGGGGGGGGGGGGGACCCGGCTCGCGACAACCCCCCCAAAATTCGACAAGTAAAGAATTTTTACAAGTTACAAGGCACGTTTCTACGTTCGCGTTGTGAATTTTCGGTCGTTGTCTTATTGTTTCAAAATTTAAACATTTTCAATCAAAAAATGGTCAAAACGGCCCCCCAAAAAAATCAGGTATATTGTTTATTTTATAGTGTATAGCTTACATAATGTATAGTATAATGAATAATTAATATAATTTAATAAAACAACACAAAAATTGTGTTATACTACCGTATTTAATGCGTATTTGTTACAAAATATTTTCATATTTTTCGTGAAAATCGTTACGCGATGATGTCACTAGCATGATGGTCAATTATTTTCTATTGATTGCATAGCAGTATTAATCCAATTATCGATGGGTGGGGTAGTTTTTCCTCTAAAGTGTTTGAACTACTAATTGGTAAATAATAATAATGGAAAAAAAAAGTATTTACTTATTTACATATAAATGCTTGGAGGTGATGCGTATAGTTTTTGTCATTCCGTTTGTTCGTCTGTTTGTCCGTTCGTCCGCCCGTATGATTTGCGTATAATTTCAGGCCATTCTTCGCAGACTGGAGGGTGAACAGTGTGTAGCAGAAGTCGTCTGCGACTTCGAGAGTGCCCTTTGTTCATTCCACTGGAACCAGGCGGAGCCATCTTGTACATAACCACTTGATGATGCTATAGATATATGGGAATTTGCACACACAGTCTGATCAGGATCTACACTGTTTCCCATCTTGTACATAGCCGCTTCTTGATGTTATATAGCTATATGGGAAATTACACTCACAGTCTGATCTGGATCTACACTGTTTCCCATCTTGTACATAGTCACTTGTTGATGCTATAGATATATTGGAATATGCACACAGTCTGATCAGGATATACACTGTTTCCCATCTTGTACATAACCACTTGTTGAGGCCATAGATCTAGAGAAACTTGCATTCAGTCTGATTAGGGTATACACTGTTTCCCATTGTGTACATAATCATTTGTTGAGGCTATATCTATAGGGGAAACTTGGTATCCGGACAAAAAAAACCTTGGAAAAAAAAACCTTCGTCTGAAAATGACAACATGGACAAAACCCCCTTCATGATTTTACAGGGTGGACACAACCCGTTTCAGGATTTGTACAGGGTGGACATAACCCCTTTCATGATTTTTACAGGGTGGACAAAACCCCCTTCATTTGAATGAATCTTTGCAAAAAGTGTTTGATATATATATATGATTTTTACTGCCATCGCTCATCAGAAGAGGATGAAGACACTGTGCGAGCAGTAAAATGGTGGACAAAAGACATTAACAGAGTTCATGGTGACAATTGTACAGTGTATACGCATTCATTAAGTGCAATGTACACGAGTAGGACTGGTTAATGATGTGCAATGGTATAGTGTGTTAACTTGAATGAGTAGTGCTGGTTGTTGATATGTGCTGATATTAGTACTTGATAGTTGAAATGTGCTCAAATTATTAATCTGCTATTGGACATTATGTGTTGGAATAAACTTGTGAGACCTGGTATCAGTATATGCCCTGTTCTGTTCTGTACATGTTGGAAAAATAAAGTGCCCAAGCTGCTACTTGAATGTTGTCATTAGCCAATATATGAATATTTGTTTGTTGTATATATATTATGAATTTTTTTAAATTTTAGTAAAATAATATCATCAATAATATGAACAGCAAACAAATGTTTTATTCATCCCGGGAATTAACATTCACAGTCTGATTAGGGTATACACTGTTTCCCATTTTGCAATCTATATAAACAAAATTATATAGCCATACTGTAACTCAAAATATGTATAATTCATTTGTTGCAATATAGCCAGCCAGCACATAACTGAATTTGCAGTCTGATCAAGGACTACACTGTTCGCCAACGTGTTATTGTCTACATGTGCTGTATTTATTCAATCTATAAAAGACTATATTATTATCGGCTATAATAATTATTAATTGTGTTGTATCCCCACTAACATACAAGGAGTTAGATAATGGGCCTTTGTCTACATAAAGGTGTGAAAAACATCCATGGTAATTGATAAGATATACAAACCATACACAAATATAAAAACAATATATTGCATGCATATTAAAGTTAATTTCCATAAATATTCATAATACAAGGTCATTTATTATTGTTATTTTAGATGAATATTAACAATATTTGTATATATATGTAGAAAACAACAACAAGCATATAATATATAATAGGGGGCCGTTTAGACCAAATTCCCCAAACTTGGGGGCCGTTTTGACCATGGGCCATTTTGACCAAGGGCTGTTTTGACTTGCTTCCGTTTAAACAGATAATATGAAATAGGCACTACCTATGACGGGCGATGTTAGTGTATGAAACTAAATTTATCAATTGATAGCTTTACCATGATGTTAGTACAGGGATCCTCTAGATAAATCATTTCCGTTACGCCCATATTTTTGGAGGCTGTGCTATTAATTAAATGTAGCTTTATAACGATGTTTGGTACATGGGGTAGAACACGGCATTCTGTTACATGCCAAGCTATTTTGAATTGTTTAACTTTACTGATTCATATTAAATACATGTTGTTGGGTTACCATAAATGAGAAAGTCCACGACTTGCTACTAAATTGCTCTGTTTCAAACTAATACAATTAGCTTACCATATTCTTGACACTTTTCTTACTAGATGCCCCTTCAGTTTTATGCCGTTGAAAAGAAAAAAATGTAAATCTAAAGCTATATTTACGTCATGTAAATTTACGTATTTACGTCATGTAAATTTACGTAACCGAAATTACATTTCTGAGACCCCTGGTCCCCTGAAGTGGAAATAAAATATATAAAATGACAAGAACAATTGACTATACTATTATAAATGTAACACCTGGACTATCATCCAATGGAATAAACAGAGTTTAATGAATTATTGGTTCTACCTCGAAACTAGAAAAACGGCACCAAGATGTACATAAAATATAGAATCACTGTTATCCGGACAAATGTATAATCGTCTTATAACTTGTATTCTCACTTTGAAATCCTAATTGTATCGCCTGAAAACCAGTGTAAACTGCATTGTGTAGTTTTGCAGAAAAAACAATCGGCATTCGCTTCTTGGAAAACATCGTATTTATAGAATTTATTCTATTTATAAAACAACTCTGGATTCGAAGCCTCCGCGCGACTTTTGATGTTGTAAACAACTTGTGGACAGAGTTGAGGAATGTTTTCAGCAAATTTTACTTAAATGTTTACCATGGCGATATATTCTTCACACTGGCATGGAAACCGCAAGCACCTGAGTGACTTAAAGATGTGTTTGTTGCAAAATCGGATCAAATGAATGCATTTAATTAATAGGTATTTTCATATGTCCGATAAACTGATTGTCTGGATAATTGGTATGACCCCTGTATGCTATAAACGGTACCGTAATATATTGTAACAGCCTCGATCAATTAGTTTTGTAACACCTAACGACATGTGCTTCCTTCATTCAGTGGAACAGCAAATTTCAAACAACATAAATCAATAAGTTAAGAAAACTATTCAATTCAGATAAAAACTTACCTTCGGAATTACAAATTTTCGATTATTTTCATTTTTCCCAGACGCTCAAGTTATGGACGTCACTAACTCGTTACGGTACCCAGTCTAATGGGTTTCGGAACGATTTGGTTACTCGAGTATTACTCCCAGGTACCAGACCCGATGCCGTCGAAATCATGCATACTCGTAATGCAGATGTTATTCAACATATCAAATCGCCTGAAACATATTAATGGGTATATTTAAATATAATTAACAGTGTATTCTTAAAAATGTTTCTATAATTTTCATCCAATCCTTTGCTCATTACATTTGTGTCTGCCCTGGTTATGCTCGTATGTGAATACGGCCGATACACGTGTTTGTCCCATTGTTTCTTACATAATCAGTGGTGTATTTCATATATTATTCAGACAATGTTACTTTAAAACACCATTATGCCATAAACTTCGTATGCTCAAATTTTACACATCTCAGTTGATTTGTTTTTAAAAACTTAACTAACTTGAGTAGCATACAAACCGATCGAATTTAACCCTACCTCGAAACTTATGTCATGTAATGTTTACTGCAGCAGCCGCAATATACAGCTGTGAAAGCTGTCAACAGTTTTAATGCGATAAAAGGTTGTTTAACTGACCTTATAAGTGATGGCAAAAGGTAATAAGTTTTTTGTACATATTTAACCCCTATGTACAAAAACAAAGGATAAATCACATTTAGGATGTTGATTTTCCACATTTTTTCTGTAGTGAATGAATTTCTGTGTTTTCCAGAGTTACCCCATCGAAAATGGTGGTACAAATCGTAAAATCAAGCGCGCTATTCGTTATATCCGGTGGTGTTCCGAAACACATTGTGTTCCATTTCACATTGATTGACGATATTGCAGAGCTACTTCCCGCAACTACCACGGTGTTACAGCTTGTCTATTATAATTAAATGGTGTCATTGGCGCACTTCTCTTATTTGAACCAGTGATGCAATTTAGATATTTCCTTTTCATCATTTTAAGAAAAAATAACAAGGCTAAGCATCTTCAGTGATGGAAGCTAGTCAAAATGGAAGTGGAGCGCCGTGGCGTAATGGTTAGTGTGTCGGACTACTGATCCAAGTGTCGTAGGTTCGAGCCTGCCTAGCCGCGTGCATTGTGTCCTTGAGCAAGACACTTTATCCACACTGTTCCAGTTCACCCAGCTGTAAATGGGTACCGATAATTCGTAGTTGCTCTGTAAATACGAATTACCGGCTTCTCTCAAAAAATCTCTACCTCCGTTCTTTCTCCCATTCTTGGGAGACGGCATGCAAGGTCCTAGAGCCAGTGCCGCCGTTAAATATAAGCATAAAAAAAAAAAAAAAAAAAAGTCAAAATGGCCCCCAAATTTTGGGAATTTGGTCAAAACGGCCCCTACTAAACGGCCCCTATTATATCTTTTTATTTTTTTTCTACATATATATATATAAANTATTCTTAATATTCATCTAAAATAACAATAATAAATGACCTTGTATTATGAATATTGATGAAAACAAATTTTAATATGCATGCAATATATTGTTTTTAGCCATGTTTTTTGAAAAAAAATACAGGCTATTGGATTGGCGAAAGCCGGGCGGGCGGCGGCGGCGGCGGGCGGCGTCCACAATCAATGTTAAGTTTTCGTGTTTGAGTCCATTTCTTTGTTACTGTACCACCAAACTTTCACAGCTTCATAATCAAGGGGTGCCCACCACATATCACTATCCAACATGTTACCTTTTTAGCCAGGTTTTTTGAAAAAAAATCCAGGCTATTGGATTGGCGGGCGGCGGGCGGGCGGGCGGCGGTGGGCGGCGTCCACAATCAATGTTAAGTTTTCGTGTTTGAGTCCATTTCTTTGTTACTGTACCACCTAAGACCACCAAACTTTCCAGCTTCATAATCAAGGGGTGCCCACCACATATTACTATCCAACATGTTACTTTTTTTTTATCTTGACCCATTTTTTCCGCGTAGTCGACTTAGCCATTTTCAATGTTAAGTTTTCGCGTTTAAGTCCATTTCTTTGGTACTGTACCACCTAGGACCACCAAACTTTCACAGCTTCATAATCAAGGGGTGCCCACCACATATCACTATCCAACATGTTACTTTTTTTTGAACTTGACCCATTTTTTCCGCGCAGTCGACTTTTTACCGTACGTCTGGTTAAAGTTTTTTGGTTAAACCTTTTTCGTTATACTATAGCTCTGCAACTGCTTCGCCCATTACCTTGAAACTTCACATGGGTGTTTATCATCGTCCATATTTTCATTCTAACCCCCAACCGTGTGGCCCCTGTGCGCAATGTCAAGGTCAAATTACTTTGAATTTATTTGTTAAAAGTTTTTTCGTGTACTATATCTCTGCAACTGCTTCACCCATTACCTTGATACTTCACATGGGTGTTTATCATCATTGTCGCACCCGCTTGCAGAAAGCGCGATATCGTCGGCATTTTGGCATACGTCCGTCCGTACGTCCGTGTGTCCGGTTAAAGTTTTTTCGTTAAACTTTTTCCATCTACTATATCTATTTGTTTACTGTCCATGCCTCGCCCCAAGGCGCGACATGCAGGCCACGGCCATCTAGTCTACAAAAAGTGGGTATAATTATGTTATCCAAGTGTCTATGCTTGGAAAAAACCTGGCCTTCGTGGCTTTGCCTCGTTTCTTGTTTTTAACTTGACCCATTTTTTCCGCGCAGTCGACTTAGCCATTTTCAATGTTAGTATTCAATTTCTTTAGTACTGTACCACCTAGGACCACCAAACTTTCACAGCTTCATAACCAAGGGGTGCCTACCACATACAACTATCCAACATGTGACCTTTTTGTTTACCTTCACCTATTATTTCTACGTAATTGACTTAGCCATTTTCAATGTTAACTTGTTAACATACGTCTGGTTAAAGTTTTTTGGTTAAAAGATTTTCGTTATACTATATCTCTGCAACTGCTTCACCCATTACCTTGAAACTTCACATGGGTGTTTATCATCGTCCATATTTTCATTCTACCCCCCAACCGTGCGGCCCCTATGCCCAATGTCAAGGTCAAATTACTTTGAATTTTTTTGTTAAAGTTTTTTCGTGTACTATATCTCTGCAACTGCTTCACCCATTACCTTGTTACTTCACATGGGTGTTTATCATCATTGTCAGCGTGATATCGTCGGCATTTTGGCATACGTCCGTCCGTACGTCCGTGTGTCTGGTTAAAGTTTTTTGGTTAAAGTTTTTCCATCTACTATATCTATTTTTTTAGTGTCCATGCCTCGCCCCAAGGTGCGACATGCAGGCCATGGCCATCTAGTCTACAAAAAGTAGGTATAATTATGTTATCCAAGTGTCTATGCTTGGAAAAAACCTGGCCTTTGTGGCTTTGCCTCGTTTCTTGTTATATTTATACCCCCACAAACAAAGTTTGTTGGGGGTATATAGGAGTCAGCTTGTCTGTTGGTCTGTCGGTCTGTTGGAAATTCCCTTCCGCTCTATATCTTCTACACCGATGCATGGATTATCAAATGGCTTGGCACAAATGTTTGTCATGATGAGAAGGTGTATCGCGATCGATAATCACGCACCTACGTCCAAGGTCAAGGTCACAGTTGAAGGTCAAAGGTCAAACCTATAGAAATTCCCTTCCACTCTATATCTTCTACACCGATGCATGGATTATCAAATGGCTTGGCACAAATGTTTCTCATGATGAGAAGGTGTGTCGCGATCAATAACCACGCACTTACGTCCAAGTTCAAGGTCACAGTTGAAGGTCAAAGGTCAAAAATATTGAAATTCCCAAATGGCTTGTCACAAATGTTTCTCATGATGAGAAGGTGTGTCGCGATCAATAACCACGCACCTACGTCCAAGGTCAAGGTCACTGTTGAAGGTCCAAGGTCAAACCTATTGAAATTCCCTTCCGCTCTATATCTTCTACACCGATGCATGTATTATCACACTATGCCCAGGGTCAAGGTCACAGACTTGATGCGTTTGAAACCTTAACGCTCGAGTAGTATATAAGAGTCATAATGATACCACCACCCTCTGGAAGCCACCGGCTACACGCGGTGCCTCCCACCGGGTGGTGCTATAATTAATGACTCTTATATACTACTCAGATTTTCCTCCATTTTTATGAGAATATTTATGAGAATGGGAGTAATTTTAATTTTTCAAAACACGAAGGGGGGAGTAGGCATAATTTTAATTTTTCAAAACACAAAGGGGGAGTAAGCATAATTTTTAATTTTTAAAACACATACACCTACTGTTCGGCGGGTATGTATGAGAACATATTTTCATCAACCGCGAGACCATATATTTATGACATGAGAAGATACACCCTATTAGAGATAAGAATCCCTATGTTTTATACTCAGTATATTTAATAACATAATGGTTCTAGTTAAGTGTGCGTGGTTGAAGACAGGTAGTCACGAGAGATGTTTTCGTACGGTATTTACGAATATTGCAAACATCACCGTGCATGGATGCGAAGAGGTTCCGTTTCGCCTCGCCCCTGTCGGCATTGTGGGGTAGGGACCAAAGCCGAGTAATTACTATTGTCCACCATGCAGGTGGCACTCAGGCTACTCATCGAATGATTAACAAGGGATTACGTGCTCGCAAGTATTATCGTTTAGTAATAATTCAAATCGAAAAGTCAGTTAGAAAGATATGATATGTTCAATTTTTTTTTAAAAATTAACCACAACTTACACCCTATTAAAGATAAGAAAACTATAAGTTATACTCACAAAAATGGATAATAAAATAGAATGGAATTGGAATTTTATAATGACCTTATTGATGAATATTACTATAAATTGAAAGCACTATATATAATTGAATACATGAAATATCAGCGTAATTTATTACGTTCCGTATAAAAACGTTGCATTTACAATATTTATACCGGAAATTATGTAAGCTAAGCAAGAGACATATTCGTGAAATGAAGCGACTAAATAGGAAATCGGAGAACAACTAGGTGAAGAGGGTGAAACTAATTTTATAAGACTGTTTAAAAACAACGATTCGTTTACGGATATAGAGTTTTACGATTCTGTCTGCGCCGAGTTACCGTATTATGGATAAACCCCAACGATTCGTTTAACCCACTACTAATCAAATGTCTGTAGTTGGCGCTGTAACATTTCCTCCGACTTTATTTCCAAGTTTTACCCTAAATTTATCCCAATCAGTACACTCAATTTTGGGCATGGTGGCGCGCGCCTTGATCCTTATATCATTTTTTAATTCTTCATATCTCCCCATTTCTTCCACCACGGATTCAAACTCTAAATTTGATATTTTCTTATCGGCCAACGCTTTGGACACCATAACGTCGATGCTATTTTTCTTAGACCTAGCGAGAACGGATATTCTATCATGTTTTCTACTTTTTTTCTCGAGTTTTCCACCCACCGCCCTAATTACCATACAAAGTATTCCAGATAAAACGGTAATTCCACTCAAAACCCCTGCAAGTGGAATCATTACAATTGTAGATAGCATTGCAGCAGTCCCCGCCCCACACAACACAGAAACACTTGCCAGAACCGTACTAGATGCTTCAGCTATGTTTGCCGCGCGCCTATATTTGTTAGCGTGTCTTTTCTATTTGCACATTCTCTAACTAAAATATCCTGCATAGCGACGATATTATTCAACCTAAAATCTGAACTTCTTTCGTTAATTGGATATAGTGTTGGGGGAGTGGTATTGAGAGTTGGATACAGTGTTGGTGGAGTGGTATTGAGAGTTGGATACAGTGTTGGTGGAGTGGTATTGAGAGTTGGATATGGTGATTCGTTCATAGTTAAATTTATTTCAATATATTGTATTTACACAATAAGTTCAATTAACAATGAGACAATAGTGGAAGAACTCTCTGAGTCACCGATTTTCGTAACAACAAAGTTAATAACACTACCTTGGGAAAGTCTAATTCGATCATTACCGGCGAACGAAACAATCGTCGAACTATCTCCAGAGATTTTAGTGACTCCAACCAACCCCGTTCTTCCCCATCTACTACAATATTTATCGCGACCGCGCCACAGGTTTACCATTAGCATTAACCGAGCAGACCGCCATTTGTATAACTTCACCTGCAGCTGTCATAGTGTATCCCCCATATTTATTACTCGCTTTGGCACCGAACGAATTATTCATAGTGCCCCACAACCAATGGGCCCCGCTTCTCAGCCCAAACTGTTATGACACGTTTTGGTGTTTTCATTGTTTTCACTATTCCGGCAAGCGCCCTGTTTGCCGTTATATGCCTCAGTACGAATCTCATAAGAGGCCTCCTCAAGAGCTTTGGTAGCGGCTATACGATCATGTTTCAGTTTATCGGTTATTTTTCCATCTAGTTCGGTAAGTGCCGCTTCTCTGCTGAGAGAGTCCTCTAAGCGCAACGCATCATAAGCCTCCGTAATGGTCGACTGGTGGCCTTCTAAGGCTTTATCAATACCCAACCGGGTCTCTTTTTGAAATTCAGTTATTTTTCCATCTAGTTCAGCAACCGCCGCCTCTCTGATGAGAGAGTCCTCTGAGCGCAACACCTCATAAGCCTTCGCAATGGCTGCCTTGTGGTCTTCTCGGGCTTTCTAACAACCGACCGGGCTCTTTTTGAAATTCGGTTATTTTTCCATCTAGTCGTAAGTGTCGCTTCTCTGTTGATAGAGTCCTCTAAGAGCAACACCCTATAAGCTTCCGTAATATCCGCCTGGTGGTCTTCTGGGCTTTCTCAATACCCGTTCGGACTCCATCAAGATCAAACCGGGTCTCTTTTTTAAATTCGGTTATTTTTTCGTATATGTCAGTAAGTGCCGCTTCTCTGTTGAGAGAGTCCTCTGAGCGTAACGCCCCATAAGCCTCCGCAATGGCCTCTTTGTGGTCTTCTCGGACCCCCTCAACCCCCGACCTGGTCTCTTTCAGAAATTCGGCTATTTTACCGTCTAGTTCGGTAAGTGTCGCTTCTTTACTATGAGAGTTCTCTAAGCGCAACGCATCATAAGCCTCCGCAATGGCCTCCTCAAGGTTCGACTGGTGGTCTTCTCGGACTTTATCAATACCCGACCGGGTCTCTTTTCGAAATTTGGTTATTTTTTTATCTAGTTCAGTAAGTGCCGCTTCTCTGATGAGAGAGTCTTCTGAGCGCAACACCTCATAAGCCTTCGTAAGGTCCGCCTGGTGGTCTTCTCGGGCTTTCTCAATACCCGACGTGGCCTCTTTTCGAAAATCGATTATTTTCCCGTCTAATTCAGCAAGTGTAGCTTCTTTGCTGAGAGAGTCTTCTAAGCGCAACGCATCATAAACCGCCGTAATGTCAACCTGGCGGTCTTCTCGGGCTTTATCAATCCCCAACCGGGCCTCTTTTCTAAATTTGGTTATTTTTTTTACCTATTCGTTTAGTTCCGTATGCGTTTCTTCACGACTTTGTGTATTCACAGCCAGGGCATATTCTCTAAGTTGTGATAGTAGACTTTTGTGAATCTCGGTCCGTGGCCCTCGATATAGTTCTATTGATCAAGGCCTTTGTTTTTTGGGTAGTTAAAAAGTCGCCCTCTGTCGGGATGAATCCCCCTTCTGCCGGTTCAAATTATTTGAATTTATCACCCAATCGGAAGAACTACCTGGTCCGTATATACTCATAATGTTGATAATATATATTACGAACATGCGTTTAATTCTAAAATAATTAATTTGAAATTTCTAGGACGACCGAAATCGGGTAATCGTTCTTCAACTCTCTCCATTTATCATCAAGAATAGAAATCTTCAACGCGTGGATGTGTCCCGATTCCAAAACTTTCATCTCGGTGTGGGAAGTCTAAGGTCACATCTCGCCATAGAAACAGTCGCTGGCGGGCACAGTTTTTCAGTAATGTGCTGGGGGATCCGTCTACCGTGTTGTACGATGTGTTCACCCGATCAAGGTGCACCCCGAGAGTTTTCGTGAAGGCGAAGTTTACTGGGGTATCGCCGCGGTGATCACCTACGGGAAAGAGAAAGGTCCCCGGGACCCGTTGCGATCGCCCTTCTCCTCCGTTGTAATGGGGTTCATATTTAAATCCTAACATTGAGGCCAACCCCGGAGTGATCTCTAATTTTTTATCAACGTCCAATGTCGCAATCCCCGTGGCTTTTGAGATTCCGAGAGTGCAAATACCAGGCATATTCCTTGCGATTAAAGCTTGGACATCTCCGAAACCCCAAAGGCCAGAAGTAATGCGACAGCTGATTCCCGAATGCGTCTCTCTACTTCTGCAGGACTATCGGCGGTCTCTAGATCTATCATATCCGGAATAGATAGCCTCTATCCGTTCTATTCCGTTGATATCCTTGTACTTTTCAAGGTTTTTCCATCCAACCGTGAACGTGATTGATCTAAGGCCTACCCGGCGTTGTCCGCAGCAGTTGTCTATTAATTTTTGAAGTTACAACTCTCTTTTTGAACATTAGTTATAGTAGCAAACATAATAATATCTTTCAATGGATACCAAAGCATTTAGCTTTAACTCTAATGTAAAAGTACGCGGTCGGAGGTAAATACACACAAAAAGACGTTGTTAAACCCCTTGTACACCAACCGTAACGGTTAGGACCGGACAGTGGCTTTGCCACCAACTTCCCTAATATCTTTGAACAATATAGGCTGCCAAGATTACTACGATGGAGGTGGTAAACGGGTGGAAAGCAACACCGATGCAGTTTTGGCAGAACCAAATAAATTTCGCTGTATGGTGCGCAACAGCCGGGTGTGGAGTTTCATATAAAGACCATCTGACATCCAAGAATGTCATGCTCCGAAGTGTCTACAACTTTCACGTGTATTATACTATTAGGAGGATTCTCAAAGAACTAGGTATTTCACTACCTCAAGACGACGCCTGGGATCCCATTTTTATGTCTTCAAACTAACCTGAATGGTTGCAAACAGATAGGTTGCTATGAAATCGTCCTAATAATAAAAATCTGCCTACTCTAATCACTCAAATAACCCACCATAGACCATTCCGCTCTACCCACAGCCAATTGGCTAGTCCGCTATTTAAACTCCTCCTATTATTTTAGGACGCTATCAAGAGTGCAGGTATATTTGTCTCTCGCTTTATTTCGTGCTTATTTTGAATTTCTGCCGTGTATTGTGCCGTATTTGTCATTATATTTCGTGCAATACATATATTATCATCTTGTGTGTTACGTGATTATTCTCCATTGCATTTTTTGGGGTTTTTCACGGTGTTTTACTTTGTGTCACGTCACGTATTTTCGCGTGTACGCGATTCGTACCCTAACGGGTTCGTCCCATTAGTGGATTCGCTCCCGTGACACAATTTTTGTAGCGTTTTTGCGTTTCTTCTATCAGGTTTTTGTTTATACAATACTTGTTAGCATGCCGCAAATCACGCGCTGCGTGTGGACACATGACTTCTCTTTGGGGATACCCATACGGACAGGTGCTATTCCTGTTGCGGGGTGTTGCAAAGAGAGGCCATGTGATTGTCTGTCCGTTGGACGGATTCGACGTGGGGCAAGGCTGGGTCTCGTAGGTCCCATACCTCACGTCCGAAGAAGTCTGTGTCCGCGTCTCAGCTCTTGGGAGCAGTGGAACCGTCCGAGGTTTCGGAGGTTGTGTCAGAGGGGATCCCTCCATCGGGGGGATCTGGTTATGTTGAGAAAGAGTTCGGTCAGGTTCTCTGACTTCGAAACTTTCCTCAAGTGATAGGCCGGTCATCCTACAGGGGATACCGGGCTGCTGGGTCCGGTGCCTGATCAGATATCACCCGGTTCCCATAGAGCTATACCTATCACAGGGTCTTCGGCCGGTTCTTGTATACCATAACACCCGGTTCGAAACTGACCCAGCCTCTCTCCAGTAAGAGGCGCCCGTACCGGGCACCGGGCACCGGGCACCGGGCACCGGGCACCGGTTATGTCACCGGGCACCGGGCGCGCATCGCATTATGGGTCACCGGGCACCTGGGCACCGGGCACCGGGCACCGGGCACCGTTAGGCTACCGGGCACCGGTCAAACACCTGGCACCGGGCACCAGACTCTCCCTGGACAGCCTGCTGCTTCCGGTAGAAGACGTTCTTGTCTTCGGTTGGTCTTCGTTCTA
>CM055267.1:125377437-125450594 GCA_029237695.1 Conchocele bisecta | reverse complement strand
CCATATCGTCTCCTCCCCGCACGGCATGTCTTTCGACAGGGTAGACAGATACAGTGCATTGGCGTCGTACCCCATCACCGCCTTGCACATCTTCTCCTCCCGACTACCTACCTGACCCCTGATCGTCGACCTGCCAGCCTCTGCGTATCTGGAGAACACTATGGACGGACCACCGACCAATCCCTGCTTCATCATCTCATAAGTTTCAGACTTCGGTGACCACAGCTCGGGTGTGTCCGCCTTCCCATCGATCGTCCCACGAAGTAGGTACTGAAGGAAACACCGGCAGAGACACAGCATCCTTGAGTATATCCACACCTCTTCCTCTGTAGAACTCCGTCATCTTAGTCAGAGCCTCTAGGAACGGTCCGACATCCAAGTCGTTGTAGTGTTGCAACCATTCCTTGAACGTCTTCATCCCATTTTCTTGGAATACCTTCTTACACTCTTTCCACTCGGACAACGACATTAAGAACTCACCCTTCAACTTCGAGTACCACTCGGGATAGTCTGGCAGCCCCGGATGGTCGAGCTTGTCCGCGCTATCGAACCACTCGTACGGGAAGTGAGACTTTATCGTTTTACAGTCGTAACGCCTTAACCCACCGGTCGTACGTGGTACCGGGTCCCAGATACTGGATGATGTCGATGAAATCTAAACTCCGGGGTAAACAGAAACATCGTCGTGCTGGTCTCTCTTTCCGACCATTCACCTTAGTCACGGTGGAACCACCAACTTCTCTAGACAAAGTACTGCTTGATGAGGTTCAGGTCGTACCTGCCTACAGTTTGACCCCAACCCCACCTACCGGGACTTGGTCAATCCCAAGAGACAATCTTTGCTTGCTGAGACTTCGATAACATACTATATCGGCCGGGCTAGATACTTCCAATTCCTAACCCCCTCCCTGATTGCCTTGCCTCTCATCTGTAGCTCGGTCACGAACTTCTCGACTAGCGTGTCAGGATCTCGTTCGCAGATGTGGGTTATCCCTTCATGCATCGTATCCCCCAAGACACAGATATAGGAACGTGCTCGACCTCGAAGGTCAGGTCTTTGGTGGGTTGAGTGGTTTTTTGACTTGTCGAGATACGCCTCGAAGTCATAGACTATCTGGTGAGGGTACAGAGTCGTCTCCTCTCGCGCGGTGATTGTGGATAGTAGGTATTCACCTCATTCAACCACTCGCACTCCCACATCACCACCAGCTCGTAACCCGCCTCCCTTATCTTGGCGTCTCGAATTTTCGTCATCCTGTACCTCATATACAGCGCTGTCTTACCGTGATGAATCGGACACCCGTGCCAGTAGCATCCGTGAAACTGAAACACGGTCTTGGTCTCGTGACAATATCCATCGACAGGATCGCCGGCCACCCACCTCTCTCCACCGTGACCGCATCTCGCGTGATGTATGTGCTTTCCCAATCTCTCTTCTTCTCTGCTCAACCATTGAATCGATCTCTCGCTCGCTGACCCTTGGGATAGAACGCCTTCTCGTATGCAGACTGTGGTCTCTCTACGATCTTACCTGGACATGTCACCACGGTCTTCCCACCCATGCAGGTGGTCGCGTGCCTGTGCATGTTACACGACTTTGTGAACCGTTGTTGACATCCGGTGCATCCGTATTCGTTCGTCATCTTGCGTGAGTTCGTTATGAGAAAGAGTGACCTCCAAACATTCCTATCGTCATGATTTTCTCCCCAACCACATCGTAATTTGCCGGAACCTTCATGAGATACCACACTCCCTCGTCGGTGGGCTCGTAAACACGAATGCCCTATCTTGAAGTGCTCTTCAACCTTCTTAATATCTTCCAGGAGAATTCCCTTACTATCCGGTCCGTTATCGTGACCGAGATATTCGTTAGCTAGAGTTCGTGCATTCTCACAACAGCGGTCTGGTCTCCCTCCACGGTGGATGGCTATGCACCTAAACAGACACAAGTAGTCGTCGTACGTGTCGACGGAATACATTCCCTTTTTCTGTCTTAACCAGTCTGGGAGTTTTCCCGCTCCCATGAGAAGTTGTTGAGCGTCGATGATCATCTTCACCTCGACCGATATCCAACGAACGAAGGTCCATTTTGTGTTTGGTCTATCAACTTTGTCGATGTCCATTCGACCTTTCTCTCTATCGGATATCCAACTCTCGGCTTTGGCATCTCGTTTATCCACGGACTGCCTTTGATTGTTTGTATAGATCATAGTAGCGTCGGTCTCTATGTTCCTAATACGATACGAGCACGAATACCTCAGATAACACGCCGTGGTCATCTCTGGACGAATTTTATTCATTATGCGATTAGCGATCTCCCCATCTACCCCCCTCTCGAAAGTCCATACTATCTTCCTCCTACCCCTATCAACAGTTTCCCTAACTTCGGCTTCTTCGGCGAGAATCCTGGGACCCTCCTCCACCAAAGCTCTGGCTATATCTCTCCTACTCTTAGGAGGTCTCCCAACCAACCCTTGATAAATCTTATTGTAGTGCGCCTTGAATAGTGGTTTTCTACGCGCGCTGGGATCTTCTTTTACACGCTGCACGTAAGCAGTGGCGCGCAGACTGGCCGTCGTCTCGTTCTCCAATTTCTCGGAGCTGTTTTTCAGGGCATCAGCGGGCAGGCGTCCGGTCGAACCGCACGTCGCAGCCTCTCCTCGTAGACGATGGCTCGCGCGTCACTTATCCTATCTGCTATATCTTTCTTGAGTCTCAAACCTCTTAGGGAAATTCCCCAACTCTTAGCTTGCTCTCTCATTTGCTTTTATGGTAGACATTATACTGAGTATAACCAATAGATTTTTATCTTCAATAGTAAGTATTTATTTTGTATAAATGTATGACAGATTGCTGTAATATACTGAGTATAACATAGGGATTCTTATCTCTAATAGGGTGTATCTTCTCATGTCATATATATGGTGAAAAATATGTTTCTATACTACCCGCCGTTACAGTAGGTGTGTTTTTAAAAAAATTATGTTACTCCCCCCTTTGTGTTTGGAAAAATTAAAATTATGCCTACTCCCCCCTTCGTGTTTTTGAAAAAATTAAAATTACTCCCATTCTCATAAATATTCTCATAAAAATGGAGGAAAATCTGAGTAGTATATAAGAGTCATTAATTATAGCACCACCTGGTGGGAGGCACCACGTGTAGCCGGTGGCTTCCAGAGTGTGGTGGTATCATTTTGACTCTTATATCTACTCATAAATATTCTCATAAAAATGGAGGAAAATCTGAGTAGTATATAAGAGTCATTAATTATAGCACCACCCGGTGGGAGGCACCGCGTGTAGCCGGTGGCTTCCAGAGGGTGGTGGTATCATTATGACTCTTATATACTACTGCTCGGCTAAATGGCTTATAATCAAAAATGCCTCATTTTCTTTGGCTGCCAGTGGGGGTATTCGTGTGCCGACAGGCCACATTTCTAGTTGTGTTTGGTTTGTATATCTTGTCAATTATGCAGGCCCGTAGCGGTGCCTAAAATAGTGCCACGGCCAATTCACGAACGGGGGGTCTGGGGGTCCTCGCCCTGAACATTTTTTCAACTTAGACCCTCTAAATGGCATATCCTGCATTCTAAGTGAACGGTCGAGCAATTAATTGACATGAGATTTTGAACACACACTAATGGAAGAAACAGAAATTTGGCCAAATGTGCTTTATGAAATAACATTTACTGAGACCCGAAACTATAAATCAGAGAGTGGGCTAAAATAGTGCCATGGCCATATGTTGTACAGGGTCCTCCCCCAGATTTTTTTCTTCAACTTAGACCCTCCAAATGGCATGTCCTGCATTGTAAGTGAACGTTCGAGCAATTAATTGACACAAGATTTTGGACACACACCAATGGAAGAAACAGAAATTTGGCAAATTGTGCTTTATCAAATAACATTTACTGAGATCCGAAAAAGTCTTAATTTTAAGACAAAACCGGCCATGGCAAAATATATTCTTTCTGAATCACTAGCAGACCACCGAAGGGCCCCTGCTAAGGAACCCGCCACTTCACCATTGTTCCCTGTATATACACTGAAGAAAATTTGGACACGACTCGTCTTTGGGTGGAGCGATTTCATATCACCCACACCCTTTGCCCGAGCCTGTATGAAGTGTGTGTGTGGGGGGTGGGGGGGGGGGGGGGGGGGGGGTGAGACACCCGCTGAAATGGCTCAAAATTGGCATAGTCATATTAAATGTAAACAAAAATTGGGCATGACCCGTCTTTGGGCGGAGCCATTTCATATTTTCCCACCCTACCCAGGATGTATAGAACCCCCCACCGGGTGAAACCACCCGCTGAAATGCAAACAACCCAGGCTTAACATATTAAACCCCCTAAAAAAAAACATGACACGTCGGATTCCCCCCCATTACCCAGCATAGTAGTGGAGGGGGGGGGGGGGGGGAGGGGTGACACTGAAAGCGGCTCATTGCTAAGTCATATTAAATGTCAAAAAAATTGGGCAGACCCGTCTTTGGGCGGAGCCATTTCATATTCCCCCCCAACCCTTTACCCAGGCATGTATAAAGTGGAGGGGGTGGTGGGGGGGGGGGGGGGGGGGCATTGAGACGGAACAAGATGGGTTGGGGGTACTTCATGCTAATTTTCGTTTTGCGATTCTCCGACTGATTTTTTCATGGTTTTTTCAATAGTCCGAACTACCGACTGGAAGGATTTGGTAGTCCGAGCTGAATATGCTACTGCTAATTTCGAGCCCCCGGCCTGACTGCATGACGGCGACACCAATAGCACATGTTTATTGAAAATGACTCATTCAATGCACGGGTTTGTAGATTAAATCGGCATTTTTCAAGTTTGATGACGAAACAGTAGTTATTCAAACAATTTAAATGTGTAGATGGGCGCATTCCCTTCCGACTGTAAAAACCATAATCACCTGAAAAAGTCGCTAATTTTACGCTTTTTACTTTTAGCAGACATATTTTGGTTGTTGTTGTTATTGCTTAGATTCGCTCAATGAAATCGCTGCGTTTACTTTTCGCCGGACAAAATGGCAATAGATGCAATGCCAATGATGCATGGACGAGACCATGCCAATCAATTAGGCAGTGGTTATGCGCTACAACTGATTTGGCATGCTTGGTTGTAGACTATTGGAAGCTCAAC
Source organism: Conchocele bisecta (assembly GCA_029237695.1). Taxonomy (NCBI): domain Eukaryota; kingdom Metazoa; phylum Mollusca; class Bivalvia; order Lucinida; family Thyasiridae; genus Conchocele; species Conchocele bisecta. The sequence goes on along the minus strand of CM055267.1, from coordinate 125,445,450 downwards.
CTACAACATTTAACAGCTTAAAAAACGGCCAAAATAGTGCTACGGCTTGGCCGTGGCTGCCGTGTCGTCCGCTACGGCCGTGTTATGGATGTTTTTCACACCTTTATGTAGACAAAGGCCCATTATCTGACACCTTGTATGTTAGTGGGGATACAACACAATTAATAACAACTTGTTATAGCCGATAATAATAGTTTTTTATAGATTTGAATAAATACAGCACATGTAGACAATAACGCATTGGCGAACAGTGTAGTCGTTTATCAGACTGTGAATTCAGTTATGTGCTGGTTGGCTATATTGCAACAAATAAATTACATATTTTAGTTACTATAAAAACAAATATATAGATTGCAAAATGGGAAACAGTGTAGACCCTAATCAGACCGTGAATGCAAGTTTCCCCTATAGATATAGCCTCAACAAGTGTTTATGTACAAGATGGGTAACAGTGTAGACCCTAATCAGACTGAATGCAAGTTTCCCCTCTACATCTATAGCCTCAACAAGTGGTTATGTACAATATGGGAAACAGTGTAGATCCGATCAGACTGTGTGTGCAAATTCCCATATATATATATATATATAGCATCAACAAGTGGTTATGTACAAGATGGGAAACAGCGTAGATCCTGATCACACTGTGAGTGCTATTTCCCATATAGCTATAGTATCAACAAGTGGTTATGTACAATAGTGTAGATCCTGATCAGACTGTCTGTGCATATTCGACGAACGGACGGAATGACAAAAACTATATACCCCTCGACATACTTCATATGCCTGGGTCTCGAAGGGTTAAATGAGTAAAATGAGTAAACAAAAATTATTATTATTTAGCAATTAGTAGTTCAAACACTTTAGCCGAAAAACTATCCCACCCATCGATAATTGGATTTAAATACTGCTATGCAATCAATAGAAAATAATTGACCATCATGCTAGTGACATCGCGTAGCGATTTTCACGAAAAATAACAAATACGGATAACATACAGTAACCTTACACAATTTTTGTGTTGTTTTATTAAATTATATTTAATTTTTTTTTGGGGCCGCTTTGACCAAATATGGGTTGACCTGGAGCCGTTTTGACTGTAATCCTTCAATGATATTATTCCCAATTTTCGCAATCTCAGTCATCATTGGCCTTAAATGACCTTAGCTGTTGATAGGCCGTTAAACCCCAACAAACAAACAAACAGTCGTCATTGAGCACGACTGTCACTTCGACAGTTATACACATTTTGCCCATTTTTGGTATCAATTGTGTTAAGTTTTACATTTACTTTTGATTAACCCAGTGCTGTGTTCGATGTGTTTGTATCCTGGACTACAGCAACAGGTGCACTAGACGCACACTTGCAATGCATACTTTGTTCTGGTAGTCATGTTCCCCAATTATCCCGGATCGCTTGACTATGTCATTAAACTCGCATCAGCGAAGTTAAGTGCAGCATGGCAGCTATAGAAATTCTCCAGGTGTAGTTCTTGTAGTTTCCAGTGATGCTATTATTTTCTTGATCTCTGGTGATCTTTGAGCACATTTTGACTATTTTTCGTATTAGTTTTGTATTTTTAGCTCACCTGAGCGAAGCTCATGTGAGCTATTGTTACCGCAATGTGTCCGTCGTCGTCCGTGAACATTTTCAAACGTCTTTTCCTCTGTAAGCATTGGGCCTATAGTCACCAAACTTCATGGTCATGGTCCTTAGTTAGGGGGATTACAAATTTGTTAAAATGACGTCATTACGTAATCCAAGATGGCCACCGTCTAAAAATAGCACAAATTCTTCAAAAACTTCTTCTCAAGAACCGCTAACCGGATTTCGACAAAACTTTGTAGGAATGATCGATGTACAATGCTCTTTCAAAGTTGTTTAAATGGTAACCCTGTGGTCAAAAATGGGCGTGGCCCGTGTGGTCCAATTTTTTTTTTGACCGAATATGGTCATGTCATATATCAAATTGAAGGTATCAACTTTGGTGCATTTTTTGTCGAAATCGGATGGTTATGTCATCCAAGATGGCCGCCAAAAAGTCAAAAGGGTTAGGGTTAGGCCTTTTATTAGAGATTTCAAAATTCTTCTTCGCATGAAACGCTTGGCCCATGGTAGCCAAACTTAAAAGTTATGGTGCATGGGTGAAGCCTTTTCAGATTTGTTAAAATGGAGGTCATCGCTAATCCAAGATGGCCGCTGTCTAAAAATAGCATAAATTCTTAAAAAATCTTCTTCTCATGAACCGCTGGCCGGATTTCGACGAAACATGGTAGGAATGATCGATGTACAATGCTCTTTCAAAGTTGTGAAAATGGTTACCCCGGGGTCAAAAATGGGTGTGGCCCGTGGGGTCAAATTGGGGTCAAATTTTATTTTTTGACCGAATATGCTCATGTCATATATCAAATTGAAGGTATCGATGAGGCGATTGCTCTGGTGCAATAATTGTCGGAATCGGATGATTATGTCATCCATGATGGTCGCCAAGAGGTCCATTTATTCAAGATTTTGAACGTCTTTTTCTCAGGAACCACATGGCCGATGCTGGCCAAACTTCATAGTAAGTTAAGATTCTTGGGTGAAGCATTTTCAGATTTGGTAAAATGAGAGTCATCGCTTAATCCAAGATGACCGCCATCTAAAAATAGCACAATTTTTTTAAAAACACATGAACTCAATGTCACATTCTCCTCTGGTGTTCATGGAGTCAGGTGAGTGAATTAGGGCCATCATGGCCCTCTTGTTTACATACAGCTTCACTTCAGCTGTTGGTAAGAGGTACTTGTGTCATGGACTGTGAGTACAGCACAGGCCGTGACACAACCGAACAGGCGCAATAAAACAGCAGTTGCAATGTATACTTGTTTCTGTTAGTTATGTCCACAGAGTATCATCTAATGATGTTGAAAGATTATGGTTTCAATCTAATGATGTTGAGAAAAGGGGGCGGGGGGGGGGGGGGAGAAGGGGGAGATATATATATTGTGGTTTCTAGGTAATGATAGAGAAAGAGTGACAGACAGAGAGACAGAGACAGAAAGATAGAGAGAAAGAGAATGGCAAAAAGAGGGAGAGAGACAGACAGAGAGTGAGACGGACAGAGAGAGAGAGACAGACAGACAGGGGGATGGGAGAAGGGGGAGAGATATATTGTAGTTTCTAGTTAATGATAGAGAAAGAGAGAATGACAGAAAGAGAGATAGAGAGAGAGAGAGTCAGACAGACAGACATAGAGAGAGAAATAGAGAGAGAGACAGGCATATATACAGACAGAGGGAGATAGGCAGAGAGAGAGAGAGAGAGAGAGAGAGAGAGAGAGAGAGAGAGAGAGACAGAGACACAGAGAGAGACAGACAGAGCCAAACAGGCAGATACATAGAGAGACGGAGGGAGACAGACAGAAATAGAAACAGAGACAGAGAGAAATACAGAGAGAAATACTTTCGCTGCATTTAATTCGGCCCATTCACACAGTTCCGCGGTTTGTCAGCTGCTGCAACAGCGGAGAATTACGAAGATGGTTCGGTAAAATTTGTGCCTAATTTTTGTCGCGCCTGCTTTAGCAGAGGCGCGACTATAGTCGGCGTTTTGTCCGTCCGCGTCGTCGTCCGCGTCGTCCGTTTTTTTGTAAGGCAAATGCGTTGGAAGTTATTGTTTTTTCACAATATCTCTTTAACCCCTTGTCAGACTTTTATAATATTTCACATCAATGTTTGTCTACGGATGATGCTTCATTACGCACACCCCCACATCCAAATTCTCAAGGCCAAGGTCATTTATTAATTTTAATGTTCACCGGTTTTGTAACAGAAATGCGTTAAAGTTATTGTTTTTTCACAATATCTCTTTAACCCCTTGCCACACAAATTCTCAAGGTCAAGGTCATTTATTTGCTTGTAATGTTCACGGTCAAATGCCTCGGCAGGCGCGATACCGCTTCCGTGGCGGAAATCTTGTTTATTATTATTATTAAATAACCCCCCCATTGAAAACCGATGTCGGCTAGTTAATATATACTGTTTATAAAAAAATAGAAACTTATTATTTATCTGTGTATGGAAGTACGGATAATTCCGAAGCTGTTTATTCATGTATTATCGCCCTTGGGGACTCTTCAGCATTGAGATAAAAGCATATTTAGTCTATAGCACGACAACACAAATATTTTGAAATGCAGTAACTTTGTAAGCTATATTCAGTATACTTTCCGACATTATATACATTTTGTTTTAGAAGCATTTGGCCAAATTATTCATCGCCCATTTTAGTAAAATACCAACTGTCATAAAACCTCCTGCTTGGTTTACGGTAAAACAAATTTTACACTTTCAATCATATGTTCAACCTAGTTTCACTGAATGGTAAGTTTTCATATACACGTAGCATAAAGCGGGCTACTTCATCGCCTGTATAAATATGCCGCAAATACACCCTCAAACATATCGGTGTATACTCTCTTTACGCTATCAGAATTTGTATAACCTGTTTTACGTTTCTGTGTAGACCCTGATCTTTATTATTGTCCGCCCTTTTTAGGATACTTGTACACTGTATATTTTACTAAAATGCCCCACAAATATGCCACAAATACACCCTCAAACGTAGAAGACCAGTACCAGTGTGTACATTGGCTTACCTCATCAAATGTTATAATTATACCCCCACAAACAAAGTTTGAGGGGGTATATAGGAGTCCTCTTGTCTGTCGGTCGGTCGGTCTGTTGGAAATTCCCTTCCGCTCTATATCTTCTACACTCATGCATGGATTATCAAATGGCTTGGCACAAATGTTTCTCATGATGAGAAGGTGTGTCGCGATCAATAACCACGCACCTACGTCCAAGGTCAAGGTCACAGTTGAAGGTCAAAGGACAAACCTATTGAAATTCCCTTCCGCTCTATATCTTCTACACCGATGCATAGATTATCAAATGCCTTGGCACAAATGTTTCTCAGGATGAGAAGGTGTGTCGCGATCAATAACCACGCACCTACATCCAAGGTCAAGGTCACAGTTGAAGGTCAAAGGTCAAACCTATTGAAATTCCCTTCCGCTCTATATCTTCTACACCGATGCATGAATTATCACACTATGCCCAGGGTCAAGGTCACAGACTTGATGCGTTTGAAACCTTAACGCTCGGCTAAATGGCTTATAATAAAAAATGCCTCGTTTTCTTTGGCTGCCAGTGGGGGTATTCGTGTGCCGACAGGCCACATTTCTAGTTGTCACTATTCCACTAGTTATAAACATTACGAGTGGCCGCTATACAGATATAATCATTTGGTAATATTTATTTTACTGATAGTGACGCGCGATGGTATCGGTATTTTCATGTGCAAATGGGGCATGATATTTTATAATTATTATACCCACTTTTTTGTAAAAAAAAATGGGTATATTGTATTCGTCACGGGTGTCCGTCCGTCCGTACGGACACACTGCGGGGTAGTTGTGTGACAATGCTGCTTGTGTGGCAACAAATTTTACTTCTGTGTCAATTCAAAAAGTGTACGCACGGCACCATACATCCAAGCGTCTCATATCCTCGGAGCTACAGATTTGTAAACCAGACAATGTTGAAGATTTGCGGTATCGCCAAACTCCATCATGTCCATGGACCCTAATAGCATCCAAATGACCGAGAGTGTCCAACTTACTTCTGCTGCGATTTTTGGGAGACTTCTGCTGCGATTTTTGGGACACATTGAAACAGACACACAGGCTACTTTTTAGACGATTTAGACACATTTTCTTGTGTGACAGTCCCACAAGATCAATTTTGCAGCACAAGCATACTTTTTTCTCAGAAATTGCAGCACAAGCATACCCTCGTCAACTCGTCCGTACGTCCGTCCGTCCGTACTTACGAGAGCTACATTGTGAGGTTGCTGTGTTGTGCTGAAACCCACCCACCGCCCTATTTAAGACACTTGGATAAGTGTTTTTCAAATATAATTAACTAATGGCTAGCTCATTTGCATATTATGCGATTTATTCCGTAAGAGAATCGTTAAGGAAGAAAATAACGGAATAAGTTGCTACATTGTGAGGTTAACCCCACAGTGTAAACATCAAAGGAAATAACCTCACAATGTAGCTCTCGTAAGAACGTCCGTCCGTCCGTCCGTCCGTCCGTACATACGTCCGTCCATCACGTTTCTTGTAACTCGAAAAACTTTTTCACCTTCATACCTACGCGCCTGATATTTGGTATGTAGCTTCGTTATCATGTGCAGATGCGCAAAGTGAATTCGGATTTTTGATCCGACCCTCCATCATGATTATTTCCCCCTTTCGGACTCTTACAATTTCCCATTTTTTTCCTTGTAACTCGAAAAACTTTTTCACCTTCATACCTACGCGCCTCATATTTGCTATGTAGCTTCGTTATCATGTGCAGATGCGCAAAGTGAATTCGGATTTTTGATCCGACCCTCCATCATGGATTATCTCCCCCTTTTGGACTCAGAATTTCCCATTTTTTCCTTTTTTCCTTGTAACTCAAAAACTTTTTCACCTTCATACCTACGCGCCTCATATTTGCTATGTAGCTTCGTTATCATGTGCAGATGCGCAAGTGAATTCGGATTTTTTCATCCGACCCTCCATCATGGATTATCTCCCCTTTCGGACTCAGAATTTCCCATTTTTTCCTTGTAACTCGTAAAACTTTTTCACGTTCATACCTACGCGCCTCATATTTGCTATGTAGCTTCGTTATATGTGCAGATGCGCAAAGTGAATTCGGATTTTTGATCCGACCCTCCATCATGGATTATCTCCCCCTTTTGGACTCAGAATTTCCATTTTTTCCTTGTAACTCCAAAAACTTTTTCACCTTCATACCTACGCGCCTCATATGCTATGTAGCTTCGTTTTCAGTGCAGATGCGCAAAATGAATTCGATTTTTTCATCCGACCTCCATCATGGTTATCTCCCCTTTCGGATCAGAATTTCCATTTTTTCCTTGTAATCGACTTTTTCATTCTACCTACGCGCCTATTTGCTATGTAGCTTCGTTATCTGTGCAGATGCAAAGTGAATTACGGATCATCGACCCAAAATCCACATGGATTATCTCTTTCGGACTCAGAATTTCCATTTTTTCTTGTAACTCGAAAAACTTTTTCACCTTCATACCTACGCGCCTCATATTTGCTATGTAGCTTCGTTATCATGTGCACATGCGCAAAGTGAATTCGGATTTTTTATCCGACCCTCCATCATGGATTACCTCCCCCTTTCGGACTTAGCATTTGGGGAAAGTGGGTATATTGCGATGGCGCGCCATCGACTTTTTCTAGTTTATACTAATTAAATGCATCAACTGAAAAAAAAATTGACAGATTATAAAGTATGATCATTGCACATCAAAAAATAAATACAGAGAATAAATAGTAATGTCCGTTAACATTTTAAGGAAACACGGTTATCGTCCCTGATATCAATGTGGAAATTTTCTTCTGATATATAAAACAGGGTTCCCACAAGCCTTGAAAAGTCCTTGAATTTTGGTTGAATCCTTGAAAACTCCTTGAATTTGATATTGGTGGGTTTTGTCCTTAAAAGTCCTTAAATTTTGAGAAAAACTCCTTGATTTGTCCAAGACTGCGCTTGAATTGTCCAAAATTGATAGTGCAAGCGCATATTTTGTAAATGATATTATTTTTGGCTGGCTGTTTCATGTTTTTTACCATTTTTTATCCATTTTTACCATTTCAAAGCTATTCCACAATGCTGAATAGAATTAGAGAGGGATATGGTTACCATAACACCGCACCGTTGAGTCAAAACTTAGTGTAACTTGGTATAATTTCACTCCTTGAACATGAATAAATACTCGTTGAAAACTCCTTGAAAAGTCCTTGAATTTCATTTTGACATGGCTGTATGAACCCTGTAAAATGTATAATAATGCCAAACAATACGTGGGTAATGGTAAATGATTGTTTATCTGGCCAGAAAATGTCTCCGATGATGTCTCTGACATAAAGAACATTTTGTGCCTACTGAGTGGGCATGTACCTTTAACGCTAGCTCCGCACTGTTCTGTGAGACCTATGCATGTGTTAAGTTTCATAAAAAATATTGCAAAGGGTGTTCGCATTATGCTCCGGACAAATCAGTGCGCGAAAAAACAAAGGGAGATAACTAAACTAGAAAATGTGTTCATAGAACACGGATACCCCACATATCGCTTTGATAGTAATCAAGGCAAAATAATTCCGTGGTCCAAAAGGGAGAGATAATCCATGACACGGGGTTCAAATCAAAAATCGAAATAAACTTTCCGCATCTAATCATCATAAGGAAGCTACATATCAAATTTCAGTGCTGTAGCTATTACAAAAGTTTTACGAGTTACAAGGCAAAATTTTCAAATTCTAATTCAAAAAGGGGGAGATAATCCATGACTCGGGGGTCAAATCAAAATAAACTTTGCAAATCTACTCATCATAAGGAAGCTACATACCAAGTTTCAGGTGTGTAGCTATTAGGGTTTAAAAGTTTTACGAGCTACAAGCCAAAATTGGAAAATTCTAACTTGAAAAGGGGAGATAATCCATGACCATGGGGTCGAATCAAACATACATGTACCAAGTTTCAGGTCTGTAGCTATTACGGTTTAAAAGTTTTACGAGTTACTAGGTTGGTGACGGACGGAAGAACGGACAAGGGTAACACTAAATGCCCCCTCCACTATCGTGGTGGGGCATACAAATTAGTGATGCAAAAGTTGTCATATACAAGTAACTTACCTTAATTCATCAGTTACACATCAGACGATGAATGAACTTTAATTCTGGTGTAGAATATTAAAGTTATTCATTATGTTCAATAGTGCTGCTTTGACATGACGTGAAATTAAAACATGCTTGACATGATCTGGAAGAATAACCACAGACCAAGCACGCATATTCAGAATCACGTCTGTCGGTTCTTATCCAGCTCCGATTTCTGTCGCCTGTCCACAAAATCCAGAATCCAACATTGTCGCAAATTTAATCCTCTTTGTTGGTGTACGTTAGAACAAAATGTCACTTAGTATATTATCCAATGCGGGTTGTAATCTCTTGTTTCTCTAAATAAATGTGTCCAACAATCCCTGTAGCTGCTATCGTGATAAAAAATGTTAAAGGTCCTGTCAGTGCCTCACATATTGATCTTAATATCCACCATTTTGATTCCAAGTACCAGAATAATGATGTTTCCATGCGCCGTCGTAGTGTTATCTGTCAGATTCTATTGTTTATTGGATCAAATTGATGGACAAATTTGTGTCCGCTAATGTCGCCAAGAGCATAATCTGTGACGTTGACTGTAATAATTTGGCATAACTTCTAGCTTGTGAATTTTTGGTTGAATGAAGTGATCACTATGGTGAATAAGTGTGTATTTGTGCCCGGTTTGCTCAGTAGGTAGAGCGATGGTGTGGTAAACCAGAGATCCCCGGTTCGATTCCGGGCTGGTGCGCATCTTTCTCACCCTGTGACATTTAGCGCCCAACGTAGTTGCGGGAAGTAACTCTGCAGAATACTCCCGCATCGTCTGTACCGAGAGTTATGGTGCTCTCCGTAGGTTTCCTTTGGAAAGTACCAAATCACATCTGATTTGCACTTCAACTGTTAATTGCGACATATTTTCTGTATTTTTCAATTGAAAGAAATTTCAGTATTATACTTATTCATTTCTGTGTAAAAAGTACAGAAAAATATGTCGCAATTAACAGCTAAAGCGCGAATGAGATCCGATTCGGTACTCTGCAGGAAAAACCTATGGAGCACCGTAACTCTGGATAATTTAGTATTCTGCAGTTATACTTGTCGCAACTACTCCCAACGTGGAGTCGTGACTGATGAAGAAATGTTCCACATATATGGAATTCTGGGTGGACATATTTCTGCCCAGTGACAATTGTTGCCCAACGAAGGACTGCGACTGATAAATACTCCCAAAATTGTACCCAAACATATGGAATTCGGACACAAAAATTAAACATGGAATGCGAGGACGAATTTCAATTTGGCGGAGAAGAATGTCACAGTACGCAACTGACTATGGGGATGAAGTGTGTATGATCTGTGCCTTGTTAGCTTGCTCGGTAGAGCCATGGGCATGGTACGGTAAACATGAGGTCCCTGGTTCGATTCCGGGCCGTTATTTATCTTTCTCACTCTGTGACACAAGTAAACCGTTTTATTTTGAAGAATAATTCACCGGAATAAATATTATCTTCACAAAATTTGATTCGGGCCAATAGAAATCAACAGCCAGAACAGAACGTTTGCAGTAATAGAAATCTAATTCCAAAATAAACTTTTGATTTTTTTTTTATGATCAGGTTTCGAAAATTAAAATATGCTTTTCTTTTAAAATTATTATCAATGTTCACCATGTTATTATGGTTAATATGCAATTTACAGTCTCCTTGCAGCTTGAAATTGAAAGACATTGTGAAAAGTTGTGTTGATCTCAGAAATTGTCATGTCGACTATAGGATCGCGTCGAAATAATGTTAACAGAATATGAAAACGTAATTTGATACCGACGAAAAAGGAAACAAAACGCAAAATTGATGCTTAGTTTTGCCATATTATACCGTAGACCACACATTATAATTTGATTTTATATGAAAATAAATATATTGTGAGTATGGTGGTGTCTATTAATTTGTTCTTGATATTCGGAACGGTAGTGACGACATTTTTTTGGTCCAAGAAATTGTCAAGGTCAAGGTCTCACTGTTTGTCTCACAATAACCCGCCGATTTATATTTGCACACCAAAAAAACAGATCACCAATACCGCTGACTTTCTAGTCACTTTGAATTAAATAGATGGGATAACATTTTGGATTGGAACACGGATACGTTTGTAAATATTTCGATTTTATTGCCGCATTGCAATTGGTCAAGCAGAGCGGTTTTTTCCCGCTGGTTTGACAGCAGAGCGCAGCGTTTTTAAGTATAAAGCGGTCATTCTTTCGCAGTTTAAAGAAAAAAAGGAGCGTAAACTGCAATTAAAAGCGGAGCGCAGCGCTACCTGCGCTATAAGTATTGCAATTCCGCAACCAACTCTTTGGACCGCAGTCACATGATTGCAGTCCGATTGTGGTCCAATTGCAATTAATGGGAACACGAATTGCAATCCTGCGCTCCAGGAATTGCAATTCGCCTGGTAAGAGAACCGCAGGCCACTCTGTACTCTATACCAGTTTCTTGTTGTGCTATTATTTGTAAAACAATACTTTCTCTAAATGTGCCATCAAAACATGTGTAGACGCTACATAGCGCTGTTATTTGTAAAACAATACATTCTCTAAAATGTGCCATCAAAACCTGTGTAGACGCTACAATAGTACACCGGAGTGTCGTTTTGGCAACATAATATGTAATGAAAAAAATAAGAAATGAGAAATGACATGTACAATATATAATTTATGCAAAAATATAGAAAAAATATATTTTGGATTTTGGTGGACTTTTAGTATGTCATTGTGATATGATTGTATAATGCAAAAATGTAAAGGAACTTTTTGTTGCAGTTTGTTTTGGGTTTAGCCATTTATGTCGGTAGATTGCCTGGACTATTAGTTGCACAGAATTAGCTGACATCATTGCAGAAATAAACCCGCAGAGTGTTTTTAGCTCACCTGAGCAAAGCTCATGTGAGCTATTGTTACCGCAATGTGTCTGTCCGTCGTCCGGAGTCCGGCGTCAGGCGTCCGTCGTCTGTCGTCTGTGAACATTTTTAAACGTCTTTTCCTCGGTAACCATTGGGCCTATAGTCACCAAACTTCATGGTCATGGTCCTTAGGTAGGGGGATTACAAAATTGTTAAAATGACGTCATTACGTAATCCAAGATGGCCACCATCTAAAAATAGCACAAATTCTTCAAAAATCTTCTTCTCAAGAACCACCAACCAGATTTCGACAAAACTTGGTAGGAATGATCGATGTACAATGCTCTTTCAAAGTTGTTAAAATGGTGACACCGGGGTCAAAAATGGGCATGGCCCGTGGGGTCAAATTGGGGTCAAATTTTATTTTTGACCGAATGTGGTCATGTCATATATCAAATCAAAGGTATCAATGAGGCGATCACTCTGGTGCATTTTTTGCCGAAATCGGATGGTTATGTCATCCAAGATGGCCACCGAAAGGTCAAAAGGTTGTTCTTGTATTAGAGATTTCAAAATTCTTCTTCACATGAACTGCTTGGCCCATGGTAGCCAAACTTAAAAGTTCTGGTCCATGGGTGAAGCCTTTTCAGCTTTGTTAAAATGGAGGTCATCGCTAATCCAAGATGGCCGCCATCTAAAAATAGCATAAATTCTTAAAAAATCTTCTTCTCATGAACCGCCTGCCGGATTTCAACGAAACTAGGTAGGAATGATCGATGTACAATGCTCTTTCAAAGTTGTTAAAATGGTGATCCCGGGGTCAAAAATGGTCGTGGCCCGTGGGGTCAAATGGGGGTCAAATTTTATTTTTGACCGAATATGGTCATATCTATATCAAATCGTAGGTATCAAGGAGGCAATCGCTCTGGTACATTATTTTTCGAAATTGGATGGTCATGTCATTCAAGATGGCCGCCGAAAAGTCAAAAGGTTGTTACAAAAGGTTTATTACAGATTTCAAAATTCTTCTTCACACGAACCGCTTGGCCGATGGTGGCCAAACTTCACAGTTATGGTCCATGGGTGAAGCCTTTTCAGATTTGTTAAAACGGAGGTCGTCGCTAATCCAAGATGGCCGCCGTCTAAAAATAGCATAAATTCTTAAAAAATCTTCTTCTCATGAACCGCCAGCCGGATTTCGACGTAACTTGGTAGGAATTATCGATGTAGAATGCTCTATCGAAGGTGTTAAAATGGTGACCCCGGGGTAAAAAATGGGTGTGGCCCATGGGGTCAAATTGGGGTCAAATTTTATTTTTGACCGTATATGCTCATGTCATATATCAAATTGAAGGTATCAATAAGGTGAATGCTATGGTGCAATATTTGTTGGAATCGGATGATTATGTCATCCATGATGGCTGCCAAAAGGTCCATTTGTTCGAGATTTTGAACGTCTTTTTCTCAGGAACCACATGGCCGATGCTGGCCAAACTTCATAGTAAGTTAATATCTTTGGGTGAAGCATTTTCAGATTTGGTAAAATGAGAGTCATTGCTTAATCCAAGATGGCCGCCATCCAAAAATATCACAATTTTTAGCTCACCTGAGCGAAGCTCATGTGAGCTATTGTTACCGCAATGTGTCGTCCGTCGTCGTCCGTCGTTGTCCGTCGTCGTCCGTGAACATTTACAAACGTCTTCTCCTCGGTAACCATTGGGCCTATAGTCACCAAACTTCATGGTCATGGTCCTTAGGTAGGGGGTTTACAAAATTGTTAAAATGACGTCATTACGTAATCCAAGATGGCTGCCGTCTAAAAATAGCACAAATTCTTCAAAAATCTTCTTCTCAAGAACCGCCTACCGGATTTCGACAAAACTTTGTAGGAATGATCGATGTACAATGCTCTTTCAAAGTTGTCAAAATGGTGACCCCGGAGTCAAAAATGGGCGTGGCTTGTGGGGTCAAATTGAGGTCAAATTTTATTTTTGACCGAATATGGTCATGTCATATATCAAATCGAAGGTACCAACGAGGCGATCGCTCTGGTGCATTTTTTGTCGATATCAGATGGTTATGTCATCCAAGATGGCCGCTGAAAGGTCAAACGGTCGTTCTTTTATTAAGAGATTTCAAAATTCTTCCTCACATGAACCGCTTGGCCAATGGTAGCCAAACTTAAAAGTTATGGTCCATGGGTGAAGCCTTTTCAAATTTGTTAAAATGGAGGTCATCGCTAATCCAAGATGGCCGCCGTCTAAAAATAGCATAAATTCTTAAAAAATCTTCTTCTCATGAACTGGCTGCCGGATTTCAGCGAAACTTGGTAGGAATGATCGATGTACAATGCTCTTTCAAAGTTGTTAAAATGTTGACCCCGGGGTGAAAAATGGGCGTGGCCCGTGGGGTCAAACTGGGGTCAAATTTTATTTTTGACTGAATATGGTCATGTCTATATCAAATCGAAGGTATCAAAGAGGCGATCACTCTGGTACATTATTTGTCGAAATTGGATGTTCTTGTCATCCAAGATGGCCGCCGAAAGGTCAAAAGGTTGTTCTATTATTAGAGATTTCAAAATTCTTCTTCATACGAATCACTTGGCCCATGGTGGCAAAACTTCTCAGCTATGGTCCATGGGTGAAGCCTTTTCAGATTTGTTAAAATGGAGGTCGTCGCTAATCCAAGATGGCCGCCATCTAAAAATAGCACAAATTCTTAAAAAGTCTTCTCATGAACCGCTGGCCGGATTTCGACGCAACTTGGTAGGAATGATCGATGTAGAATGCTCTTTTAAAGATGCTGATGGTGATGGTGACCCCGGGGTTAAAAATGGGCATGGCCCGTGGGGTCAAATTTAATTTTTGACCAAATATGGTCATGTCTATATCAAATCGAAGGTATCAAAGAGGCGATCGCTCTGGTACATTTTTTGTCGAAATTGGATGGTCATGTCATTAATGATGGCCTCCGAAAGGTCAACTTCACAGTTATGGTCCATGGGTGAAGCCTTTTCAGATTTGTTAAAACTGAGGTCGTCGCTAATCCAGGATGGCCGCTGTCTAAAAATAGCACAAATTCTTAAAAATCTTCTTCTCGTGAACCGCCAGCCGGATTTCGACGAATCTTGGTAGGAATGATCGATGTAGAATGCTCTTTCAAAGGTGTTAAAATGGTCACCCCGGGGTCAAAAATGGGCGTGGCCCGTGGGGTCAAATTTTATTTTTTACCAAATATGCTCATGTCATATATCAAATTGAAGGTATCAATGAGGCGATTGCTCTGGTGCAATAATTATGTCATCCATGATGGCCTCCATAAGGTCCATTTATTCGAGATTTTGAACATCTTTTTCTCAGGAACCACATGGCCAATGAGATTTGGTAAAATGAGAGTCATCGCTTAATCCAAGATGACCGCCATCTAAAAATAGCTCAATTTTTTTAAAACACATGAACTCCATGTCACATTCTCCTCTGGTGTTCATGGAGTCAGGTGAGCGAATTAGGGCCATCATGGCCCTCTTGTTTTTTACAGTGATGAACTGGATGACCATCCAGTGGCAAGCAGTATCGCTGCGATTGGCAAGGCATCCGTGCACAGGATCTGCTCTGGTCAAGTGGTGCTCACCCTGGCCACCGCGGTCAAGGAACTTGTGGAGAACAGTGTAGACGCTGGCGCCACCGCTGTAGGTACGATCTCTGTTGTCTGTCACCGTTCTGTCAAATATTCTCGGATAGATTGTCGAGCTCTTTGAGCGGAGAAATCTGTTTATACGTAGTAACCATACTTTTGTAACCGTGACATTCATGTGTCATCCAATAATAGCTTTGTCAAAGTGTATAAAGTTGGAAGTTATCCGACTATTTTGGCACATCGCGGGAAAATGTGATACATGCTTATCCAATCAAATAACACGTTACAAAACCGCCACGCGTGTATTTGTAGGCAGAGGCCTTGCCAGAAAATTGCGCAATTGTATGGCTTTTAATGTCCGAATTGTAGGAACAGTTAAATGCAGTTCACGTATGCTATCGACATCAGCAGATTGATATATGTCTCCTGAATTGATAGAACCCGAATTTGGAGTTTGTTGTTGAATATTGATGATATAATCGGTCTGAAAGCAACTCATGTTGGAAATTTTATTGGCCATATATTGAAAAAAGCTATCATTCCTTAAGGTATTTTGACAGTATAAAGGTGACCTGAAATTTCGGAATGGTGAATGTGTAGACAATTGGCGATTTCTGTTGTGTGTAATGTTTGAGCATTAGTATTTGCACAAAACTATGTAAATTACCCAAAACCAACAAAATCCACCAAAATCTACCCAAATCCATCAAAATACCCATGACACCAAAATAATGACCATCTGACTGTTCAAACACCTGTGATAGAATATACCAATACATACGTTATATGGAGGTCTGTATTATTATTGTTGTTGTTGTTTTCCAGAGGTGAAGCTGAAGGATCATGGGAGTGAGGTTATCGAGGTCAGCGACAATGGAGCTGGTGTGGAGGAGGCTAACTTCCGGGGGCTAAGTATGCTTGTTGTGGTTTTTAGCCAGGTCTTTTGAAAAAAAATCCAGGCTATTAGATTGGCGAAAGCCGGGCATGCGGGCGGGCGGGCGGCGGGCGGGCGGCGTCCACAATCAATGTTAAGTTTTCGTGTTTGAGTCCATTTCTTTGTTACTGTACCACCTAGGACCACCAAACTTTCACAGCTTCATAATCAAGGGGTGCCCACCACATATTACTATCCAACATGTTACTTTTTTTTTAACTTGACACATTTTTTCCTCGCAGTCGACTTAGCCATTTTCAATGTTAAGTTTTCGCATTTACAATGTTAAGTTTTCGTGTTTAAGTCCATTTCTTTGTTACTGTACCACCTAGGTCCACCAATCTTTCACAGCTTCATAATCAAGGGGTGCCCACCACATATTACTATCCAACATGTTGATTTTTTAGCCAGGTTTTTTTGAAGAAAAAAATCCAGGCTATTGGATTGGCGAAAGCCAGGCGGGCGGGTGGGCGGCGGGCGGGCGGGCGGCGTCCACAATCAATGTTAAGTTTTCGTGTTTGAGTCCATTTCTTTGTTACTGTACCACCTAGGACCACCAAACTTTCACAGCTTCATAATCAAGGGGTGCCCACCACATATCACTATCCAACATGTCACTTTTTTTTTAAATTGACCCATTTTTTCCGCGCAGTCGACTTAGCCATTTTCAATGTTATGTTTTCGCGTTTTCAATGTTAAGTTTTCGTGTTTACCGTAAATCCATTTCTTTGGTACTGTACCACCTAGGACCACCAAACTTACACAGCTTCATAATCAAGGGGTGCCCACCACATATCACTATCCAACATGTTACTTTTTTAGCCAGGTTTTTTGAAAAAAAATCCAGGCTATTGGATTGGCGAAAGGGCGGGCGCGGGCGGCGGGCGGGCGGGCGGGCGCGGGCGGGCGGGTGTGGGGTGGGTGGGCGGCGTCCACAATCAATGTTAAGTACCACCTAGGACCACCAAATTTTCACAGCTTCATAATCAAGGGGTGCCCACCACATATCACTATCCAACATGTTACTTTTTTTAGCCAGGTTTTTTGAAAAAAAAATCCAGGCTATTGGATTGGCGAAAGCCGGGCGGGCGGGCGGGCGGGGCGGGTGGGCGGGCGGGCGGGCGGGCGGGCGGGCGGGTGTACGGTGTCCACAATCAATGTTTAAGTACCACCTAGGACCACCACCAAATTTTCACAGCTTCATAATCAAGGGGTGCCCACCACATATCACTATCCAACATGTTACTTTTTTAGCCAGGTTTTTTTGAAAAAAAATCCAGGCTATTGGATTGGCGGCGGGCGGGCGGGCGGAGGCGGGCGGTGGGTGGGCGGCGTCCACAATCAATGTTAAGTACCACCTAGGACCACCAAATTTTCACAGCTTCATAATCAAGGGGTGCCCACCACATATCACTATCCAACATGTTACTTTTTTTTTTAACTTGACCCATTTTTTCCGCGCAGTCGACTTAGCCATTTTCAATGTTAAGTTTTCGCGTTTTCAATGTTAAGTTTTCGTGTTTACCGTAAATCCATTTCTTTGGTACTGTACCAGCTAGGACCACCAAACTTACACAGCTTCATAATCAAGGGGTGCCCACCACATATCACTATCCAACATGTTACTTTTTTAGCCAGGTTTTTTTGAAAAAAAATCCAGGCTATTGGATTGGCGAAAGCCGGGCGGGCGGGTGGGTGGGGGGGTGGGCGGCGTCCACAATCAATGTTAAGTACCACCTAGGACCACCAAATTTTCACAGCTTCATAATCAAGGGGTGCCCACCACATATCACTATCCAACATGTTACTTTTTTAGCCAGGTTTTTTGAAAAAAAATCCAGGCTATTGGATTGGCGAAAGCCGGGCGGCGGGTGGGCGGGTGGGGGGCGGCGGCGGGTGGGTGTACGGCGTCCACAATCAAATGTTAAGTACCACCTAGGACCACCAAATTTTCACAGCTTCATAATCAAGGGGTGCCCACCACATATCACTATCCAACATGTTACTTTTTTAGCCATGGTTTTTTTGAAAAAAAATCCAGGCTATTGGATTGGCGAAAGCCGGGCGCGGGCGGGCGGTGGGGGCGGGCGGGCGGGCTGCGGGCGGGCGGCGGGCGGGCGGGTGGGTGTACGGCGTCCACAATCAATGTTAAGTACCACCTAGGACCACCAAATTTTCACAGCTTCATAATCAAGGGGTGCCCACCACATATCACTATCCAACATGTTACTTTTTTTTTAACTTGACTCATTTTTTCCGCGCAGTCAACTTAGCCATTTTCAATGTTAAGTTTTCACGTTTTCAATGTTAATTGTTTTCGTGTTTAAGTCCATTTCTTTGGTACTGTACCACCTAGGACCACCAAACTTTCACAGCTTCATAATCAAGGGGTGCCCACCACATATCACAATCCAACATGTTACATTTTTAGCCAGGTTTTTGAAAAAAAATCCAGGCTATTGGATTGGCGAAAGGGCCGGGCGGCGGCCGGGCGGCGGGCGGGCGGGCGGCAGGCGGGCGGCAGGCGGCGGGCGGGCGGCGTCCACAATCAATGTTAAGTTTTCGTGTTTGAGTCCATTTCTTTGTTACTGTACCACCTAGACCACCAAACTTTCACAGCTTCATAATCAAGGGTGCCCACCACATATCACTATCCAACATGTTACATTTTTAGCCAGGTTTTTTGAAAAAAATCCAGGCTATTGGATGGCGCCAAAGCCGGGCGGGCGGCACGGGCGGCGCGGCGGGCGGGCGGGCGGGCGCGGGCGCGGGCGGCGGCGGGCGGCGTCCACAATCAATGTTAAGTTTTCGTGTTTGAGTCCATTTCTTTGTTACTGTACCACCTAGGACCACCAAACTTCACAGCTTCATAATCAAGGGGTGCCCACCACATATCACTATCCAACATGTTACTTTCTTTTTAACTTGACCCATTTTTTTCCGCGTAGTCGACTTAGCCATTTTCAATGTTAACTTTTCGCGTTTACAATGTTAAGTTTTCGTGTTTAAGTCCATTTTCTTTGGTACTGTACCACCTAGGACCACCAAACTTTCACAGCTTCATAATCAAGGGGTACCCACACCACATATCACTATCCAACATGTTACTTTTTTTTTTAACTTGACCCATTTTCTCCGCGCAGTCGACTTAGCCATTTTCAATGTTAAGTTTTCCGCGTTTACAATGTTAAGTTTTTGTGTTTAAGTCCATTTCTTTGGATGTACCACCTAGCCACCAAACTTCACACTCACCAGGCTTCATAACCAAGGGGTGCCTACCACATACAACTATCCAACATGTGACCATTTTTTTACCTTCACCTATTATTTCTACGTAATTGACTTAGCCATTTTCAACGTTAACTTTTTAACGTACGTCTGGTTAAAGTTTTTTGGTTTTAAAACTTTTTCATTATACTATATCTCTGCAACTGCTTCGCCCATTACTTGAAACTTCACATAGGGTGTTTTATCATCATCCATATTTTCATTCTAACCCCCAAACCGTGCGGCCCCTGTGCCCAATGTCAAGGTCAAATTACTTTGAATTTTTTTTGTTAAAGTTTTTTTCGTGTACTATATCTGCAACTGCTTCACCCAATACCTTGATACTTCACATGGGTGTTTATCATCATTGTTGCACCTGCTTGCGGAAAGCGCGATCCTGTGCCCAATGTCAAGGTCAATAAATTACTTGATTTTTTTTTTGTTAAAGTTTTTTCGTGTACTATATCTCTGCAACTGCTTACCCAATACCTTGATACTCACATGGGTGTTTATCATCATTGTCGCACCTGCTTGCGGAAAGCGCGATCCTGTGCCCAATGTCAAGGTCAAATTACTTTGAATTTTTTTGTTAAAGTTTTTTCGTGTACTATATGTCTGCAACTTCTTCACCCAATACCTTGATACTTCACATGGGTGTTTATCATCATTGTTGCACCTGCTTGCGGAAAGCGCGATCCTGTGCCCAATGTCAAGGTCAAATTACTTTGAATTTTTTTGTTAAACTTTTTTCGTGTACTATATCTCTGCAACTGCTTCACCCAATACCTTGATACTTCACATGGGTGTTTATCATCATTGTCGCACCTGCTTGCGGAAAGCGCGATCCTGTGCCCTATGTCAAGTTCAAATTACTTTGAATTTTTTTGTTAATGTTTTTTTCGTGTACTATATCTCTGCAACTGCTTCACCCAATACCTTGATACTTCACATGGGTGTTTATCATCATTGTCACACCTGCTTGTGGAAAGTGTGATATCGTCAGCATTTTGGCATACGTCCGTCCGTTCGTCCGTGTGTCCGGTTAAAGTTTTTTGGTTAAAGTTTTTCCATCTACTATATCTATTTTTTTAGTGTCCATGCCTCACCCCAAGGCGCGACATGCAGGCCACGGCCATCTAGTCTACAAAAAGTGGGTATAATTATGTTATCCAAGTGTCTATGCTTGGAAAAAACCTGGCCTTCGTGGCTTTGCCTCGTTTCTTGTTTTTAACTTGACCCATTTTTTCCGCGCAGTCGAATTAGCCATTTTCAATGTTAAGTTTTCGCGTTTACAATGTTAAGTTTTCGTGTTTGAGTCCATTTCTTTGATACTGTACCACCTAGGACCACCAAACTTTCACAGCTTCATATCAAGGGTGTGCCCACCACATATCACTATCCAACATGTTACTTTTTTTTTTTAACTTTTTTAATTGGACCCATTTTTTTTTCCGCGCAGTCGACTTAGCCATTTTCAATGTTAAGTTTTCGTTTACAAATGTTTAAGTTTTCAAGTGTTTAGTTTTCGTGTTTAAGTCCATTTCTTTGGTACTGTACCACCTAGGACCACCAAACTTTCACAGCTTCATAATCAAGGGGAGCCCACCACATATCACTATCCAACATTTACTTTTTTAGCCATGTTTTTGGAAAAAAAATCCAGGCTATTGGATTGGCGAAAGCCGGGCGGGCGGGCTGGCGGCGGGCGGGCGGGCCGGCGGGCGGCGGGCGGCGGGCGGTGGGCGGCGTCCACAATCAATGTTAAGTTTTCGTGTTTGAGTCCATTTCTTTGTTACTGTACCACCTAGGACCACCAAACTTTCACAGCTTCATAATCAAGGGGTGCCCACCACATATCACTATCCAACATGTTACTTTTTTTTTCTTTTTTTTTAACTTGACCCATTATTTTTCCGCGTAGTCGACTTAGCCATTTTCAATGTTAAGTTTTTCGCGTTTACAATGTTAAGTTTTCGTGTTTAAGTCCATCTCTTTGGTACTGTACCACCTAGGACTACCAAACTTTCACAGCTTCATAATCAAGGGGTACCTACCACATATCACTATCCAACATGTTACTTTTTTTTTAACTTCACCCATTTTTTCCGCGCAGTCGACTTAGCCATTTTCAATGTTAAGTTTTCGCGTTTACAATGTTAAGTTTTCGTGTTTAAGTCCATTTCTTTGGTACAGTACCACCTAGGACCACCAAACTTTCACAGCTTCATAACCAAGGGGTGCCTACCACATACAACTATCCAACATGTGACCATTTTTTTACCTTCACCTATTATTTCTACGTAATTGACTTAGCCATTTTCAACGTTAACTTTTTAACGTACGTCTGGTTAATGTTTTTTGGTTTTAAAACTTTTTCGTTATACTATATCTCTGCAACTGCTTCGCCCATTACCTTGAAACTTCACATGGGTGTTTATCATCATCCATATTTTCATTCTAACCCCCAACCGTGCGGCCCCTGTGCCCAATGTCAAGGTCAAATTACTTTGAATTATTTTGTTAAAGTTTTTTCGTGTACTATATCTCTGCAACTGCTTCACCCAATACCTTGATACTTCACATGGGTGTTTATCATCATTGTTGCACCTGCTGCGGAATCGCGTGATCCTGTGCCCAATGTCAAGGTCAAATTACTTTGATTTGAATTTTTTGTTAAAGTTTTTTCTTGTACTATATCTCTGCAACTGCTTCACCCAATGCCTTGATACTTCACATGGGTGTTTATCATCATTGTCGCACCTGCTTGCGGAAAGCGCGATCCTGTGCCCAATGTCAAGGTCAAATTGCTTTGAATTTTTTTGTTAAAGTTTTTTCGTGTACTATATCTCTGCAACTGCTTCACCCAATACCTTGATACTTCACATGGGTGTTTATCATCATTGTTGCACCTGCTTGCGGAAAGCGCGATCATGTGCCCAATGTCAAGGTCAAATTACTTTGATTTTTTTTGTTAACTTTTTTTCGTGTACATATCTCTGCAACTGCTTTCACCAATACCTTGATACTTCACATGGGTGTTTATCATCATTGTCGCACCTGCTTGCGGAAAGCGCGATCCTGTGCCCAATGTCAAGGTCAAAAAAATTACTTTGAATTTTTTTGTTAAAGTTTTTTTCGTGTACTATATCTGCAACTGCTTCACCCAATACCTTGATACTTCACATGGGTGTTTATCATCATTGTCGCACTTGCTTGCGGAAAGCGCGATCCTGTGCCCAATGTCAAGGTCAAATTGCTTTGAATTTATTTGTTAAAGTTTTTTCGTGTACTATATCTCTGCAACTGCTTCACCCAATACCTTGATACTTCACATGGGTGTTTATCATCATTGTTGCACCTGCTTGCGGAAAGCGCGATCCTGTGCCCAATGTCAAGGTCAAATTACTTTGATTTTTTTTGTTAACGTTTTTTCGTGTACTATATCTCTGCAACTGCTTCACCCAATACCCTTGATACTTCACATGGGTGTTTATCATCATTGTCGCACCTGCTTGCGGAAAGCGCGATCCTGTGCCCTATGTCAAGGTCAAATTACTTTGAATTTTTTTGTTAAAGTTTTTTCGTGTACTATATCTCTGCAAACTGCTTCACCCCAATACCTTGATACTTCACATGGGTGTTTATCATCATTGTCACACCTGCTTGCGGAAAGCGCGATATCGTTGGCATTTTGGCATACGTCCGTCCGTTCGTCCGTGTGTCCGGTTAAAGTTTTTTGGTTAAAGTTTTTCCATCTACTATATCTATTTTTTTTTAGTGTCCGATCGTCCTCCCCCAAGGCGCGACATGCAGGCCACGGCCATCTAGTCTACAAAAAGTGGGTATAATTATGTTATCCAAGTGTCTATGCTTGGAAAAAACCTGGCCTTCGTGGCTTTGCCTCGTTTCTTGTTTTTAACTTGACCCATTTTTTCTGCGCAGTCGACTTAGCCATTTTCAATGTTAAGTTTTCGCGTTTACAATGTTAAGTTTTCGTGTTTAAGTCCATTTCTTTAGTACTGTACCACCTAGGACCACCAAACTTTCACAGCTTCATAATCAAGGGGTGCCCACCACGTATCACTATCCAACATGTCACTTTTTTTTTAAATTGACCCATTTTTTCCGTGCAGTCGACTTAGCCATTTTCAATGTTAAGTTTTCGCGTTTTCAATGTTAAGTTTTCGTTTTACCGTAAATCCATTTCTTTGGTACTGTACCACCTAGGACCACCAAACTTACACAGCTTCATAATCAAGGGGTGCCCACCACATATCACTATCCAACATGTTACTTTTTTAGCCAGGTTTTTTTGAAAAAAAATCCAGGCTATTGGATTGGCGGCGGGCGGGCGGGTGGGTGGGCGGCGTCCACAATCAATGTTAAGTACCACCTAGGACCACCAAATTTTCACAGCTTCATAATCAAGGGGTGCCCACCACATATCACTATCCAACATGTTACTTTTTTTTTAACTTGACCCATTTTTTCCGCGCAGTCGACTTAGCCATTTTCAATGTTAAGTTTTCGCGTTTTCAATGTTAAGTTTTCGTGTTTACCGTAAATCCATTTCTTTGGTACTGTACCACCTAGGACCACCAAACTTACACAGCTTCATAATCAAGGGGTGCCCACCACATATCACTATCCAACATGTTACTTTTTTAGCCAGGTTTTTTGAAAAAAAATCCAGGCTATTGGATTGGTGGCGGGAGGGCGGGCGGGCGGGTGGGTGGGCGGCGTCCACAATCAATGTTAGTACCACCTAGGACCACCAAACTTTCACAGCTTCATAATCAAGGGGTGCCCACCACATATCACTATCCAACATGTTACTTTTTTTTAACTTGACCCATTTTTTCCGCGCAGTCGACTTAGCCATTTTCAATGTTAAGTTTTCGTGTTTACAATGTTAAGTTTTCGTGTTTAAGTCCATTTCTTTGATACTGTACCACCTAGGACCACCAAACTTTCACAGCTTCATAATCAAGGGGTGCCCACCACATATCACTATCCAACATTTACTTTTTTTTAACTTGACCCATTATTTCTGCGCAGTCGACTTAGCCATTTTCAATGTTAAGTTTTCGCGTTTACAATGTTAAGTTTTCGTGTTTAAGTCCATTTCTTTGGTACTGTACCACCTAGGACCACCAAACTTAACCAAGGGGTGCCTACCACATACAACTATCCAACATGTGACCATTTTTTTACCTTCACCTATTATTTCTACGTAATTGACTTAGCCATTTTCAACGTTAACTTTTTAACGTACGTCTGGTTAAAGTTTTTTGCTTAAAACTTTTTTGTTATACTATATCTCTGCAACTGCTTCGCCCATTACCTTGAAACTTCACATGGGTGTTTATCATCATCCATATTTTCATTCTACCCCCCAACCATGCTGCCCCTGTGCCCAATGTCAAGGTCAAATTACTTTGAATTCTTTTGTTAAAGTTTTTTTGTGTACTATATCTCTGCAACTGCTTCACCCAATACCTTGATACTTCACATGGGTGTTTATTTTTTGGTTAAAGTTTTTCCATCTACTACAGTGCAGTCTCCGTTTTTGTTCCACCGTAGACAACACTTCCAAACTCAACGCGAACGCAACGCGAACGCAACGGTTTGCTGTAGCGTTGTATACGTTGTTTAAACGTATAATACGGTTCGTACACGTGTAATACACATTGTCAAACCGCTTCGTTTAAAAGCGTTGTATACGTTGTTTAAACGTATAATACGGTTCGTACACGTGTAATACACATTGTCAAACCGTTTAGTTTTTAAAGCGTGTAATACGTTTAGCTTCAAGGCGTATAACACGCTTTGGCGTATACTATGTAGCGATGTGAAAGAGTTGAAACGTGTACAACGCTTTAACCTGGAAGCGTGTAGCTATATGAAAGCGTTGAAACGTGTACAACGGTTACACGTTTTAACACAAATACCTGTTCGGCCCCGATTTCTTCGAGGCGTCCTTGTTTCGTCCCTTTTAAAATATCGCGAATACATACCCTCAGATCGAGTTCAAAGTACATTGGCGGTGTGATTTAGCACTTCAATTGATCCTAATCCCTGATGACTAATGAGTCACGCTTTTAACACGACAGATGTACCTTGTCGTTTATCAAAATGTTTGAGAATTGTAGATCACGTGAGCCGGCTCATCAGGATCTGCGGCATTCCTATGTACATTTTATATACACAAAAATGACGCCTAATACAGCGTAATGTAACAGTTCCTAACTTAATATGGAATAGCCCGGGCCGATAGTCCGTGTCAGTTAATTGGGGTGAAATATTACGAACACAGATAAAACACAGTGCATGGTTTCTTTATTTTATTTTAACATCATCAGAAATGGCGAGTCTAGGAACTCTCGTATTATCTTTACGCTGAAGCCAGTCTATTTCAGCCACTAATCCGCTATACACCTGTCCCAAGCGTGTGTTAAGATTAATCGATATTTGGAGAAACTGAATACACAGCGAGCTGCACACTGGTTTAACACGGATATGGCCCGCGGATATGTGTCATAAATTACTTGGTGGTCAAAACCGGTAAATTTACAAGGTTTATAGCGAAATAGCAGCCGACTGGCAATTTTTCTCGGACCGATTTTTAAGACTAGTTTTCAAATCTCAATCGGTCTGAGAGTTCAAAAATCGGTCCAGAACCGGAAAACTGAAAATGTTAGAAGCCCTGCAGTGAGTCTAGAAGTATATATACACACACGAAGAACGATCAGAGCATGCGCATTCTACGCAGTTACAAGGTTGGCATACCAAAACGTGTAATGCGCTTAAAACCCGTGGAAACGTGTTATACGTATAAACACGGTTTCATCTGTACGGTGCTGTGTACATGTAGATGCGTGTAACCGTTCGTTAAAGAAAGCGTTAAATCGTTTAAAGGGTTTACCTTAGCGTTGTATACGCTTACAACCGTTGTAGACGTTTACAACCGTTGTACACGTATTACACGCTTTTGAAACTCAATACGTTGTTTACAACCGTTGTATACGTTTACAACCGTTGTACACGGATTACACGCTTTTGAAACTCAATGCGTTGAACACGGTTTGTTCGACTTTCGCGCATGCGCAAGAGTGGGGAAACGCAACGCATGGCCGAAAACGTATTACACGTAGACGACACACGGTTTGAAACGCAACTAACGGAAACTCCACGGATACGCAACGCACAACACTTTGTACACGTATAAACCCGGAACATTTTGACAGAAACAACTGTATATCTATTTTTTTAGTGTCCATGCCTCGCCCCAAGGCGCGACATGCAGGCCACGGCCATCTAGTCTACAAAAAGTGGGTATAATTATGTTATCGAAGTGTCTATGCTTGGAAAAAACCTGGCCTTCGTGGCTTTGCCTCGTTTCTTGTTCTAACTTGTAACCATCTTAACCTTGTACTTTTGGTAGTTCTAAATGGTTCTTGGTATATAGATTTCCAATTGTTTGCACTAAATTCGTATATAGCATTCCATTTTTGTTTGCCAGTAGGTGTTTCTGTGTTTTTGTTTTGTATACTATACATGTCCTTAGACCCCTTGCATGATCTTAGAATTGTTCTCAAAGGCGCTGGTATAATAGGTTGTTCTAACTTTTGTGTTATTAGGTTTGAGGCGGCTTTCAGCTGCACCGAAAACCTATTGTATTCGTTGTTTTTTTGTTGTTTTTTTTATTCAGCCGTTCAGTCTACAGCCCAAACCGCTGGTTGGATCGACTTCAAATTGTGCATGCCGATTCGGATCAAGTGTGAGCAGAGACTCAGAGATTTTCAGATATCTCTTAATGCCACTTTCCACGAAACCGGAAGTGACGTCATACTTTCTATAACTTCCTTATTTTCCAACCGATTTCAAAAATTCTTTTTGCATTGGAAAGCTGACAAAATTATCTATCTCGGACTCGCTGACTGTTCTCGGCTATCTGGTCAAATAAGAGAGCTATAGGCATTTGAAGTTGAAAAATGTACATACTTTTCAACGATTTTGCCGAATTTTTGCCGAATTTCGGCTGATAACGGGTGGTCTTTACAAACGTTTTCCAATTTGTACAGTAATGTCAGCAACATAATTTCTTGCCAGTGTGATAGGGGAGTGTCAGGCGCATAAAAGATGATAATTTTCAGAGCTCTATCTTGACTACTTCCGGTTCTATTGGATGTCAAAGATGAACGTCTTTTTTTTCAAGTTTTCAAAAATAGAGCAAACGGATGTGACGTCAGCTTCGTTATTTATCAATAGATTTCAAAATTTCTTGCTGCGGTCGATATTTCAGTCCTTTAGCTAAAACTTTCCCGCTTTGTGCCCGGCCTATGGTGAAAAACAAACGAAAACTTCACTGGCGGAATATTGCACATATTTAATTTCCGTTTTATTAGGTGTATTTACAAATGGCGTAAACTGCAATTTAAGGGCGATAACTATCGAAAAATAATCATCCGCTGACTTACGGGCTCCCTCCATCTACACCAAACCGCTGGTCGGATCGACTTCAAATTTTGCATGCCGATTCGGATCAAGTGTGAGCAGAGACTCAGAGATTTTCAGATAAATGTTAATGCTACTTTCCACGAAAATGCAAGTGACATCATACTTCCTATAACTTCCTTATTTTCCAACCGATTTCAAGAATTAGGTTTGAGGAATTTGATTCCTCAAACCTTTTGTTTTCGTTGGTTTTTTTTTTCTTTTTTTTCTTTTTATTCAGCCGTCGAGACTACAGCCCAAACCGCTGGTCTGATCGACTTCAAATTTTGTATACCGATTCGCATCAACAGTGAGACGAGAATAACTCAATTTTCAGAATTCTCATGACGTCACTTTTTACGAAACCGGAAGTGACGTCATATATCATATAATTCCCTATAACTTCCTTATTTTCCAACCGATTTCAAAAATTCTTTTTGTATTCGAAAGCTGCGAGAAATCTCTATCTTCGCTTGCCTGGCCGTTATTGGCTATCTGCTCAAATGAGAGAGCTATTGACATGTGAAGTTGAGAAAAATGAAAAAAATCAACAATTTCGGATTTTCTTTTTCTTTTTTATTTTAACGGGTGGTCTTCGAAAACAGTTTCCAATTTGTACAGTAATCTCAGCAACATAATTTTTTGACAGCGTGACGCGGGACATTCATCCGCACAAAAGATGATACTTTTCAGAGCTATAGCTTGAAGAGTTCCGATTCTATTGCCTTTCAAACTTGGACGTTTTTTTTTCAATTTTTCAAATTTGAAATGTTTTCAAATATTTTTTTTCCATTAAAAAGCCAACAAAATTCTCTATCTCCGCTTCGCTGGTAATTTTTGGCTATCTGCCCAAATGAGAGAGTTGTAGGCATTTGAAGTTTGGTTCTTTAATTTTTTTAAATTTGAAATGGTCATAACTTTTTTATTATTCAACCGATTTCAAATATTTTTTTTCCATTAAAAAGGCAATAAAATTCTCTATCTCCGCATCACTGGTAGTTTTTAGCTATCTTCTCAAATGAGAGAGCTACATGTATTTGAAGTTTTTTTTCTTCAATTTTTCAAATTTTAAATGTTCATAACTTTGTTATTATCTAACCGATTTCAAATATATTTTTTTCCATTAAAAAGCCAACAAAATTCTCTATCTCCGCTTCACTGGTAGTTTTTGGCTATCTGCCCAAATGAGAGAGTTGTAGGCATTTGAAGTTTGGTTCTTTCATTTTTTTATTTTCTTTGTTGTTAAATTCAATAATCATGATAATTATACCGATGAAAGCCGAACAGGCCGAATGCCTGTGGCTGCGGCTAAACCAAATCCTTTGATCTTAGCAACGTGTTAAGTTCATGAGGTCACTGTCTAGAGTTGGATGGCACACTTCGCGTGTTAACTCTATGCGACCACTGACCAGCGTTTGTTTAAAGGTACATGCCCACGCAGTAGGCACAAAATGTTCTTTATAGGAATTAAATAAGTGTATAATTATGTCACTATTCCACCAGTTCTAAACATTACGAGTGCCCGCTATACAAATATAATCATTTATTAATTATCAATTTACTGTTAGCGACGCGCGGCGGTAACAGTCTATTTTGATAATGTGCGTGGACGACGACTTTCACATCACGGCTTGCGGTGCGCATGCGCAGTATACTACGCGCGCCAGTCGGCTTCCCAATATGTAAACAAGAATATCAACATGTCGACAAACGTCCAGGACGGAAATTGTATGAAACGGCGTCGGCCAAAAAAAAGGCGAAATGTCTGAGGGACAGGCAGTACAGAGAGAGAGATATAGTGGTTAATATTGGCGACCAAATCACCAAATGGAACGAGTTACGTGGAGATTTAGATTTGGACTCGAACTTAAACAATTTTCATTTTATATACGAACTGACATGCTGTGAGTGCTTTAGAATCGTCTCAACTTCAATGTCAGACTAGGGGGTTAACGGTACACATTTCGTAGAACGTTATATAATGAAAAATGCTTAGGATAGTCAAGCGATTCTGAAAATACAAAACTTTATTTTTTCAATTTCATTGGAATTGCATCAATTTTTTTTGAGTTTCATATGTTTTCGTCATTGGCAATGTCTTCTAATCACTTTGCCAGTGTACGTTTGTCAGTACATCAAGCCTCAAACCGTTGATGCAGCTTCAGCTGCTCTAGTTCTTTTTGCATTGGAAAGCTGACAAAATTCTCTATGTCAGACTCGCTGACAGTTTACGGCTATCTGCTCAAATAAAAGAGCTATATGCATTTGAAGTTGAAAAATGTACATACTTTTCAACGGTTTTGCCGAATTTCGGCTGATAACGGGTGGTCTTTACAAACGTTTTCCAATTTGTACAGTACTGTCAGCAACATAATTTCTTGCCAGGGTGATAGGGGAGTGTCAGCCGCATGAAAGATGATAATTTTCAGAGCTATATCTTGACTACTTACGGCTCTATTCGATGTCAAAGATGACCGTATTTTTTCAAGTTTTCAAAATAGAGCAAACGGATGTGACGTCAGCTTCGTTATTTATCATTCGATTGCAATTGTTTTTGCTGTAGTCGATATTTCAGTCCTTTAGCTAAAACTTTGGCTGAGGATCGAACCCGGTATCCCTCGCTCCGAGTCCATCGCTCTACCTCTAAGCTAACCGGCCCCACATCGGTGTGATGATGCACAATAATGTTGGACTGTTCATTCTAAAACTTCAGAAATTCTTTTTGCAACCGATAGTTTACACCTTGGGCTAAAGCTTAGTTACACATGAAATCAATGTTTGAGGCTCAAACCGTTGATGCAGCTCAAGCTGCTCTAGTTGATATTTGATATTTTTGGAATAGTGATTTCAATGAAGATGACAGACCATGGTAATGAAGATAATTAATGTTTATGCCTGTATTCTGTTTAAACTATTCCAATGTAAAAATCTTATTGTCTCCATCTAACATGTCATTTATGAATCTAATTCCTTTTTCATATAAATTTTTGAAATAAATTGTTGCGCCACCCATTTTGATGTATGTGTTGTAAAAAAGACTGTTGGCTAATACATTATCTTGGTTTGTTAAATCTGTTTTTGAGTTTAATTCTGTATATGCTCTAAAAACATTTTTCCAAAATGGATTATTGTTTACATACAGTCAAACTTGTGTTAAGAGACCACTCAAGGGAACTGCCAAAAGTGGTCTCTTAACAGAGGTGGTCTCTTAATAGGGACAGCCATGTGGAGTGGGTACACGGATGATATATAAAAAACAACACAGTGACAACACAGTCAAGTAATAACATGTATACACATATATGTATGTTTATTAAAGTAATAACATGTACAATGGAAAACATAAGTTTGAATACACTGCAGCTCCATTATAATGCGGTAGTCGGGGTCCAAGATTTGAAACCGCGATCGAATCCGACCGCGTTATAAAATTTCGGGACATGCACGGGTACTGGTACTGCACGGGTTACTGGTATCATTCGCATTTCGGTTACCAACTATTGCGGGAATTCCATTAGCAACGGACCCATATAAAATCATGTCATTTGAACAGAAGTTAAAGTAATTATTAATAATGCCTATGACATACAAACTTGTATGTATTAATGTATTAAACATACAAGTTATTTATAAAATCATGCTTATTACGTTGTATAGTGCTCGCGATAGACAGACGCTTATTACAATGTATACTACTCGCGATCAACAGACGCTTCAACGGATTAATTGATAATAAATAATGCCTATGGTCACGTGTCCTGCCTATTCATGCGGTTGATACGTGCATAATCTCAGGATGTGGGTCACGTGATCTATTGTTTACGCTGCAAGTCATATTGATGAATGAAATTTACGATTTAAGCGAGATTGCCTTGGGCTGCAGTGTAAACAATAGACTACGTGATCCCATACCCTGACCCAGATAATGCTGAAACACCAGTCTATTTATAGAACGCTAAATACACGTTTTATTTTATGGATTATAGCCACCGCTTATAGCCGTGTTTCGAGCCGTGTTTTCATGGGCGCTGACAGTCCCCGACGGTCGTTAAACGCGTCGTATTTTGACGGAATGGGCCGTATTTATACGGTCGCTGGTTGCAGACAGCAGGTGGTCGTTCATTGCAAGTACGTTATTATGGGAAATTCGTCGGGCGGGATTCAAACCGGTCGCTTACAGCAGGTGGTCGTTTATTACAAGTGGTCGTAAGCACAAGTTCGACTGTACTTTTCTTCAATATATTTTGTTCCCATGGAAAATAATCGCCCAACATCAACATATTTGTTTAGCATATCTATCCATTTGCCATTGTTCACTATTATCCTTCTAATCCAACTTAGTTTTAATGATTTAACAAATGCGGAAAGATTTATCATTCTTAGTCCTCCTTCTATATAGCTTTTTGTAACTACTGAACTTTTAATTCTTGCAGGGCCTAGCCATAAGAACTCGCATACCCCCCGAACCTATAACATACTATTGGAGGTTATACTGCATCGAGTTGTGTGACTGTACATGTGCATAAAAAGACACGGTAAAAAAACTCTTATTTTATACGGACGAGTCCGATAACTGATCCAGGTGCTACCGTCGTCGATTCGTTAACACCGTCGACCGTCGTCCGTCCGTCTGTGCGTCCGCGTAAACATTAACATCAGAGAAATATTGTTATTATAACTTCTATTTCCTTCATCTAAAATGCTTGATATTTCACACATGCATTCCTGTAAGGCTCTACTACCATGCTGTGCCAAATCCACGACCGTAACCAACCCCCGCAGATCCCAAGGTCAAGGTCAAAATACTTAGTCCGTAAACTTAACATCAGAGAAATATCTTATAACTTCTATTTCCTTCATCTAATAAAATGCTTAATATTTCACACATGCATTCCTGTAAGGCTCTACTACCATGCTGTGCCAAATCCACGACCATCCAACCCCTGCTAATACCAAGGTCCAAGGGTTCAAATACTTAGTGCTCCTATTTACAAAACTTAACATCAGAGAAATAATTCCTTTTATAAACTTTAATTCCCTTCATCTAAAAATGCGTTAATATTTTTCATCACAACATTTTTTTTTTTTTTTGCATTCCCTGTAATGGCTCTACTACCATGGCTGTGCCAAATCCACGGAACCATACCAACCCCTTGCTAATACCAAGGTCAAGGTCAAATACTTAGTCTCTTTACAAAAACTTAACATCAGAGAAATATTGTTTCTAACTTCTATTTTCCTTCATCTAAAATGCTTAATATTTCACACATGCATTCCTGTATGGCTCTACTACCATGCTGTGACAAATCCACGACCGTCCAACCCCTGCTGATCCCAAGGTCAAGGTCAAATACTTAGCCTCTTTACAAAACTTAACATCAGAGAAATATTGTTCTAACTTCTATTTCCTTCATCTAAAATTCTTAATATTTCACACATGCATTCCTGTAAGGCTCTAATACCATGCTGTGCCAAATCCATGACCGTCCAACCCCCGCTGATCCCAATGTCAAGGTCAAATACTTAGTCTCTTTACAAAACTTAACATCAGAGAAATAAGTTATAACTTCTATTTCCTTCATTGAAAATTCTTATTATTTCGCTTGTGCATTCCTCTAAGGTTGTACTATCATGCTGTGACAAATCTATGACTGTCCAACCCCCGCTGATCCCAAGGTCAAGGTCACATACTTAGTCTCTTTACAAAACTTAACATCAGAGAAATATGTTATAACTTCTATTTCTTTCATTGAAAATTCTTAATATTTCATATGCTGTGACAAATCCCCGCTGATCTCGAGGTCAACGTCACATACATACCGTATACCTCCAATTAACGCCCCCCCCCCTCCTAATAAACGCCCCCCTACCCCCAAATAAAAAAATATATTTACCAATGACCGCCAATTTCAAACACAAATAATCCTTAAATCCTTATTTGTGTTTGAAATTGGCGGTCCTTGGTAATTTTTTATTTTTTTTTATTTTTTTATTATTTTTTTTATTATTTTTTTTAATTTTATTTTTACTGGCTAATAAACACCCCCCCCCCCCCCCCCCCCCCCCCTTTGTAAAATGTAACGCCTCCGGGGGCGTTAATTCGAGGTTATACGGTAGTCTCTTTACAAAACTTAACATCAGAGAAATCGGTTATAACTTCTATTTCCTTGCTCGGATCTGCTTCACATTTCACACACTCATTGCTCCAATAGACCTCTACCACCTTGTGACAAATTCACGTTCATGCCGCTCGCGCTAATCCCAGAGTCAAGGTCACAAGCCCACACACTTGAAAATTTTTACATATTTTAGGGGTACCTGGGCCCACGCGGGGGGTATTCCGTAAGCCTCGCTTACTGACCAATCTAGTTTTCTTTAGGATTTTGTCGTTTGGGTTCGGTAATGATATGAACATGTGGTTTAATGTTGGTACTAATAAGGTTTTAATTACTGTAAGTCTACCTGATGGTGTAAGTATTCTACGTTTCCAGTGGTTAATTGATTTTTGAAGTTTGATTATTTTCGGGTTAAAGTTAAGGTCCATCATTTTATTTAAATCAACATGGCATGCTAACCCCCAACCGTGCGGCCCCTGTGCGCAATGTCAAGGTCAAATTACTTTGAATTTATTTGTTAAAGTTTTTTCGTGTACTATATCTCTGCAACTGCTTCACCCATTACCTTCATACTTCACATGGGTGTTTATCATCATTGTCGCACCCGCTTGTGTCCGGTTAAAGTTTTTTCGTTAAAGTTTTTCCATCTACTATGTCTATTTTTTTAGTGTCCATGCCTCGCCCCAAGGCATGACATGCAGTCCACGGCCATCTAGTCTACAAAAAGTGGGTATAATTATGTTATCCAAGTGTCCATGCTTGGAAAAAACCTGGCCTTCGTGGCTTTGCCTCGTTTCTTGTTTGTGGAATGAATGCATGGCTACTGTCTGTTTCACAAAACGTGCCCACATTTGATGACAAACAATACAAAAACAATATTTTTTCGGTATGACTGAATAGCGAAAACAAGTTGTTTTCGCGAAAACAAGATTTACTTGCGAAAACAACCCATAAAATCATTATTTGGTAAAACTTTATTAATTTTCTCTGTGCATATTATTAAGACTGTTATAACTAATTAATGGACAAAATTTCGCTGAGAAATATTAAAGCTGAGTGTAGTTATGATTAATATTCTTATTTATTCCTGTTTTCGCAAGGTCCGCCATGATTGTTTGAATAGCGAAAACGGGATTTGTTTGCGAAAACAACCCATAAAATCATTATTTGGTAAAACTGTATTAATTTTCTCCGTGCATATTACAGACCTGTCAAAAATGGTGCCATTTCCGATGCGAAAACATTTCCAAATAAATACGAGTGGTACATTAATAACTCGGAAAAATACCAATAAAAGCTGCGCGAGTGAGAAATACGCACTTGATTGCCATACCTTATCGCAATTTATAAACGGCTGTTGCCCGGATGTAGACGATTTTTTTAAGACGGCGACACGAAGGGACACTACTCACTCGGGCACAGGTCATCATGTACCCGGCTCCGTTATCCATACGGACAGTATTATAATGCAGTCGGAAATCTCGGGCATTAAACATACAATTGTTTCACTCCTGACTGATGTAAACATGCTAAAATCGGACATGTTGAAAGTGAAAGCCGATATTTTGGATATATCGAAATCAATGAAAACAGACGTTAATCACATAGAAAATGAACTATCTGCTTGTAAGGATAGCATAGACAAAAGCTTATTCCCGAAACTTGCCAAGGACAAGGAGTTTTCGTCCAAAACACTGTCGGAAGGTATTGCCAAGGTTTCATCACTGGTTAGCACTTTAGAAAAAAACCGACAATCGTTGACGTCAAAAATGACGGATATCGACGTCAACGTCCGCGACAATGCGAACGGAATAGACCAATTACGTGACATGGCCACGTCCTCGAACAACGCAATGAAATCAGTTGCCAAGGAAATACAAAATAACCAGGTCGAAACACAGAGCTTAATTGAAACTACACAAGCCAGAACATTTGACGTTGAAAACGCCGTAGCAAGATCAACAAACGGCATCACCGCAATTCGACGTCAAATTAAAGACATAGACTCGAAAGCAAATGACAACGGTACGTCAAAGCTACAAGACTGTTTTCAGTCACTAGCTGTAGATATTGGTGTCAAAATAAATGACTTGTGCGCTACAGTAATAGACGTCACAAAAACAGCGTGCAACAACATGAATAATAATGCTGGCTCTTCCGCATCGTGTGTCACCAAAGACCCGCCGCCACCAGTGTTCAGTATGCCGGGTCTAACGCGCGCGACAGCCGGGGCCCCGTATGTTCGCACTCGGCCAACTCCACAAGTGCCAGAAACATTGACGGTATCTAACGTAAACATAGCTCCAGTTAGAAAACCCGTGACGTACACCGATGACATTGACGTTATAAGCATAGACTCAAATGAAGCTGATCCACCTGAAAGTAACGTCACTGAACAGCCTGTCTGTGTTACTATCGAATGCAACAACGGAAGCCCAGAACGCTAAGGGAAACACATTGCCGCGATTTCGAGGTGTGGCGCGTCACAACATAGCAAAGTACTACGTCGGCAATATAGAATTAGACGCCACCGAGGATGCCATCCACGAATTCCTGACACTGTGTGACGTCAAATGCACACATTTAACTTTGTTCAATAGCCGCAACCAGGACGCGTTATCCGCACATCTGGCTATATGGGAAGAACATAGCCATTTTTAGTGGAAGATCCTGACTTCTGGCCAGAAGGGATTGTCGTGCAGAAAGTGGTCACGCGACCGCCGACAAAACGTGGTCGTAACAGAGGCAACCGTTACAATGGCAGTTACAACGAGTATTAGCCTAATGACATGGAACGCTACCGGGATTATGACCGGCATTCCATATTTAGATTCCGAACTTGAACGACACAATATAGATATTTGCGGACTGTCGGAACATTGGCTTTTGCCTGAAACTATGTCGGTTCTAGACAGCTTTAATGCTAACTACAAATCACACGTTGTTACGACCCGCGACGCAAGCTGTCTTAACAATAGAACGTGTAGGTAAAAGGCGGCGTGGCATTTGTGTGGCATCGGCGCGTGGATAAAATGGTCAAAATAATCGATATTGACGATGATAGGATCGCAGTCTTGAAGTTAGTGTTGCCCACGACCAACATATATTTTATACAAGTGTACCTACCCACGACAAGATATCCAATAGCCACATACGAAGGAATATGTGGACAAGTTTTTGTGCGATTTGAGAACCGCGTACACGTCGAAACGGCCAGGTTATGGTACTTGGCGACTTTAATGGCCGTTTTGTGGATACTGCTGCTAAGCAGAGTGTCGGGACTCGCGATAGTTACCTGACAAATGCCTTCAAACATTGCAATATGACAGCGGTAACACGTCTCGCCCTGTGCACGGTCCAAACCACACATTCATTCCATATAACGACGGAATGCCGAGTTTCATAGATCACATAGTGGCACATGAGAACTTTATATCCAACGTTCAACAGTGTAAAATAATGGACGATGCACCACTTAACTTGTCACGACATTACCTACCCCATAGTATGTTCTTTAAATATCCAGATCAAAAACAGTAAGTTCAAGTCACGTGATGCATGATCACACAACATATGACTGGAAAAAATAGGAAAAATCAGTCCAAGTATACAATTACACGTGTTTACACTGGATATGCTCCTGTGTGAACAAACATTAAACCACGAAGATATTGAGCAGTATCATATCACACAATTGTGACCTGTATCATTCTCATCTGAATCGTGCTTACCAAAGTTCATACAAGCCATATATTAAACCATACTGGACAAAAGAATTGAACGAACTACACAATAAAATGAAAAAACAACGCAACATATGGGTACGTGATGGAAGGACCCAGACACGCCAACGCCATTTCATACACAAACTATAAAACATCCAAACGTATTTTCAGAAAAAAACTCGTTCTCAAGCAAATGAATATCAACGCACGGAATATGAAAAAATCGACAAGTTATCGGAAATCGACCAGAATCAATTCTGGAAATTTGTCAAATCCAAACGTGCAAACAAACGCATAAACCCTGGTAATGAATTGAAGTTTGGATCCAGCATTACAACAGACCCAGATGAAATTGCTGCAGGCTGGTGTAGTTATTTCAACCGGTTATACTCACCAAGCGATGATACCTGCTTTTCCGAGACAAACAGACACTTTGTGACGAATAAAGTACATAACATATTACAACATGACAACGCAAGCGTACACAGCGAGAATGCTGAACTCACATATACTATAACTGTGGACGAGTTATCTACCCTGAAACGTACATTACCGCTCAGAAAGGCCGCAAGCCTAGACCACGTGACATATGAACACCTGCGATATGGAGGTCCCCGTCTACTCGAATGTCTCGTCAATTTGTTTGAACAATTATTACGACAAGAGCGCGTGCCAGACTCATTCAAAGACGGACTAATTATAACTTTGCATAAAGGTCATGGCAAATCACTAACTGACCCAAATAGTTATAGAGCCATTTCTCTTACCCCCGTCATTTCAAAACTTTACGAGAAAATGCTCCTGAGTCGAATTGAAGGTAAACGCTTCATACAGAAACTTCATCCGCTCCAACATGGGTTCCAGAAAAACAAAAATTGCAAAATGGTATCCTTCATACTACAAGAGTGTAATCGACTATTGCCGTGAAAGAGGCAGTGAACTGTATACCTGCTTCCTGGATGCTGAGAAGGCGTTCGACTGCGTGTGGATTGACGGCCTGTTATGTAAACTATACGACCTCGGCATATGCGGCAAAGATCTCCGCGTATTTTCGAACTTGTACAAGAACATGCGAAGCAAAGTGTTATGTCAAGGTGTGTTATCCGAGTGGGTAACTGTACAACAAGGCACCAGACAAGGTGGGATAACTTCCCCTTTCTTGTATGCCGTCTTTATAAACGATCTGTTTAAATCTCCTAGATGTATCTCGAGACGGATTAACCATTGGTGACAAGTCCTACAGCGCCCCCACACAGGCTGACGATATCGCGCTGCTCTCGCTGACCAAACGCGGTCTCGATCGCATGCTGGATATATGTAGGCAATACAGCTCAATGTGGCGGTTCCGCTATAATCCGCTAAGAAAGCGCTGTTATTGTATTTGGTGAATCACGGCTCAATTATTCCAAACAAACGAGACAATGGCGTTACGGACCAACTACAATTCGCGAAACAACCGAATATAAACACCTCGGAATAGTACAATCGAAATACCTAATACGCCCCGGGAATATCGACTCGGTAGTGCAGACGGCTCGGGGTACATTCTTTTCACTGGCGAACACGGGCATCCATCGTGACGGACTCAATCCGATTACTGCACTCAAGCTCTACAAGACAATTGTACTTCCGCGCGCTCTATTTGGGTGCGAATTGTGGAACTCAATCTCGACCGCAAATTTGCAAAAACTGGAAACAGTACACCATTTTTGTATTAAGGTATCTCAGTCATTTCCAACTCAAACAAGAAACTGCGTGTGCCCTGGGTATGATAGGTTCTTCAACACTGGAGTCGTATATTGACATGCAGAAGTTGAACTTTTTTGGAATGTTGTGTAGGTGCGACAATACACATATCGTGAAATATCTATTTATTCACAGACTTTATCAGTTCACAATGAACAGTGCGCATGTGCAGTATGGTTTTATTCCAGACATGATTCGAGTATTACAGAAACATAACTTGACTGATAATCTAGATTTGTTAAAATAAACAGTGAGACTCCCTCGAAACATGCCTGGAAAGAACAATGTAAGGGCGCCACTAGCTTGGCGGATGTTTCGCGATGGAGGTCGAGCATGGTAAATGACTTGCAATTTACAAGATTTGGAAACATTCAAATATCTTTAACACCATCAAATTTGTGGTATGCAGCACTGAAACATCCGTCAAGGTTGCGCGCTTGTACATTTGCTGCAAAGCTATGTACAGTTAGAATCAACCGTTCTGATCCTGATAGCCCCAGGATATGTAGTAAATGTTGGTCCGATTTTGATGACGAACTCGTTCATTTACTACGCGAGTGTAATTACGCTGCCGTTAGAATAGTGTTGTGCCAATTTTGGCAGCATACCAAGGAGAAATTTGGTAGGCGGTTATATGAATACTTATCGAAACAATGACACTGAAACATTGATATACACGTGTTAGGAGGAAAACACGACATGATTATGAACTTTATGGTGGAAGACGAATATTTTCTGTTCTTAACAGAATGTGCACGCACACTGTGTCGTATATATTCAGCCTAACGATCACTGATCAGAGAGCATTTCGCAAGGCCCATGTGCGACAATGTTTATTGGGTTGAGAATGTCTTCAGCTGCATTTCCATCGCACAGTTGCTTTGAAAATGAAGCTATTGATATGAAATTTGATAATTGTTTATCCATGTATTGTTGTTTAATTCAAATTATGTACTCTCATAGCATTGGAGGAAATAAAGTTATACATACAGTAGCTTCAATTCCAATGATTTGTTAGAGGAAACCTTTGTTGCCGGCCCTCTAAAGTCCTT
The DNA here is from genome assembly GCA_029237695.1 of Conchocele bisecta. Classification (NCBI taxonomy): domain Eukaryota; kingdom Metazoa; phylum Mollusca; class Bivalvia; order Lucinida; family Thyasiridae; genus Conchocele; species Conchocele bisecta. The sequence goes on along the minus strand of CM055267.1, from coordinate 125,404,845 downwards.
TATGGACATGGACGAAATAATTTGCATCATGAAAGGTCCACATACCAGACTCGATGAGATTCCAGTCGGTCGTAAAGACGGAATGTATTACATACTTGACAATAGTGCAAACCTAGAAAAAAGACACGAGGGCAAACGATCGAACTTCTGGGACGACTGTGGAGCATGTACAAAGGCAGCAACTCCAAACACGATATACATGTACAGAGATGCAAAGTTGACGACCATCAAAAGGTACAAAGACCAATATTGCATAACAAAACAAGAAGAACGGCAAAGCTGAATATATACCTCTCGAGCCGCAACCGACGGAAGAGGAAATTGTAACCGTACGGCGCTTGTATCAAAGCCTCAAAGCAAACTCAGAAGGAGAAAACAGTTCAAGAGACGGATTACATGGTTAGAAAAGACAGAAACGACAATGCCAGAAATACCAGGCGCTATAGCACTTGTGGAATACGTCGGTGTCTTCCCCGAAAGATCAGTACATGGACTTGCTAAAGACAAAGACAACAACGCTGCGTATATTAGAACAAAACCAGAGATCATTACAAAATTAAAAGGCAGTTTGAAACATCGCTCAGTTAAAGAACTTGAAAGGGAACTCAACCAGGGAACGTCAAACTCCCAATAAAAACATGATGTGTGTATGCAGTTTTAGTGTTTGGAATCTTGTTTTCGTGATAACAGTTACGTATGACACAATGGATCTTCCTTCGTAATTCTGTAAAACATTGTCAATAATTCCATTAAAAAGCTGGGTTTTCTTTCTAACATCTTCCTGTCAGTAAATTTATAATATTCTGTTTAACTTGCTCACAGAAAATGTACAACTTTACTTGAAATAAATCGTTTTACAGGCTGTTTTTGTTGAGCGAATTGAGATTTCCTGAACCCAACTTCGCGGGCGTGATGCCTATAATTGAATTTTCAATCATAACTACACTCAGCTTTAATATTTTTCAGCGAAATTTGGTCCATTAATTAGTTATAACAGTAACAATAATATGCACAGAGAAAATTAATAAAGTTTTACCAAATAATGATTGTATGGGTTGTTTTCGCAAACAAATCTTGTTTTCGCGTAAACAACTTGTTTTCGCTATTCAGTCATACCCATATTTTTTTGATAACTCCTGTATTAAAGTTCTAGTCCATGATTTAGGAGCCAAATATTAACTCATCGGTACCACTCAAAGGGACAAAACGGGACATATAATTTTGAACTGATGTACATCTCTATTTGTATATTTCTGCATGATAGCAGTTTGAAATGGTTGGTTAACCTTGAAATTTTGACCTTGAACGACACCCCCCCCCCCCCCCCCCCCCCCCCCACCCATTAAACATACAAGCGATATCAGATTCCGACTTGAAATATAACCACATTCATGACATTGGACAATATACATAATCATGTTCAGTTCACTGATATAAACACGTGGACTGGCATTTATATTGGAAATTGTTGTTACTGACCATTCCAAGACAGGGCCGTGTAGTATTTTTCATTTGTTTTTTATACGCCCGTTTGAAAAAACGGGACGTATTATGTATTCATCTTGTGCGGGCGGGCGGCGGGCGGGCGGGCGCAGCTTGTCCACACAATAACTAGAGTTCTACTTGACGGATTCTAACCAAATTCGGTATACATGTTTATCACGTCAAGATGAAGAGGCCTATTGATTTTGAAAAATTTTGATGACTTATCTCTCCTTGGCGGCTGTTTTTACGCACTCTCTATCCTTGTCCACGCGGTAACTGAAGTTCTACTTCACCGATCGTAACCAAATTCGGTATACATGTTTATCACGGCAAGATGAAGAAGCCTATTTATTTTAAAAAAATTCCAATTTCTTATCTCCCCTTGGCGGCCATTTTTATTTTTCGCACTCTGTATCCTTGTCCACGCAATAACTCAAGTTCTACTTCACCAATCATAACCAAATTCGATATACATGTTTATCACGGCAAGATGAAGAAGCCTATTTATTTTCAAAACTTTCCAATTACTTATCTCCCCTTGGCGGCCATTTTTATTTTTCGCACTGTATCCTTGTCCACGCAATAACTCAACATGTTTAACATGGCAAGACGAAGAAGCCTATTGATTGAAAATTTTCCGATGATTATCTCATTGGCGGCCATTTTTATCGCCACTATATCCTTGTCCCACGCAATAACTCAAGTTCCTTTACTTTATCGCCTCGTATTCGGTTATACTATATTTATCGTTCACTTTATCGCTCGTATTCGGTATACATATTTATCACGGCAAGACGAAGAAGTCTATTGATTTTGAAAAATTTCTGTCGACTTCTCAACCCTTGGCAGCCATTTTTAATTTTTTCACTCTGTATCCTTGTCCACGCAATAAGTCGAGTTCTACTTGACGGATCGTAACCAAATACGGTATACATGTTTATCACGGCAAGACGAAGAAGCCTATTTATTTTGACAGATCGTGACCAAATTCAATATACATGTTTATCACGGCCAGATGTTAACTGGCCTTGCCTCGACGGGCGTATATTGTGACCTTCGGCACTCTTGTTTAACACTGCCTCGCTTTGGAAATTATATTCAAAAGGAAGTAATTATCTTCCTGATAAGTACATCCCGCGGCTTGCTTTGGTGCACCATTTAATAGCCTGTCGTAATTACGCATAAGTGGTTTAATTAGCATGACCATTAGTATTTTACTTTCTTATTCTCAATTCTTACGCCGTCATTATTAATGGTCATATAGTCTTTATTAAAACGATAGCCTATGTGACGCGGCCTGTGAAAATCACGATTTTTTGTAACAAAAAAAAAATCATTGAATGTATCGAGTTAAGTAATGGATACACCTATCACGTCAAGATGAGTTATCTCCCCTTATTGACTGGCCTTGCCTCGACGGGCGTATATTGTGACCTTCGGCACTCTTGTTGTAATTACATGTAAGCAGTTTAATTAATAGCATGACCATTAGTATTTTACTTTCTTATTCTCAATTTCACGCCAACATTTGAAATTAGTAAAGGTCATATAGTCTTTATTAAAACGATAGCATATGTGGTGTGGCCTGTGAAAACAGCCATTGTTTGTCATGAACAAATTTCATTGAATGTGTCAAGTTGAGTAATTAATAAACCCACGCAAGATAGGTTTCCAAACCGGCAGAGAACACCAGGCTTATTTGATTTCTGTCCAATGTATATCCTGATCAAGCCCGAATATTTGTCCGCCCTGATGTTTTTAATTAATAGAGAATATCGAACATTGTAAACCATGGGCAGACTACACAAATCCACCGCCTGGTCTGGCCGCTAATGCAATAAGCCGGGATTTGTCAGAGACCCAATTCATAATAACACATTTGTCGTGTCACTTTAGACTGGTTTGTGGTTGTACTTGACACCACGGTGTGTTTGATGTTAGCCAGCTGACTTAGGCTGGCCACTTTAGCCGTGGCCGGTAGCACAGGTTCGACTGTACATCCGCGGCTTGCTTTGGTGCAGCATTTAATAGCGTGTCATAATTACATGTAAGCGGTTTAATTAGCATGACCCTTAGTACATGTACATGTATTTTACTTTCTTATTCTCAATTTCACGCCATCATTTGAAATGATTAACGGTCATATAGTCTTTATTAAAATGATTTTTTGTAACAAAACAATTTCATTGAATGTGTCAAGTTGAGTAATGGATAAACCCACGCAAGATAAGTTTCCAAATCAGCAGAGAACACCAGGCTTATTTGATTTCTGTCAAATGTATATCCTCATGGTGCATGATCACGTGATTACCACAACAACAACAATGTCTGAAAGTGTTGAAAGCGTGCCCACTCCAAAGTAAATATTATTTGATACATTTCTTAATATGCAACAGATTTTGATGAAATATGGTGCAGCAAACGCGTCTTCATGACCTGCTTTTGGTGGTCTCGGGACTACGGCACATACTTATGTCGTTTTTGCGAAGATTCGATTTCCGTGTCGATATTGACAGTAAACACGGAAATCGATTCTCCACAAAAACGACAGATGGTTGGTCCACAGTACCGAGACCACCAAATGCAGCTTACATGTACCAAGACGCGGTTGATACGCCATATTTCATTAAAATATGTTACATAATAAGGACAATATAGCTGAATACATACTTTGAATAGGAGGCGCTTCTGAAAGTTTCAGTAATTGTTGTTGTTGTAACAACGTGATCATAATGCACTTTGATCCTGATCAAGCCCGAATATTTAACCTTTTCGCTGCCAAACGTATTATTCAAATTTGCCAACTGTCGACGTTACGTCAAAATGATATTGCTTTTTACGTATTGTTTACTAACGCCCACGTTTCATGACGTCGTTCAAAACGTAACGACGCTAATTGAAGCGCAATTCATTTACAGTCGCCAGAAATTGGTATTTATTCAACAGAAAACATACATGTGTTTATGAATGTGTAACGATCACTGAATTAGCAACATCATAATGAATGTGACTGTATTTGGGGGAAAGGTTTTTCTATTGCCGATATTTTTCACATCAACTTATGAATGTGAGTAAATAATTAATCCAGTGCACTACGCGTATCGTCAACATAGTAATGTAAACGTATACTAATTTGCATCTAAAGGAGCAAGAAAGAGTAGATGACGGAGTTTTCTTAGTCGGCGAGGGTCAATAAACGACAAATATCACACATACATTCATATCATAAATGCATAAAAACGTCGAAGATGCGAAATTTATAAATATTGTAGATGGAGTCTAGTATTGGAGAAATGTGTCATTTATGGGAAGGCTGGCATATTGCCATCGGTAACCTTATGAAACCACACAGACATGTATTTTGATGCTCATATGTAGGAACTCCCGTGGCATTTCTTTAAATTGGACACGCTAAAATCTTCTAGGGGTATCCGGATGGCAGAACATCAATTATAATTGATGCTTCCCAATTGCACTTGTACATGTATCAGGGCAACAAGTGGGTGTGGTAATGTCTGGTCAGTGCTCTCATTGACTATGTATGTCTCTATTCAAATATTGTCCGGCCGGTGTTCTCGATGATATAGAGACATAGTCAAAGAGGGCACGGACCTGACAATAATAGAAATATAATATTTTGACACCACTTTCGAAATTTATAAATACCGTAGATGGTGTCTAGTATTGAAGAAATGTGTCATGTACGGGAAGGCTGGCAGTGAGGAAAAAGCACATGTTACTGCATAATTTATAACACAACAATGTCGCAACTATAAGTTTTAAACGTATTCTGTATACTTACATGTAACATGTATAATTGTATCCCCCGGACTCCGTCGGGGGATACTATGGATTTGACAGCGCGCCGCGTCCGCGTCCGCCGCAGACACTTCTTGTCCGGAGCATAACTCGAACACCCTTTGGAATATTTTCATGAAACTTCACACATGCATAGACCACGACCCGAAGGTGTGTCGCAAGAATGACAACTCTTCATATATTTTTTAGTTATCCCTTTTTTGTTTCTGCATGATTTCTGTGGAGCAACTCGACCACCCTTTAATATTTTCATGAAACTTACACATGCATAGACCACGACCCGAAGGTGTGTCGCGCACAAGAATGACAACTCTTGCATAGCTAATTTTTTAGTTATCCCTTTTTTGTTTCTCGCACTGATTTCGTGTCCGGAGCATAACTCGACCACCCTTTGGAATATTTTCATGAAACTTCACACATGCGTAGACCACGACCCGAAGGTGTGTCGCGCACAAGAATGACAACTCTTGCATAGCTAATTTTTGAGTTATCTCCCTTTTTTGTTTCGCGCACTGATTGACCATAACTCGACCACCCTTTGGAATATTTTTATGAAACTTAACACATTCAATTAGACCACGAACCGAAGGTGTGTCGTGCACAAGAATGACAACTCTTGCATAGCTAATTTTTTAGTTATCTCCCTTTTTTGTTTTTTATTTTCGCGCACTGATTTCCTGTCCGGAGCATAACTCGACCACCCTTTGGAATATTTTCATGAAACTTCACACATGCATAGACCACGACCCGGAGGTGTGTCGCGCACAAGAATGACAACTCTTGCGTAGCTAATTTTTTAGTTATCTCCCTTTTTTGTTTTGCGCACTCTACAAACTGGACAATAATGCATGAAGACCCGTTTTCTTGTCTGCTCTGTACACCTTTTCTCGTGTGCTCTGTACACCTTACCTGTAGAGAGAACAATAGAGACTGGGAGAACCATGTGCTAGCATGGGCTTGCATGTGCAAATGTCCAGTGCTTGACCACTGCTGACCACAGGTAATTTATACAGGTAAATTACTACATTGGGTACTGTGTTGAAAATATTGTGGCATTATGTGGACCTGTGCAGATATATGTAGATAAATATAGGACTATTAAACAAAAATCTGGGCTCCAGTAGCAAGCATTATTATTTTTAAACTTTTTTTTTCCATTTTTTTTTTTTTTCATTTTTTTTTTTTTCACTTTTTTTTTTTCATTTTTTTTCTTCTTTTTTTTTCATTTTTTTTTTTTTTTTTCATTTTTTTTTTTTTTTCATTTTTTTTTTTTTTTTTTTTTTTCATTTTTTTTTTTTTCAAAATTTATTTTTCAAATTTTTTTGTCTAGTAGCATAAGGTCGTAAGTGCTATATACAGACTATTCACCTGTGCATGTGCTAGCATGTGCAACTGACCACTGACCACTTACAGGTAATTTATACAGGTAAATGAATTATATTACATTTCCGTAAACTGTGTTGAAAATATTGTGGCAATATGTGGACCTGTATATATGATATGTAGATAAATATAGGACTATTAAAAAACATTCTGGGCTCCAGTAGGGAGCATTATTCTTGTTATTTTTTTTTAAATTTAATTTTTTTTTTTCCATTTTTTTTTTACATTCTTTTTCAATTTTTTAACTGACCACTAACTTATTACAGGTAATTTATACAGGTACATTATTACATTTCCGTAACTATTAACAAAAATTCTGGGCTCCAGTAGCGAGCATTATTATTTTATTTTTTTTTGTATATTACATTTCCGTAACCTGTGTTGAAAATATTGTGGCATTATGTGGACCTGTGCAGATATATGTAGATAAATATAGGACTATTAAAAAAAATTCTGGGCTCCAGTAGCAAGCACTATTATTTTTAATTTTTAAAAAAAAAAAAATCATTTTTTTTTTCAAATTCTTTTTCAATTTTTGTCTAGTAGCATATGGTCGTAAGTGCTATATACAGACTATTAACATATAATAAAACAATTATTGACTAGTGAGCCATAGAATATAATCTGATATTCTATGGCTCACTAGTCAATAATTGTATAATATGTTCGCCAGTGAAAATTGCTTTCGGGCCAGGCTCGAGGTCAAGGCGGGACAAGGCGAGGCATCTGATTCCGCGGAATTCTTGTTTACTTATCTCCCTTTGTTGTTTCGTGCTCTGATTTTTGTATCCAGAGCATAACTCGAACACCCTTTGGAATATTTTTATGCCCCACCACGATAGTGGAGGGGGCATTTAGTGTTACCCTCGTCCGTCCGTCCGTCCGTCCGTCCGTCCGTCCGTCCGTCCGTCCGTCCGCACACGAATCGGTACTTGTTGTAAGCGTACGGGGATCTTATTGGGTAGGGTTAGGATAGTGTTGGGTACTCTTGTTGGGTATTTTTATACAGTAAAAACCCAACAAATATTCATTCGTAGGAACGTGCGTCCTGTCCTCCCGTCCGTCCGTCCGTCACAAAACTTTAACACTCGGGTAAATGTCTCATAATTTCTTCATCCTTCGACCGATCTGCTTCATATTTCATATACACATTGCTCTGATGGTTCACTACTGCCCTGTGCCAAATCCACGTTTGTCCTGCCCCCGGCAAGCCCAGGGTCAAGGTCACATACTTGGTGCTTCAAAAACTTTAACGCTCGGGTTAATATCTTATAATTTCTGTTTTCTTTCACGGATCAGCTTCATATTTCATATACACATTGCTCTAATGGTCCTCTACCGCCCTGTGCCAAATCCACATTCGTCCTGCCCCCCACCAAGCCCAGGGTCAAGGTTACATACTTGGTGCTTCAAAAACTTTAACGCTCGGGTAAATATCTTACAATTTTTGTTTTCTTTCACGGATCAGCTTCATATTTCATATACGCATTGCTCTAATGGTCCTCTACCGCCCTGTGCCAAATCCACGTTCGTCCTGCCCCGCCAATCCCAGGGTCAAGGTCACATACTTGGTGCTTCAAAAACTTTAACGCTCAGGTAAATATCTTATAATTTTTCTTTCCATTCACGGATCAACTTCATATTTCATATATGCGTTGCTCTAATGGTCCTCTACCGCCCTGTGCCAAATCCACGTTCGTCCCGCCCCCGCCAAGCCCAGGGTTAACATCACATACTTAGTGCTTCAAAAACTTTAACGCTCCGGTAAATATCTTATAATTTCTGTTTTCTTTCACGGATCAGCTTCATATTTATGCCCGCGCCACCGAATGGTGAGGGGGGCATATAGTGTTACCGGCGTCCTTACGTCCCGAAACCTTAACGCTGGGTAAATGGCTTATAATTTCTGTTTCCTTGCTCGGATCTGCTTCACATTTCACACACGCATTGCTCCAATGGTCCTCTACTGCCCTGTGACAAATCCACATTTGTCCTGCCCCCGCTAAGCCCAGGGTCAAGGTCACAGACTTTGTGCTTTTGAAACCTTAACGCTGGGTAAATGGCTTATAATTTCTGTTTCCTTGCTCGGATCTGCTTCACATTTCACACACGCATTGCTCCAATGGTCCTCTACCGTCCTGTGACAAATCCACATTTGAACCACTAAACCTGCCCCCGCTAAGCCCAGGGTCAAGGTCACAGACTTGGTGCTTTTGAAATAAACCTTAACGCTGGGTAAATGCTTATAATTTCTGTTTCCTTGCTCGGATCTGCTTCACATTTCACACACGCATTGCTCCAATGGTCCTCTACCGTCCCTGTGACAAATCCACATTTGTCTGCCCCCGCTAAGCCCAGGGTCAAGGTCACAGACTGGTGCTTTTGAACCTTAACGCTGGGTAAATGGCTTATAATTTCTGTTTCCTTGCTCGGATCTGCTTCACATTTCACCACACGCATTGCTCCAATTGGTCCTCTACCGCCCTGTGACAAAAGCACATTCGTCCCGCCCCCGCCCCCGCTAAGCCAGGGTCAAGGTCACAGACTTTTGGTGCGTTCGAAACCTTAACGCTGGGTAAAATGGCTTATAATTTCTGTTTCCTTGCTCGGATCTGCTTCACATTTCACACACGCATTGTTCCAATGGTCCTCTACCGCCCTGTGACAAATCCAACATTTGTCCCTGCCCCGCTAAGCCCAGGGGTCAAGGTCACAGACTTGGTGCTTTTGAAACCTTAACGCTGGGTAAATGGCTTATAATTTCTGTTTCCTTGCTCGGATCTGCTTCACATTTCACACACGCATTGCTCCAATGGTCCTCTACCGCCCTGTGACAAATCCACATTCGTCCCGCCCCCGCTAAGCCCAGGGTTCAAGGTCACAGACTTGGTGCGTTCGAAACCTTAACGCTGGATAAATGGCTTATAATTTCTGTTTCCTTGCTCCGATCTGCTTCACATTTCACACACGCATTGCCGACAGGCCATATTTCTAGTTCATACATGCATTCATTGATGACTATCATAAATGATGGTGCTCTATATGCTGCATAATGATGACACTATCAGCGTAGCAAATCCACGACCCACCACCCAACCCTTACCCCACGGTCAAGGTCACAAACTTAGCATCTTCATGCTATAGCAAATCCATGACTCACCCCCCACCCCTTTCCTCAAGGTCACAAACTTAGCACATTCATAAACTTAACGTTGGGGTAAATGTCTTGTAACGTCTGTTTCCTTTCATGGAACGCCTTGATATTTCATACATATGCATTCATCTGATGATACCCTATCGTGCTATCGCAAATCCATGACCCACCACTCACCCCTTACCCCAAGGTCAAGGTCAGAAACTTAGCACATTCATAAACTTAACGTTGGGGTACATCTATTTCACTTAGAGTGATAGATTCAAAAGTATTGGTCACTGCATATGGTGTTAAAGTAGGTAGGTGTGAAGTGGAGTCTGGTAAAACTGTTTGGTCACGGAAATAGTTATTTAAAATGTTAGCCTTTTCTGTACTATCATCAATTATTGTTCCGTTATGTTGTAGTGGTGGAATTGTTTTATTTTCATTTTCATTGATAAAATGTTTCAATACGGACCACCAATCTTTTGAACAGAGTTGTCCTGACTTTAATTTATTACTTATCCCGTCATGATACTCTTTCTTGGATGCCCTTATCCGAAGTTTACGAAATTTTAACCAGTGTGAGTTATTATTAGTTTGTTTTGCCTTATGATAGAGCCGTTTCCGTTTTTCTAATCATCCTCTTTATGTTAGTTGTTATCCAAGGCAAATCGGACTGTCTAATGATTATATCTTTATTAGGAATATAAATCTCGGCAAGTGTAATAATTGTATTAATAATATGTGCATATTCATCAATATTTTGCGATTTTAAGTCATCCCAGTTTATTCTGGAGATATCCCTGCGTAACATGTCATAATCACCGTTCTCATATTTCCATATTTTACGTTTAAATGGCTTGACCTTAGGCTTGGAGAATTTTAAAAGGCCGAAAATGGGACAATGAAACCGAGTCTCTTGCGGTAAAAATGGATCGCCTACTCCGCTCATAACTATAGAGTCTTTATTGGATACGAATAGTAAGTCGATAATGGACTGCGAATGTTCAGTGAAGTGTGTTATGGATGATATACACTGCGTTAAAGCAAATTGTGTACAAATAGATGTTACCTTTCTGTTCGATTGGGCGTTTAAGGTATTATAATTAAAGTCGCCAACAATTATAATATCTCGGAAACCGGTATCAATGGCCATGTGAATTGAGTCCTCAATGCTATTGTTATATATAACGTTAGCGCTTGGGGGTCTATAAAAGACGCCAAATAAGAAATGCTTTTTGTTAGACATAATTTCAACCCAGATAGATTCAATAATTAGCGAGTTCGAGATCGAATCTACGTTTATGAAATAATGTGTTTCTAATATATATGACCACGCCGCCATGCCTATCAGCGTGACGATCCTTCCTTTCGGGAGATTTAAAGTTGTTAAGAAGGATATTGTCAGTATTGTTGTCATCACCAAGCCACGTCTCTGTGATAGCTATTATGTCAAAGTCCTTAAGCTCAGCCCTTAATAAATCTATTTTTGGGTACAAACTTTGAACGTTGCAGTGTACGAATGACAGATGGTGTGACAGATCTGATTGTGGAATTATGTTGGGATCAACGAACGAGAGCTGATGATGAGAAGAAGTTGAACTGAATGAGTATTCAAATGAATTATCACTATCTATGGGACCTGGATTTGGATGATGAACATCACCAGAAAGAATAATAATTAGCCATATTGTCCATACTATGGTAAATAATACTGAGCCGCAATTATTAACAAATCGAGAGTTAAGTTCGATAACTAAAGTGGGTACACTATATTTACAATACTGTACAGGTTTAGACATGTGTGCCAAGTTGGCATTGGTTCTAACAGACGAGAGTAAACTGTATGTAGATGTGGCATTCGAGATCAAGTATGAAAACAGAATAGCGTGGAGCGCTAGAGGGAATCTGCTTCGTACACGGTAGTTGCATCCGCCCAATACGGTCGAACGACGGGCGACTATGGTCACGTGACCGACGAAATCATAATGATAAACTGTGATTCGACCGTAATAAGCGGATGGCACCTACATGTGTATTGAATACCCAATGCAGACCCGAGACGGATCAGTGAGCGAAAAAGACCTCAAACTATCCTACAGTGGCTGAAATAAATGCATAAAAAACACAAGAAAAACTGCATGTTGGTACTTATGACGAATTAGTGTCCGGACACGTTTCTGGAATAGACATACACAGAAGGAAATGTGGATATAAAACGAAAAAAAAGTAAGTTAATATAGTTCTACTGAATAGTGACGCAGCAATATAATGCGCCTGGCTGAATGGGGAAGCGAGTGATGAATGGGAACCTTGAGTGTATCCATACATTCTAGTGCAGAAATGGTGATCAGCGAATGTCCTGACCAGACTGCGCATGTGCTCAGGTCGATATATATCTTAGTTGGCATTAAACGTCTCAATGGTCCACTTGTCAGGGCGAGTTGCACAAACCGAATGAATCGAGGTGCGCTTGTACATGGTAACTAATATAATTACTAATTATGGTAAAAGCAGCAAAATAGATTTCCAATCCACGGACAGTGTTCTAGGTCATAACTTATTTCCATACAATCGTGAATAGCTAAAACTGTAGTTCAATGGTATGCATACTGATCGATTGACATATGTAGGCCAGCGTAGACTCAGATACATGTAAGATAGTGTAAAGATGTGTCTATGCTGCTCAAAAAGACACCAGGTAAATGTTGTGTAACTTCTGTTTCTTTACAGGGAACGCTTTGATATTTCATACATGCATTCATCTGATGATCCTCTATTGTGCTATAGCAAATCCATGACCCCCCACACCCCTTACCCCAGGGTCAAGGTCACAAACTTAGCACATTCATAAACCTAACGTTGGGGTAAATGTCTTATAACATCTGTTTTCTTTCATGGAACGCCTTGATATTTCATACATGCATTCCTCAGATGACCCTATATCATGCTGTAGCAAATACACGACTCACCTCCCAACCCTTACCCCAAGGTCAAGGTCACAAACCTAGTACATTCATAAACTTAACTTTGGGGTAAATGTAGTGTAACTTCTGTTTATTTACAGGGAATGCCTTCATATTTCATACATGCATTCATCTGATGATACTCTATCGTGCTATAGCAAATCCATGACCCACCCCCACCCCTTTCCCCAAGGTCACAAATTTAGCACATTCATAAACTTAACGTTGGGGTAAATGTCTTGTAACATCTGTTTCCTTTCATGGAACGCCTTGATATTTCATACATATGCATTCATCTGATGATACCCTATCGTGCTATCGCAAATCTATGACCCACCACCCACCCCTTACCCCAAGATCAAGGTCAGAAACTTAGCACATTCATAAACTTAACGTTGGGGTAAATGTCTTATAACATTCGTTTCCTTTCATGGAACACCTTGATATTTCATACATGCATTCCTCAGATGACCCTCTATTGTTATATCTTCTATTTCCTTCTTCATCTAAAATGCTTAATATTTCACACATGCATTCCTGTAAGGCTCTACTACCATGCTGTGGCAAATCCACTACCGTCCAACCCCCGCTGATCCCAATGTCCAGGTCAAATACATAGTCTCTTTACAAAACTTAACATCAGAGAAATATTGTCATAACTTCTATTTCCTTTGTCTAAAATGCTTAATATTTCACACATGCATTCCTGTAAGGCTCTACTACCATGCTGTGGCAAATCCACTACCGTCCAACCCCCGCTGATCCCAAGGTCAAGGTCAAATACTTAGTCTCTTTACAAAACTTAACATCAGAGAAATGTTGTTATAACTTCTATTTCCTTCATCTAAAATGCTTAATATTTCACACATGCATTCCTGTAAGGCTCTACTACCATGTTGTGCCAAATCCACTACCGTCCAACCCCCGCTGATCCCAAGGTCAAGGTCAAATACTTAGTTTCTTTACAAAACTTAACAGCAGAGAAATGTTGTTATAGCTTCTATTTCCTTCATCTAAAATGCTTAATATTTCACTTGTGCATTCCTCTAAGGTTGTACTATCATGCTGTGACAAATCTACGACCGTCCAACCCCCGCTGATCCCAAGGTCAAGGTCACATACTTAGTTTCTTTACAAAACTTAATATCAGAGAAATATGTTATAACTTCTATTTCTTTCATTGAAAATTCTTAATATTTCATGTATGCATTTTTCTAAGGCTCTGCTATATGCTGTGACAAATTCCCGCTGATCTCGAGGTCAAGGTCACATACTTAGTCTCTTTACAAAACTTAACATCAGAGAAATCGGTTATAACTTCTATTTCCTTGCTCGGATCAGCTTCACATTTCACACACGCATTTCTCCAATGGACCTCTACCACCCTGTGACAAATTCACATTCATGCCGCTCCCGCTAAGCCCAGAGTGAAGGTCACAAGCCCACACACTTCGAAATTTTTACATATTTTAGGGGTACCTGGGCCCACGCGGGGGGTATTCCGTAAGCCTCGCTTACTGACCAATATAGTTTATAACAAGAAACTATCAGTTAATATGTGACAAAAATGTTATTATCAGAGTCGGCAGCAGCGTCTTCATTCAATGTTATACATCCCTTTACTATGACATGTAGATGAATATACGACTATTAAAAAAAAATTCTCCGGCCCCAGGGTGAAGGTCAAGGCTGAAGAAGGCCATTTGATTCCACGGAATTCTTGTTGATCTTTAAACTGCTAACCCTTTCAACCCTACAGTAGCGTTTTTCTGCAGGTCACCTATACCATATACATACTATACGCATATTATATGCATACAATACCAATACGATATGTTTTCTGTATGTTATGCATATACAGTCGAACTTCGATGGGTCGAACCCTGGTAAACTCGTCAGCCATGCTTGCCTCGAACTAGCCTTTAGGTCCCGGCAGAATTCCTATATAAATACGTTAAAACTACCCGGTATAGGTCGAACTTGTGAAAGTCGAACAACCCTCAATGCCTCGAATCGCTGTCACGCCCGGTCGTGTATAAATCCACTATAAACACCACAAAAACTCGAACATGTCAGACGATTGTCTCCAGACTAGTTGATTGACTTTCACACCTATTGTTAACCGGTTGTCAAACAAATCTCAAGTGGTCATTTGAGCGTATACAATAACGGCAGTCGTGACCAGCATACGTGGTAATTATGCATTGACCAATGTCGGCGAAGTTGTTAGTTAATTAAAGTGGTAATTTATGGGACATGTGGAATTAAATATCGCTCAGTTTTAATTAATGACCCAAGCATCTGGCCTTTTTAAGTTGTAAATCAACATGAACTGTTTTTACTATGATCAGTAATGAGTGTGATGTGTCATCCGATTTATTCGCCATATAAGCAGGTGAAGCGGAAGAAGGAAGATACGAAGCAAGGCGAGATAAACAGACTTCTTCAATACCGGACGTGTATAACTTTCATGTATAACTTGTACTGGGTTCCATGTGATAGTAAATTATGATATGCAGTGAATGTGGTTCCGGGTCCGAAGTAGTGATGGGGCGACTGGGCATGATCGTATCGGACGGGGCAATCAAGTCCGCCATTGTATTTCGTAATCATTTTCTGTTGTTCTCATGTTCTATTGCTGTATAATGGCTATGTAAATAAAAACACACATGAGTTTGCCGCTTTCTTTATTTTATTAAAGCCTGTTTCTGTTAATAAACGACTGTGACAATCAACCGTAAATGCAAATGTAAGCGCATTTATATGAAACAACGTGTCGTAATGACGACTTGTTTCACTTAGTACACTGACCAACTCGTCGATCTGTAATGGTTACAGTAGAAAATCCCGATGGGTCGAACAACGGATGGGTCGAACTAAAACTTAACCCCGCAGGCTGTTCGACCCATGGAAGTTCGACTGTAATATAAACTTATGATATGTTCGTACCGTACATACCAAACAATATCGTATAGATCGGGGACCATACATACAATTCATCATTCGTCCCAGTATAGATATACTGTAACCAGCTGGTCAGAACAGATATATATATATATATACAGTAGAAGATCGATATCTCAAACCGGTCTCTGTCGAACACTCCGGATAATTCGAACCCGACAAATTTCCCTATATAAATCATATATTTTTCTACGTAAAGTGCTATTGATAACTCGTACAGGTAAGTCTGTCGCCAGCTGATCTGTTTGCCTAGCGAGGTGTGAATTATTGAATGCTATTTTGTGCCGATCTTTTACAAACACTTTACTGCTTGTGTATGCAAATGATCTGTGATAAAAAAACATTCACTAGCAATAAAAATGGTCCATGGTTATGAAGTTGTGGTTGTCAAGCTTAATTGTAGCATAGTAAAATAAACATGTTTTCAATGGAAATGTCGAGACAAAGACGAGACGATGTGTAATATTCAGTTTACTTAACAGTTTATTTATTTACGTATGCATACATGTACATATTGAAATAAAATAAGTAATTCTTTATATTTGTTTATTTGATATTTCTTCCAGAAGGCCATAGTCCCATGCAAACATCAATCAATGGTGTCATTCCTAAATGGAATGAAATCACTGACTAGTATTTATTTTCTTTCCTTCGAACTATGCCTGACTCGAACTTTTATTCGAGTCCGTTGCCGGTTCGAGAGATCGATCTTCCACTGTATATATATATATTTAGTATGGGTATGCTGTGAGAGACTCGTGTATTCTACAACTATTGTGTGTAAATAATTCTAGTTAGGGAATAGGAATTTTGAGAGACACACCTGTTCTGCAGGATAGGTTGGTCAGTTATCATTTGTCTGTAAAATACTAGACATGCAACACAGTGGATCAATTGATAGCCAGACTAGAATGGATATTCAATGATCCACAGTGCTGAGCTATGCATCTGGTCAAAGTCAAATAGTCATATTCTGATTATATTATGTAGGTGCTAACTATTGTTTCCCTGTGCGGTGCAGACTGCACTAATGCACAGGCTGGTCTAAGTCTACGCTGGTCACATTGCACACGAGCCCTATTTCTTCATTTCATATTCGCATAATTATAAGGGATTAACAGCATGTGGGAAAGTAGCTGAACACTTTCTGCTTTATAGGCAACAGGAAACTACCGGTATAAATACATTCACCTTGTACTGAATCAAATCTGCTATGGCATTTTCAAATTGCTTGCATTTTTGTGCACAATAGTGCGTACGTGTAAGGTCTCTATACGGAGCCTCTATGCTCATACTATATCCGTACAGATATCGTATATGCTACGAATATTGTATTTCTGTATCGTACTTCCCTGTTATATGTTGCTATATAGCTTCTATTGGGGCTACCCATTCCAAATACAATTAATTGACCCGCATCTAGTCCGCACTTACACCTGTCCCATCCCATATCGACCACGCAGGCGCGCACGGGAGATTTCCTCTTGGCTTCGGACGGCTGACGTGAAAGTATCCTTTTTGGTGCACCTTTTCATTTGGCTGTTTTATACGCTCTATTCATGATTATTGTCCGTAAGTAGGCAATAACGTCTGTAATAGAGCGTGGGCTATTCATTTCTTTAAGTTGCTAGTCGAAAATATTTAATTTTGAAAGTACATTGTATTTCGACTTTTTCTTAGTGTGGCCACAGAGCGCGAACTTTGCGATTTTCCTATTGTCAGACGTTCCTATTGTCGACAAAGAAACATTTTTAAAATATTTTTATTTTCTTTTATTTTGTTTCGTTTGATATTTTGAACACGTTTTCTGTACTGCGTTCACTATGAGCAAAGGGCCGCCTAAGCACAGTTCGGGTCAGAGAAATTTGGGTTATGGTCACAGAGCGGGAACTTGGGATTCCCATGAGATCATTTGTTTCCGCTATTGTCAGAGACAGAACGGTTGCTCACGGGAGAAACTGTGTCATGTCTCTGCACTATGGGGTCCCAAAACGTGGAGTCAGGTGCTGGCTGTTAGGTCTTATCAGGATAAGAAACGGTCAGCGCTAGGCAAGATTCAGAAACTTAAGACTGTCTCTGAATCTTCGCCAAGTCCGAGTCCGAATAGTGGCAGGGTGTCTTATGACTGAGGCATCCAACGTCGCTAGTTCTGCTCTGGGTGGTCCGCTACCCACTGAGCACGGACACCGGACACCGGACAAGGCAGGTAGCGTCAAGTGGATAGGTGATGTTAGTATAGTACACACCAATCCAATTGATCCCTCCTCGCTGGAAAGCAAGCGTGTTCCACCGGACACTGGCCACCGGACACCGGACACCAGACACTGGACATAGCCACTGATATCGGCGACGCTGGTTTTGACCACGCCGTTTCAGAGAGCTATCAGTACCTGGATACGGAGATACAACAGGGTGGAGGTACAGGGCATTGGCCTACCGACACTCTGTATTCGTCCAGCGGGGAGTCTGATGGCATCATACAGGGGCGCTCAGACTCACCGATTAGGACGGATAGATCTCGTGCAACTAGGAAGAGAACTAGGTCGAATTCTAGTTCGTCTTCCAGGAGCTCGTCTACCAGCCCGAGGGCGTATCGATCATTCTGAACCTTCACGCCTGGAGGCTATCAGGAAGGGAATCCGAAAGGATAAGTTTTCGCAGCAAGCTGCAGCAATCATTGCGCAAGCAAAGTGGCCCTCTACTACAGCTTGCTACGACGCAAATTGGAGGGTCTGGGTTAATTGGTGTAAGGAAAGGCAAATTAATCCAGTCGGTCCAGCTATAGGAGAAGTAGGGGAATTCCTTAGGTATTTGTTCGAGGACAGGAAGTCGTCAGCATCGACTATTAAGGGATACAGGTCGGCGTTGGCCAGCTGTTTGAAGTTCAGCCCGGCTCCCACATGTACCGTATTTACCGTATGTATTGGGACACCTCTATTTTTTACGAAAATAATTATTTTTGGGAGATTAAGATTTGGGACATACCTCAAATCAGCGTAAAATTCCATAATTTTTTCGTATTAAGTTTTGGGACAACCCTTTTTCATCATTGTGTGAATCCATTTGGAGTGTGTACACATATTTGGAAGAACATGCACTTTTGATATTCTGCATTCTTAAATCCCACAAACACGTTGTTCAATCCTTCCCAAAATGGTGTACGTGACAAGTGCCATTGTTTCGCTACGTCACAATTCAGTGCATGAGATAATCAAGTTTCCAGTTAAAATTTCCCTCAAATTAATCACCTTAACTGATGGAAATTTTGATATATATTCACCAAAAATGGCAAGTTGGGAGTGCTTTAGAATCGTCTTACGATTCTAAAGCACTCCCAACTTGCCATTTTTGGTAAATAAATATAAAAAATATTCCATCAAATTAGTCCCAAAATGGACGAATATTTTTTTTTTATGGACGCATAGCCTCCTTTTATCTCACCGATGTGAATGTGCAGCTGATCACGTTTGCACATTTCGTAAATTAATCCGAACAAACTGGGAATAAGATCAATTATTGGTCCCAGTAACAAAGCAGTGCTAATTGTTATGTGCTCGATTTCATTTTTCCGGCATGCGTTCACGCTCACCATTGGTGGAATATTAATTAGGTGTAAAGGCTGACCAATCGGAGATCGCGTATCAGTCGCGCAGATTAACTCGACCCAGATTAACTAAATTGTTACAGCACTGCCCACGCCCCGGCGCATGTACACAAATGTGTACGTGACAACTGGCCTTGTTTCGCTACGTCATAATTGAGCCAGTGCATGAGATAATCAACTTTATTATATAACTGAGATTTTCGCCAAGAATGATTTGACTTTTTTCTGCAAATATATCGGAAAGTTGATAACATTTTCAGAGCAAATGCGTAATAATTACTAATTTAATATTCGTCAACATTCGATATCGTTTACAGAAAATGTACACTATTATCACTATTATCAGATTTATCTTCGTCGAAAATCTCACGTGATAAGCCTGATTACCTCATGAACTGGCGCAATATTATAACACGTCGGGCAAAACATGTCTATACAGGTCTGTACTCAAACAGGATATCGGTCATTGCGTCATCATTACTACACTTTTTTCTACACGCGTTTACAATAATGGATTGCACGGACCTGCGTAGATCTACATTCTACATGAACATGATGAATAAATAAAACATGACATTAACAATTCTTGGATTCAATATATGTATTACATGCGAAGATAACAGTGAAAACTTATGGCATATTATAGGCATTGGCGACGTCGTTCATTCATAGTCACAGTGAGAATCGATAATTAGGGATTATTTAACACAAACACAAACTTTAATTCAAATTTTAATAATGACAATGCAAACATGAAATGAACAAATATTCCCGAATTTACCATAAATATTGGGACAGAAAAAAATAAATATTTTTTTATATTATATTTTGGGACACTAATTTTTTTAATTATTTTTTACTGTCCCAATATATACGGTAAATACGGTAACATAGGTTCAGATCCCAGGTTATCGGTGATGATTTTGTTTTTCACTAGGGAAAGGCCAGTAGCTAGAACAATCACCCCTAAATGGAATCTGACAGTGGTTCTATGGGCCTTAACCAAGGCTCCGTATGAGCCCATGTCACAGGCTTCCTTCCTCGACTGGTCAGTCAAGACAGTGTGCCTCCTCGCTTTCGCTTCGGCGAAAATGAGGGGGGAATCTGGTTTTTGGTAAGGATTTCGTTACTCTATGTTGCGAAGTGGGTTTCCTTGCTAAAACTCAGGTTCCAGGTAAACATCCCATTCCGTTCGTTATTCCGGCCCTGTCCAAATCAGGTCAGTTATCCGTGACAGAAACCACACAATGACCAATCAGGGCAATTCGGCACTACATCTCAATGACTAAACAATTGAGAGGTAGACGCAAGAGACTTTTTATTCCATGTGTCACAGGGTGAGAAAAATGTGCTCCGGCCCGGGGCTCGAACCCGGGACCTCTGGTTTACCGTACCATCGCTCTAACCGACTGAGCTAGCCGGGCACGAATACACATTTCCTCCCCACAGTGAGTTACGTACCGTGACATACTTCCCCACCAAATTGGAATTCGTCCCCGAATTCTATATTTAATTCGTCTCTGAATTCCATATATTTGGTACATTTTGGGTAGTATATATATCAGTCACGGTCCCTCGTTGGGCGCCAAATGTCACAGGTTGAGAAAAATGTGCATCGGCTCGAACCCGGGACCTCTGGTTTACCGTACCATCGCTCTAACCGACTGAGCTAGCCGGGCACGAATACACATTTCCTCCCCACAGTGAGTTACGTACCGTGACACATGCATGGGTAATCAGGATCTATCCAAAGCGTCTGTTTCAAGATGGATATCTCTAGCGATACGCAGAGCATATCGATCCACTTCGGGTAAGACACTCAGAAAGTTGAAAGTCAAAGCCCATGAGGTCAAAGCAGTATCTACCTCCTGGGCTTTCCTCAATAGAGTGCCCATGGATAAGATAATGGAAGTGGCATCATGGAAATCTCATTCCACCTTTTCTCAGTTTTACTTACCACACTGACGTCGCAGAGTGCAGATATTTACACATTGGGTCCCTTAGTCGCGGCTGGCAGGGTTATCGCGGGTGTGGAACATAATGTGTAAAAAGGCTCGCTTGCAAGCCTGTTGTTATTCTGGGCCATTGGATCCAGTTCAGGATAAAAAAATAGTATATTCAGATTGGCAGTAAGAAAAGATCTAGGTTTCAGCTAGTTCGAGTTATGTTTTCGAAAAGTTTTCTAAAATTGTTTTCTTGTTTGCACATAACTAGTTACTGCCAGTCTGGGTAAGGATTTACTATTGTATGTACAGTTGTGAATTGTTACCAATGATTGTGAGGTCCGGAGAAGGTACCGGGGAGTTCCCTGTGCTCCGGTGCACTAACCGTATCATTTATCATGACACTCGAGGACAGAAATGATCAGTCATCTCGGGTCACTGATACTATGTATTGTAATTATTGATAGTATGTGGTTGTCAATATATATATGGATTATTGATGTGGTCATCAATGTTTGTGAGTGAAGTGAGTGAGAAATAAAGAGACTTGTGGACATTATTAAGATTCAGTGTAGAGACTGTGAGTCTTATATGTGAGACATTACATTATGGATGACATTACGCTAACATGCTATGAGTTAGTCACATTCAGTACGTGTGGACTACAGCTGGTGACGATACTCAAGCAGACCAGAAGACGTTACTGGCATTACTAGAGTGGCTCAGGCATCTTCTGGGAACGAATAAAAGGGGGGCGCTGCTTAAGACGGTGCCCAGCAGTCATCTACAAGGATTTGGTGAGTAATTTATTGATCCTAGGTTAAGTATTCACAGAACGAATTCATTTTCTTTTCTGATTTCACCTTACGTTCCCGCCTTGGAGACAAATTCTAGCAACATATAACAGGGAAGTATGATACAGAAATCAGAATTTTTCAATGTAAATTTAGTTTCTGTGAGTACTTACCTGTTATATGTATTTAACACCCACCCTCACCTCGCAAAGAGGAAGTCTCCCGTGCGTGCATGCGCGGTCGATATGGGATGGGACAGGTGTAAGTGCGGACTAGATGCGGGTCAATAAATTGTATTCGGAATGGGTAGCCCCAATAGAAACTATATAGCAACATATAACAGGTAAGTACTCACAGAAACTAATTTTACATTGAAAAATGCTGATATTTGTATAATATTCATGTAGTATGTTTGTATAATGTAAGCTAACGGTATAATACGATTATTCGGTACAAACGTACCAGTGGGTGGAAGGTGGGTGCAAGCGATGGGTAATTTAACGATCGGGGTTCATCCTTACCGGAATTCCGACTGGAGACCTGGTTTGGCCCTCACATACGTCTTTGGTATTTTGTATGTGACAGTTGAATCTGGTTATACCCCTTATGTGAGTATTATGATTGTTCGTAATCCTATTTTAGGGGAAGGGGCCAAGTGACTTTGGTGTGGTATGGACCTGCCACCAGGTCAGGTTATTCTAATTTCAGGGCTGAATATATTGTTTCTCGATGTAAATATTCAGTTCTGATTTTGGAATTTTCCCCCCAATGCAGCAGGTTAAAACGGGATCGAACCCGTTTGCCCGGCCTTACATGACCTTAGTTGTTGATAGGCCGTTAAACACCAATAAACAAACAAACAAACAAACGTACCAATATTATACGATCATACGATATGCTCGTTAAATATACATGTACCAATATTACGTATACGATATGTATGCGATATTTATAAATACAAATAGGTGACCAGCAGAAAGGTGCTACTGTAAATAACTGGAAGGGATTTTGGTATGTTAATTTTCTGACCAATGCAATTTTCACAAAATGATTTTACGACTTGTCAGTTTATGGAAAGGGTATGTTTTCTGTTCTAAAAAATATGAAAATTGCTTGAAAAAAGTGCACATCCTGATGAGATGGCTCGTCATGAGCTGGCTCATCTGGATCTACACTGTTTTCAAATACAGGTCTATATAGTGTTGAAAGTAAAAATGTATGACACATTTTCTATATTTTTATACAACAAACATGCGAATTTGAGGTTTTGCAGCTTTTATGCAAATTAGCTTATGTAAGTCTTAGCACATATTTTGTGGGTTGAACGTTTTAAAAAAATAGTTCTAACAACTGAGTTTGATCGCCTTTTCAGTGTGATAAATGTTATGTTTGCTTTTTTGTGCTAAATTTACGTTATTGCACATGTTTCCGTAGTCTAAGAGTGTGATGATGAGCCGCCATACTCGATTATTCACGATTCATAACTCCACCAGGTTCAGTGCACAAATTCAAAATTTGGTTTCGGCTTCCATTCTCACAAATCTCTTAACATTTTGGTTTTTTCAAAAATCTATTTTTTACTCAACGTTTTGCTGCCTTGTCAATTCGACCCAGAACGAGCATGTTTTTTCACCGATTGTTTGTTTACTGTTGAGTACTGTTACTTAGGCAGATAACGACATCATTTTGTTTGTCTATAGACATGATCTGCGCCAGTTTTCGTAAGGTTTCTGAAAATGTGTTATTGTTGTTGCTGTGAAATTTGCGCGCTTATTTTTCGCAAAACGCTTTCACTCTAGATTAATTATTAGTCTATCTATTTGTCATCCACAAACACTGCCAATAATTTCAGGATGTTCAGTCCTTTGGTTCAAAGGAATAATGGTCAGTATTACAAAACATATTTCATAGATTTTGTCATAAATATACAGATGTACATGGGCTGCTATTAAAGTCAAATTAAGATTGAATATACAAAAGCCTTTTTAAATACTCCGTCACTGCCAGCCAAAATCAACATCTCCTTATTTTCCTTGGAGACTTGGAAACGTCAAAATTATATTTCATAGATATTCTACAAGGATAAAATTACTGTACAATTATTTATTTTTGTTAGTTTCCTAGTAATTCTAACATTTGTGTCAGTTGAACAAATATTAGAAACATAAAAAAATATCATAATTAATGCCTAAAGTGCGAATAAGTTCTCATTCGCTATTCTGCAGAGTGAGCCGGTGAGGCTATGGACGGAGCTGTAACTATGCTACTGACAGTATGGGTTTTTTGCAGAGTTGCTTCCCGCAACTATATTTGTATATTATTGTACGTTGTATATTTCAGCTCTGAAGCACCATACGTCAAAGCTACAGGACTTTGCTGACCTGATCAATGTTCAGACATTCGGTTTCCGAGGCGAGGCACTCAGCTCGTTGTGTTCTTTAGGGTAAATCTCATTGTGTGCTCTAGGGTGGGTGGTGGTCGGGTGAACGGGATGGTGTAAATTAACGGTAGGGGTTCCTCCTTATAGGAATCACGATTTGCCTGGTTTGGCCCTCAGGTATGTTTTTATCTTTGGTTCTTTTGTTACCTGGGAGTTGAATTGAGTTGTTGCCCTTTATAAAAGTAGTAAGATTGTTACTGATCCTACTGCTTTTGGAAGGGGGACAAGTGATTCTGGTGTGACGAGGACCTGGCATCAGATCAGGATCAATCTGATTTCAGGGCTGAATATATAGTTTTTTATTGTAAATATTCAGTTCTGATTTTGGGATTTTCCCCCCATGTACTTGAACAAATATATGGGTAATATATACGATTTAGTACTAAACCCATTGACCGGGCCTTTTAATGACCTTGGCTGTTGATAGACCGTTAAACCCCAACAAACGAACAAACAAACTCATTGTGTGCTCTAGGATAAATCTCATTGTGTGCTCTAGTGTAAATCTCTGTGTGCTCTCGGGTAAATCTCATAGTGTACTCTAGTGTAAATCTCATTGTGGGCTCTAGTGTAAATCTCATTGTGTACTCTAGGGTAAATCTCAGTGTGTGCTCTAGGGTAAATCTCATTGTGTACTCTAGTGTAAATCGCATTGTGTGCTCTAGGGTAAATCACATTGTGTATTCTAGGGTAAATCACATTGTGTATTCTAGGGTAAATCTCATTGTGTACTCTAGTGTAAATCTCATTCTAGGCTTGTGTATTCTAGGGTAAATCTCATTGTGGGCTCTAGTGTAAATCTCATTGTGTAAATCTCATTGTGTACTCTAGGGTAAATCTCATTCTAGGCTCTAGGGTAAATCTCATTGTGTGCTCTAGTGTAAATCTCATTGTGTATTCTAGGGTAAATCTCATTGTGTATTCTAGGGTAAATCTCATTGTCTATTCTAGGGTAAATCTCATTGTGTACTCTAGGGTAAATCTCATTGTGTGTTCTAGGGTAAATCTCATTGTGTACTCGAGGGTAAATCTCATTGTGTGCTCTAGTGTAAATCTCATTGTGGGCTCTAGTGTAAATCTCATTGTGTATTCTAGGGTAAATCTCATTGTGTATTCTAGGGTAAATCTCATTGTGTACTCTAGTGTAAATCTCATTCTAGGCTCTAGGGTAAATCTCATTGTGTATTATAGGGTAAATCTCATTGTGTGCTCTAGTGTAAATCTCATTGTGTAATTTTAGGGTAAATCTCATTGTGTACTCTAGTGTAAATCTCATTCTATGCTCTAGGGTAAATCTCATTGTGTACTCTAGTGTAAATCTCATTCTAGGCTCTAGGATAAATCTCATTGTGTATTCTAGGGTAAATCTCATTGTGTGCTCTAGTGTAAATCTCATTGTGTATTCTAGGGTAAATCTCATTGTGTACTCTAGTGTAAATCTCATTCTAGGCTCTAGGGTAAATCTCATTGTGTATTCTAGGGTAAATCTCATTCTAGGCTCTAGGGTAAATCTCATTCTGGGCTCTAGGGTTAATCTCATTGTGTGCTCTAGTGTAAATCACATTGTGTGCTCTAGTGTAAATCTCATTGTGGGCTATAGTGTAAATCTCATTGTGTACTGGGCTATAGTGTAAATCTCATTGTGGGCTATAGTGTAAATCACATTGTGTACTCTAGTGTAAATCTCATTGTGGGCTCTAGTGTAAATCACATTGTGTGCTCTAGTGCAAATATCATTGTGTACTCTAGGTAAATCTCATTGCTGCTCTAGGGTAAATTCTCATTGTGGGCTCTAGGGGAAAATCTCATTGTGGGCTCTAGGGTAAATCTCATTGTGTACTGGTAGGGTAAATCTCATTGTGTGCTCTAGGGTAAATCTCATTGTGGGCTCTAGGGTAAATTTCTCATTGTGTACTCTAGGGTAAATCTCATGTGTGCTCTAGGGTAATCTCATTGGTGGCTCTAGGGTAAATTCTCATTGTGGGCCTCTAGGGTAAATCTCATTGTGTACTCTAGGGTAAATCTCATTGTGTGCTCTAGGGTAAATCTCATTGTGGGCTCTAGGGTAAATCTCATTGTGTACTCTAGGGTAAATCTCATTGTGTACTCTAGGGTAAATCTCATTCTGGGCTCTAGGGTTAATCTCATTGTGTGCTCTAGTGTAAATCGCATTGTGTGCTCTAGTGTAAATCTCATTGTGGGCTATAGTGTAAATCTCATTGTGTACTGGGCTATAGTGTAAATCTCATTGTGGGCTATAGTGTAAATCACATTGTGTACTCTAGTGCAAATATCATTGTGTACTCTAGGGTAAAATCTCATGTGCTTCTAGGGTAAAATCTCATTGTGGGCTCTAGGGTAAATCTCATTGTGGGCTCTAGGGTAAATCTCATTGTGTACTCTAGGGTAAATCTCATTGTGTACTCTAGGGTAAGTCTCATTGTGTAGTCTAGTGTAAATCACATTGTGTACACTAGTGTCAATCACATTCTGGGCTTTAGTGTAAATCACATTGTGTACTCTAGGGTAAATCACATTGTGTTCTCTAGTGTCAATCGCATTGTGGGCTCTAGTGTAAATCTCATTGTGTACTCTAGGGTAAATCTCATTGTGGGCTCTAGGGTAAGTCTCATTGTGTAGTCTAGTGTAAATCACATTGTGTACTCTAGTGTCAATCGCATTGTGTGCTCTAGTGTAAATCTCATTGTGGGATATAGTGTAAATCTCATTGTGTACTGGGCTATAGTGAAAATCTCATTGTGGGCTATAGTGTAAATCACATTGTGTGCTCTAGTGCAAATATCATTGTGTACTCTAGGGTAAATCTCATTGTGGGCTAGGGTACGTCTCATTGTGTATGCTAGTGTAAATCGT
>CM055267.1:125348594-125376937 GCA_029237695.1 Conchocele bisecta | reverse complement strand
GCTGTCATCGATCGACATCACCTCATTACCAGAAATCTTTATCATGGTCTTCTTGACTATGGCGCGACCCAGGTTCTGAACGATGGTTTTCGGTCTCGTCCGTCGACGTCAGCGAAATAGTGAAAGCGAGGCGAACAGTCCCCGGCACAATGACGTCGTTAGCTCCGAGGTTGGGGAAGCGGACCAAGAGCTGCTGGTTCTGGTCGATCGTCGATGGGTTGTTCGTAATAACGACACTCTGTCTCACGCCTTTTGCCCCGAGGGGCTCACGCAGTCTGCGGTATGGATTGAGTTTGCGACCGTATTGACTCGAAGACATAATTTAGTGAAACTATGTTAAACCCGTATGGTTTTGTCTTTAATACATAATTAATATGGCTGATTACGATATTGACATGGATGAAATCGGCAGAGACGATTTCCGCGATGATGATGACATCGATGATGACATCGATAACTATGATGAAACGACCTTCATAGAGACGCCAGCGCCCCAAAATACACCTTTGTTTGTTCCAGGCGAACCACGAAATACGCCTTTGGTTGATCCAGGCGCATCTTTGTTTGTTTCAGACGCACCAGGAACTTCATCTGCTGGTGTCCCTATGTGGGAGGCCCCATCCGCAACTCCGGCATGGGCGGGCGGTGCTGAGATTCCTGTGGGGATCTCCAAGGATGAGCTGGCACCTCTCACGGAAACGGAGTCTCGGGTGCAACAGTGGGAGAGTGAGGTGTCTAAACACGGCATCAAGGCCACGTTGGAGTTCCGCAGCACTAACAGAGGAGACTTGTGGGTTAAATGGGGCAAGAGCTGGAAGTTGCTGACGTACAAGAACAACCCGACCCGGTTCTTCAACCCCTCTTCCTTGAACCGATATGGAGTACTCTTCGCTCGAGCTCTCGGAGTGATCGATGATCGGGCGCAGCTGCCTCAACAAATGGTAAAAACCCTACAGTCTACCGACGAAACGCTGGTGAAGACGGCCGCCGCTATAGAAACGAGCGATATCAGCGAGGTCCCTCGTATAGCCACCGACGCTATTAACACAGTGGAAACTACGGTCAACGAAATAAATGGCACTAAGTATGACCCACCATTACCTCTTCGCGAACTCCTGGGACTCGATAAGGTTCTGCAAACGGTCCGGGGTGAACTGGTCAATAACCTCTCCAAACTCACGGTGCTGGACGAACATATCGCGCTAGAAGAAAGAAAACTTGGGGAAGTCCGTGACGATAGAGAATCTACCGAGCGGATCAACAAACTCCTGCGGTCGTTGCGGGACGAAAGAGAAGCTCGCTTGGAGGTTGTCTCGACTAACCGTGAGGCACTTTCCGGCCAATTAAGTCGGAGCCACGAAACAATCTCGAGGGTCCTGCACGAGGACACGACACTCGGTGAGCGTCTTCGCACTCTATTCAGAGAGAAGGGCGTCACGATAGAAACCATCATCGCAGCTTTCAGCATGATTATATCGACCCTAATTCTATCTATATCATCTCTATTTGTAGCTGTCAATGCTGGTGCCGCACCAGCACCCGCACCAGCACCCGCACCATCCGGCGGAGCCAAGGAGTGGGTAAAAAAACAATTAAAAGCCCTCGCCAGTCTCCTGGCTAAATTAGCAGGAAAGGTGGCTGCCGCGCTGCCTGGGTTGATAGGAGGTCCCCTCTCCTTCTTATTATCTATATTATCAAAAACGGCCGGATGGCTCGCTGAGAATGCTTGGGCTTTAATCGTGGCGATCGCCGGTCTCCTACTATTCTTCGCCAGAGAGTTCCTAAAACCAAAGCGTAAATAGTCCGATCGCCACGAGGGCGACGACGAGCGCTAATTTCTCCTCCTCGTGTGTTGTGCTTCCAATCTCGATTGGTGTTTCAACATTGTTGATGATTGGATTGGGGGAACTCGATGGTGCATCCAATTTACTAATTGGGGGTACTGGGTTCGATTGTGTTGAGGGATGTGTATCCATTTTGTGTTTTGGGGGTTTTATGAAATCGGTTCCACTTACAACCTCAACACTGTTGAACCCGATCATGTTGGGGGTGCGCTTGATGATATCTGTGTTCACGTTACCGTTGTGGCCGATTTTTTGATTGGCGGTGGCGATTACGATCTGATTATTGTAACCGTCAACCGGGTCGTCTCGTAGTATCATATTGCTCGGCGCCATATAAAGACCTATTCCAAATACATAGTCTACTGGAGTGCTGGAATTCTGCAAAACGTCTTGATAATTCTGGATCGCCTTCTCCAGATCCACCCTAGCTGAGATGGCGTCCTCTACAAGTGCCAAGAATTGTTTTTGTGCATCAAACGCTGTTCCCGTGCCCAGTATAGAACTGCGAGTTTGCTTCTGTGCGCCGAGGATGGCCCAGACGTACGTGCGAATGGAGTCGTTGACGCGAGTAACCCCAGCCTGCGTGAACCCTAGACCCTTATCTAACATAAATGTACCCCACGCGTTCTGAACCTCAGCAGCCTGCTGTATGTAATCTACGTGAGCCCGTTTCGGAGGTAACATTTTACAAGAAAACACGCCGCAGTGCCGACCTCCAGACACTTCCGGCCCGAAAATCATAGTCGCGGGGTCAAAATTCCCTGGCGTTTTCCGACTGACGATGTGGTCACCGGAGTGATCGTGTCTAAAATCAGTCTGCGTCCAATTCCCAGACTGGCCCCGAATGAGAACGTCCCCGAGGCCGGTGCTGGTAGGAAATGCTTTCTGTCTCCAGTCCGCGTCTTTTGAAACGTTAAATTCGTTACACAGTCTTTCAAACGCCATACGGTCGTATGCGTTGGAAATGGGATCCCAGGCGTCGTCTTGAGGTAGTGAAATACCTAGTTCTTTGAGAATCCTCCTAATAGTATAATACGCGTGAAAGTTGTAGACACTTCGGAGCATGACATTCTTGGATGTCAGATGGTCTTTATGTGAAACTCCACACCCGGCTGTTGCGCACCATACAGCGAAATTTATTTGGTTCTGCCAAAAACTGCATCGGTGTTGCTTTCCACCAGTTTACCGCCTCCATCGTAGTAATCTTGGGCAGCCTATATTGTTCAAAGATGTTAGGGAAATTGGTGGCAAAGCCACTGTCCGGTCTAACCGTTACGGTTGGGTGTCGGCGGTTACAACGTCTATTTGCTTGACCGATTATCACGAATAAAGCTAAATGCTTTGGTATCCATTGAAAGATATTATTATGTTTGCTACTATCACTAATGTTCAAAAAGGGAGTTGTGAACTTCAAAAGTTAATAGACAACTGCTGCGGACAACGCCGGGTAGGCCTCAGATCAATCACGTTCACGGTCGAGTGGCAGAATGTGGGAAAGAGTGAAGGGTTTTACTATGCGAAGGGTGAACAACAATTTGGTGTAAAGCTGCCTCACGGACTGTGGGGAATAAGACAGCTCAAAGATTTTGTCAACTCAGAGCTTGACGGTATAATCAACCTCACAGTATCGAAGGCTACCGGGCTCGCAACAATGACCATCAGCCCTGCTAATAAGGTAGTGGTCTCCCGGGGTTGGGTATTCAACTCGGTTTTAGAGAGACATACTCCGCAAATAAAGGAGTGTTTACCCCGGGTGAGTACGTCGGTGATAACCCGGTGGACTTCGCCTTCACGAAAATCTCTCAGGGTGCACCTGGATCGAGTGAAACACATCGTACAAACACGGTAGACGGATCCCCCAGCACATTACTGAAAACCGTGCAAGCCAGCGACTGTTTCTTTGGGGATACGGTGACCTTAGACTTCCCACACCCCGAGATGAAAGTTTTGGAAACGGGACACATCCACGAATTTACGGTCTCTATTCTCGATGATCAAGCGAGAAAGTTGAATAACTATTACCCGATTTCGGTAGTTCTCGAAATATCCAATTGAGTATAGGTGCCCCAATATTATAATTTAATTTTATTATCAGTATATACGGACCAGGTAGTTCTTCCGATTGGGTGACAAATTCAAAGAATTTGGAACCGACAGAAGGGGGATTCGTCCCGACAGAGGGCGACTTTTTAACTACCCAAAAAACAAAGGCCTTGATCAATAGAACTATATCGGTGGCCACGGACGAGATTCACAAGAGTCTACTATCACAACTTAGAGAATATGCCCTGGCTGTGAATACACAAAGTCGTGAAGAAACGCATACGGAACTAAACGAACTAGGTGAAAAAATAACCAAATTTCGAAAAGAGGCCTGGTTGGGGATTGATAAAGTGCGAGAAGACCACCAGGCGGACCTTACGGAGGCCTATAATACGTTGCGCTTAGAGGACTCTCTCATCGGTGAAGCGACACTTACCGAACTAGACGGGAAAATAACCAAATTTCAAAAAGAGAGCAGGTCGGATATTGATAAAGTCCGAGAAGACCGCCAGGCGGCCCTTACGGAGGGTTATGATACGTTGCGCTTAGAGGACTCTCTCATCAGAGATGCGGCACTTACCGAACTAGACAAAACTAGAAATGTGGCCTGTCGGCACACGAATGCCCCCGCTGGCAGCCAAAGAAAACGAGGCATATTTGATTATAAGTCATTTACCCGAGCGTTAAGGTTTCGAACGCACCAAGTCTGTGACCTTGACCCTGGGTTTAGCGGGGGCGGGACGAATGTGGATTTGTCACAGGGCGGTAGAGGAGCATTGGAGCAATGTGTGTGAGAAATGTGACGCAGATCCGAATAAGGACACAGAAATTACAAGCCATTTACCCAGCGTTAAGGTTTCGAACGCACCAAGTCTGTGACCTTGACCCTGGGCTTAGCGGGGGCGGGACGAATGTAGATTTGTCATAGGGCGGTAGAGGACCATTGGAGCAATGCGTGTGTGAAATGTGAAGCAGATCCGAGCAAGGAAACAGAAATTATAAGCCATTTACCCAGCGTTAAGGTTTCAAAAGCACAAGTCTGTGACCTTGACCCGGGGCTTAGCGGGGGCAGGACGAAGTTGATTTGTCACAGGGCGGTAGAGGACGATTGGAGCAATGCGTGTGTGAAATGTGAAGCAGATCCGAGCAAGGAAACAGAAATTATAAGCCATTTACCCAGCGTTAAGATTTCGAACGCACCAAGTCTGTGACCTTGACCCTGGGCATAGCGGGGGCGGGACGAATGTGGATTTGTCACAGGGTGGTAGAGGACCATTGGAGCAATGCGTGTGTGAAAAGTGAAGCAGATCCGAGCAAGGAAACAGAAATTATAAGCCATTTACCCAGCGTTAAGGTTTCGAACGCACCAGTCTGTGACCTTGACCCTGGGCTTAGCGGGGGGCGGGACGAATGTGGATTTGTGACAGGGCGGTAGAGGACCATTGGAGCAATGCGTGTGTGAAATGTGAAGCAGATCCGAGCAAGGAAACAGAAATTATAAGCCATTTACCCAGCGTTAAGGTTTCGAAAGCACCAAGTCTGTGACCTTGACCCTGGGCTTAGTGGGGGGCGGGACGAATGTGGATTTGTCACAGGGCGGTAGAGGACCATTGGAGCAATGCGTGTGAAATGTGAAGCAGATCCGAGCAAGGAAACAGAAATTATAAGCCATTTACCCAGCGTTAAGGTTTCAAATGCACTAAGTCTGTGACCTTGACCCTGGGCTTAGCGGGGGCAGGACAAATGTGGATTTGTCACAGGGTGGTAGAGGACGATTGGAGCAATGCGTGTGTGAAATGTGAAGCAGATCCGAGCAAGGAAACAGAAATTATAAGCCATTTACCCAGCGTTAAGGTTTCGGGACGTACGTACGTACGTACGTATGTACGTACGTACGGACGCCGGTAACACTATATGCCCCCCTCACCATTCGGTGGCGGGGGCATAAAAATAACCAAATTTCGAAAAGAGGCCCGGTCGGGTGTTGAGAAAGCCCGAGAAGACCACCAGGCAGCCCTTGCGAAGGCTTATGAGGTGTTGCGCTCAGAGGACTCTCTCATCAGAGAAGCGGCGGTTGCCGAACTAGACGGGAAAATAACCAAATTTCGAAAAGAGACCCGGTCGGGTATTGATAAAGTCCGAGAAGACCACCAGGTGAACCTTGCGGAGGCCATTGCGGAGGCTTATGATGCGTTGCGCTTAGAGGACTCTTTCAGCAAAGAAGCGTCACTTACTGAACTAGACGGAAAAATAGCCGAATTTCTGAAAGAGACCAGGTCGCGGGTTGAGGGGGTCCGAGAAGACCACAAGGAGGCCATTGCGGAGGCTTATGGGGCGTTGGGCTCAGAGGACTTTCTCAACAGAGAAGCGGCACTTACTGAACTAGACGAAAAAATAACCGAATTTCGAAAGGAGGCCCGGTTGGGGGTTGAGGGGGTCCGAGAAGACCACCAGGCGGACCTTACGGAGGTTTATAGGGTGTTACGCTCAGAGGACTCTCTCATCAGAGAAGCGGCGGTTGCTGAACTAGACGGAAAAATAACCGAATTTCAAAAAGAGGCCCGGTCGGTGTTGAGAAAGCCCGAGAAGACCACCAGGCAGCCCTTGCGAAGGCTTATGAGGTGTTGCGCTCAGAGGACTCTCTCATCAGAGAAGCGGCGGTTGCTGAAACTAGACGGGAAAATAACCGAATTTCAAAAAGAGGCCCGACGTGGGTGTTGAGAAAGCCCTAGAAGGCCACCAGGCAACCATTACGGAGGCTTATGATGCGTTGCGCTTAGAGGACTCTCTCAGCAGAGAAGCGGCACTTACCGAACTAGACGGAAAGATAACCGAAGTTTCCGATAAACTGAAACATGATCGTATAGCCGCGACCAAAGCTCTTGAGGAGGCCTCTTATAAGATTCATACTGAGGCATATACCTCAAACAGTGCGCTTGCCGGGAATAGTGCGAACAATGAAAACGCTTAAAACGTGCCATAACAGTTTGGGCTGAGAAGCGGGGCCCATTGGTTGAGGGGCACTATGAATATTCGTTCGGTGCCAAAGCGAGTAATAAATGTGGGGGATACACTATGACAGCTGCAGGTGAAGTTATCCAAATGGCGGTCTGCTCGGTTAATGCTAGTGGTAAATCTGTGGGCTGCGTCGCGATAAATATTGTAGTAGATGGGGAAGAACGGGGGGTTGGAGTCACTAAAATCTCTGGAGATAGTTCGACGGTGGTTTCGTTCTCCGGTTATGATCGAATTAGACTTTCCCAAGGTAGTGTTATTAACTTTGTTACGAAAATCGGTGACCCAGAGAGTTCTTCCCACTATTGTCTCATGTTAATTGAACTTATTTTGTAAATACTAATATATTGAAAATCATGAACGAATCAACGCTTCCAATTGTCAATACCACTCCATCAACACTGTGTACAATTAACGAAAGAAGTTCAGATTTTAGGTTGAATAATATCGTCGCTATGCAGGATATTTTAGTTAGAGAATATACAAATAGAAAAAGAAACGCTAAAAAACATAGACGCACGGTGAACATGGCTGAAGCATCTAGCACGGCTCTGGCGAGTGTTTCTGTGTTGTGTGGGGCGGGGACAGCTGCAACTATATCCACCATTATAACGGTTCCTGTAGCGAGGATTTTATGTGCGGTGTCGGCCGTTTCTGGGTTGTTGTGTATGGTAATTAGGGCGTCGGGTGGAAAACTCGAGAAAAAATGTAGAAAACATGATAGAATATCTGTTCTCACCAGGTCGAAGAAAAATACCATCGACGTTATGGTGTCCAAAGCGTTGGCTGATAAGAAAATATCAAATTTAGAGTTTGAATCCGTGGTGGAAGAAATAGGGAGATATGAAAAATTAAAAAATGATATTAGAATCAAAGCGCGCGCCACCATGCCCAAGATTGAGAGTACTGATTGGGATAAATTTAGGGTAAAACTTGGAGATAAAGTCGGAGAAAATTAATATTTTAAATTAATTATAAAATTAATTATATTGGTGCAGTAAAACAATTTATTAATTAATTTTAGGAAAATTATTAACAATTTAAAAAGAAAAAGAAAAAAAGTTTTAGCTCGGTGGGAGCTAAATCTTTTTATTTCTATCCCTATAAATGTGGTCGCTATGGTAAACAACTGCATGACAACGGCGTTCCTATCCGACCGCTCGAGGTTGATAAAATTGATAAATTCAGATTGCCAGTTTACATACCATCTATAAGGAAAAATACACTCAAAGTATGACAACGGCGTTCCTATAATACCGCTCGAGGTTGATGAAAAATAATTCCAGATAGCCCGTTTACATACCTTCGATAAGAAAAATACACTCGGCTATAAATTAATTAGTATTTTTTTATTTTTTTTTTTCTGTTCAATAATAATTTTTCAATATCTTTATAAGCAATATCGTAGAAATGTACATTCGTAAACGAATCGTTGGGTTTTAACAATTTTATATAATACACCTTAGTTTCATATCCGATACGCATTATCAGTCTTAATGTTTGTATTTGCCTCTTGTATAGTTGACATAATTGCCGGTATAATATTGTAAATGCAACGTTGGTATTTCATGTATTCGATATCGCCTAGTGTTCTCATTTTATAGAATTTATATACAGGATCATAACCCCCATAAGCTTCGTAAACTTCTTCAACACAGTCATTAAAAACTTTCAATTCCAATTGAATTGTATTATCCATTTTCTCTAATAATATTGGTAGTTGTTTTTTCTGTTCAATTTCCAATTAGAATTTTCAAATCCATTACAATATGATTGTAGAAACGCATATCCATAAACGAATCGTTGATTTTAAAAGGTTTTATAAAAATTAGTTTTTATGATGTTCCGGTAGTTGTTCTCCGATCCTATTTAGTCGCTTCGTTTCACGAATTTGATCCTTGTACCGGCGACATAATTTCCGGTATAATATTGTAAATGCAACGCTTTTATCGGAGCGTAATAAATTACGCTGATATTTCATGTATTCGATTTTGCATAGTGTTTTCAATTTATAGTAATATTTTTCACCAAAGACATTACAAAATTCCAATTCCCATTCTATTTTATTATCCATTTTGTTATAATATTTGTATTGTTTTTTCTGTTCAATTTTCAATTTTATAAAATTAGTTTGATAATGTTTTTTACGGCGTTTATGTGTTGGAACACCGTGACTTATCAAAAACTACACATCAGATCGATTCTATTTTTCTAACTGACTTTCCGATTTCAATTATTACTAAACGATAATACTTGCGAGCACGTAATCCCCTGTTAACCATTTGATGAGTAGCCTGAGTGCCACCGCATGGTAGACATAGCAGTGACTCGGCTTTGGTCCCTACCCCACAATACCGACATGGGCGAGGCGAAACGGAACCTCTTCGCATCCATGCACGGTGATGTTTGCAATATTCGTAAATACCGGTGCGATAACACCTCTCATGACTACCTGTCTTCAACCACGCACACTTAACTAGAACCATTATGTTATTATATACCGAGTATAACATAGGGATTTTTATCTCTAATAGGGTGTATCTTCTCATGTCATAAATATATGGTCTCGCGGTAGTAGTATATAAGAGTCACAAATGATACCATCATGCTGTGGAAGGTGCCGCGCGTAGCCGGTGCCTTCCAGAGGTGATGGTATCATTGTGACTCTTATATACTACTCCATATTTTACTCTCGATTCGCTTTGTTTTAATGAAGAATCATGTGTGAAATGCAAGAAAATGTTTATTTAGCCAGCTAGCTAGGTGAGCTGATTATCTTGAAATAATGCCCTCGTCATAGGGTCCTACCGCTAAATAAACTTGCTCACTCGTTTATTTAGCGTAAGGACCCAATGCCTCGTGCATTATTTCACGATAATCAGTTCACCTGGTTAACTAAACGGAATATCTTCGCTAAAACATGGTATGAACAGTTCGTCCCCGTCCCATAAACATGTAAGTTACAAGAACAAAAATAAAATATTACTTATACTGTCAGTTAAACGTACCGAATAAGTAATATTTCTTTTTTATTACAAATTTCCCCCAAAATGTTCCAATGTCCCCATGAAAAATAATCAGGACATTATTTCCAGCGGAAATGTGACATTATCTTCTAACTTTTTTAGAACAAGGTTTATGACCATATAATATACGAGTCTCCATTCGTTATGACATTTATGAAATGAGTCACACACAATTTATGCACCGAGACTCTGGCGAGGTGCATAAAATTGCTGACGAATTTCATAAATGTCATATCAAAAGGACACAAGTTTTATCACATGAATTCACTTCTTTTATAGAAATCTTGGCGATATCCAATATGTTTCAGTGAGAAGCCTCCACTGACTATTTTTGCACTCAGTTAAAAATCTCCTGAAATAAAAACAGTTTAATACTAGCAATAGATTTATTATAAATATGCCATAATATAGGTTCCCGTTCTTTGTAAGCACATTATATTACCAAACGAGAGCGCATTTTAACAATTGTAAGTAACTTTACTGAGTCACCGATGCTGCTAATGACATTTAAAGTAGAATGACTTCAATGTTAAAAAATCGTTGCTTTGTTGCACCATTAGGGTTTGTTTGTTTGTTGGGGTTTAACAGCCTATCAACAGTTAAGGTCATTTAAGGCCGGGTCAATGGGTTTAGTACTAAATCCCATATATTACCTGTACAAGTACATGTACATTTTCAAGTACATGTACAAATGGGGGGAGAATAAACATGATTATGGGCATGTGCTAAAGTAAGCAGAGAAGTGTATGATTAAAACACAAAAAAGGTCAAGAACGGTTGAAGAAACTTTCTGACATTTCTGAAAAGGCTAAGCGCTTCCACAACCCTGTGAAGGTCAAACAGGTCTGTTTAGAAAGTAAGTAAGTCTGAAAGTAGAAAAGGTCAAGGTCATGTTAATGGCAGCATAAGTGTGTTCCAAATGCTTACATGTATCAACTGTCCAAATATTGAAGCATACCAGTGTCACAGGAAATTCTCCCCCCTGGAAATCTTCCACCCGCGTGGAGGGGGGGGGGGGGGGATGTGTGGGGGGGGGGGGGAATTCCGTCTCAACCCTAGGAAATTCTCCCCCCCACCCTGGATATTCTCCCCCCCCCCACCCAAAAGTTTCTGTTTGAATGCTACAAAGCAGAATTATTTCCCACCAAACATGTGCACATAGGCACAATGTATGTCATTTGGTAGTATAAGAAAGGGGAACATCGTGGGCTGTTCTTGTCTACAAAGAGACGTCCATATCCACTATGCATATGGTAGATGGTGGCGGGGTGCTATACATTTATACCAATCATATGCAGCTATGGTAGAGATTTAACCTACAGAACTCTCTACCAGCCAACATACATAAATAGTTATGGTACGGTAATGGGGAATTATTGCATATACCGGTAAATAGAATCTCTACCGCCCCACCACCACTATATTTTCTATGTATAGATATTATACTAAATCGGATAGCTCTTTTATAGAAAATGCTGCCTCGCCTATTCACATACTTCTCCACAAGCAGACATACATTATGACTATGTTAGTTGGGTATACATGTAGGGATATTACGTCCTCTGTTACCAACAGACTGGTTCTAGCATGTGCATTTTGTATGCTCCTGAGCACAATATCAACAATCTATATGAAAATACATTAAAAGTTTTGTGGAAAGTGTCTGTGAAGGTGGTGATGGGGGGGGGGGGAGAATTTCCAGGCGGGGGGGAATATTTCCTATGCTTAAGCCTGAAAATCTGAAAAAGATTTCCAGGGGGGGGAGGGGAGATTTCCTGTTACACCGGTATCAATGTTATACGATGATAAAAAGAAACTTGTACACATTTTTTGACGCAACAAATGGCTAAGTGTTTTCGCAAAAATATGAGGGTACAAAAGGTCAAGGTCATGTTAATGGGGATATAAGTGTGTTCCCAATGCTCACATGTATTGAGTGTCCAAATATTGAAACAATCTGTCTAGTAATATGAAAGTTATATCACAATCAAGAAACTTGTACAAACTTTTTGACGCCAAAAATGGCTAAGAGTTTCCGCAAGAATGTGAAGGTAAAAAAGGTCAAGGTCATGTTAATGGTGGCATGAGGGAGTTCCAAATGATCACATGCATCAAGTGTCCAAATATCAAAGCAATCCGTTAAGTAATATTAAAGTTATATCATGATGAAGAAACTAGACGCAAAAAAATGGCCAAGTGTTTCCGCAAAACAAGTGAAGGTAAACAAGGTCAAGGTCATGTGAATGGCGGCATCAGTGTGTTCCAAATGCTTACATGTATCAAATGTCGAAACCTTGAAGCAATGCATCAAGCAACATTAATGTTATACGATGATGAAGAAACTTTTACAAACTTTTTTAAGCAAAAAAATTGCTAACTGTTTTCGCAAACTTGTGAAGATAAAAAGGTCAAGTTCATGTTAATGGCAGCATGAGGGTGTTCCGAATGATCACATGTATCAAGTGTTCGAATATTGAAACAATCTGTTAAGTAATATTAAAGTTATATCATGATGAAGAAAACTTATACAAACGTTTTGACGCAAATAAAATGGCTAAGTGTTTTCGCAAAAATGTGAAGGTAAAAAATATTAAGGTCATGTTAATGGCGGCAGGAGTGTGTTCCAAATGATCACATGTATCAAGTGTCCACATTTTGAAGCAATCTGTCAAGTAATATTAAAGTTATAACATGATGAAGATTATTGAAGAAATTTGTATAAACTTTTTGACGCCAAAAATTGCTAAATGTTTCCGCAAAAAAAGTGAAGGTAAACAAGGTCAAAGTCATGTTAATGGTGGCATGAGGGCGTTCCGAATGATCACATACATCAAGTGTCCAAATATCAAAGTAATCCGTTAAGTAATATTAAAGTTATATCATGATGAAGAAACTAGACGCAAAAAAATGGCCAAGTGTTTCCGTAAAACAAGTGAAGGTAAACAAGGTCAAGGTCATGTCAATGGCGGCATCAGTGTGTTCCAAATGCTTACATGTATCAAATATCGAAACCTTGAAGCAATGCATCCAGTAACATTAATGTTATACGATGATGTAGAAACTTTTACAAACTTTTTTACGCAATAAAATGGCTAACTGTCTTCGTAAACTTGTGAAGATAAAAAGGTCAAGTTCATGTTAATGGCGGCATGAGGGTGTTCCGAATGATCACATGTATCAAGTGTTCGAATATTGAAGCAATCCATTATAATATTAATATTAAAGTTATATTATGATGAAGAAAACTTATACAAACGTTTTGACGCAAATAAAATGGCTAAGTGTTTTCGCAAAAATGTGAAGGTAAAAAAGATTAAGGTCATGTTAATGCCGGCGGGAGTGTGTTCCAAATGATCACATGTATCAAGTGTCCACATTTTGAAGCAATCTGTCAAGTAATATTAAAGTTATAACATGATGAAGAACGGGGCTTCTAAAATGCCAATCGGTCCAGTGTCCAGACGTAACACTGTCGGCCATTGTCGGCCTGAAGGAGCAGACCCACCCCTGCTATATTAAAACTTTAACTGAAATACTGAAATTTCGAAGTTCAAATAAAGTACTAGAAAGAATGGGATAAATGTTGTATTGGGATAAACAAATCATGTTTATGATCAAAATTGTGTATGCACCGGGTCACGTGGTGTGCCTAAATAGCGCAAAGATGGAAAAAGTTTGAAACGACAGACGAATCGTGATTTGTTGTGCCATTTCAACAATAATCGAATGATGGACCACATAGAAAAAAAAATGTGTTATATACTCAACTCGTAATTCATTGCTAATTATGCTATTAGCACTGTTCACACCGACTTCAAAATGAATTGTCCGCCTAATTTGGCTAGATGCACACACATCAATTTAATTTAATTTGTACAATTGAATTAACATTCGGTATCTCTTTACCCCTCAGATCGAGTTGAAAGTACATCGACGGTGTG
Organism: Conchocele bisecta; assembly: GCA_029237695.1. NCBI lineage: Eukaryota > Metazoa > Mollusca > Bivalvia > Lucinida > Thyasiridae > Conchocele > Conchocele bisecta. Next base: position 125,363,068 of record CM055267.1, on the reverse strand, counting down.
ATTTAGGACTTCAATAGATCCCTAATCCTTGATCCCTGATGAGTCACACTAACACGACAGACGTACCTTGTCCTTTATCAAAATGTTTGCAAATTGTAGATCATGTGAGCCGGCTCATCAGGATCTGCGGCATACCTATGTACATGTACATTTTATATACACAAAAATGACCCCTACTACAGCGTAATGTAACAGTTCCTAACTTAATATGGAATAGCCCGGGCCGATAGTCCGTGTCAGTTACTTGGGGTTAAATATTACGAACACAGATAAACACAGTGCATGGTTTCTTTATTTTATTTTAACATCATTAGAAATTGGCGAGTCTAGGAACTCTCGTATCTGTACGCTGAAGCCAGTCTATTTAAGTCACTAAGCTGCTATACACCTGTCCCAACATGTGTTAAGAATCAAAGGACTGAAAGTCCTGAAATCCTTCGCAGTTGCGACAAAAAGTATTCTCTCAAAGAGTCGTCACAGACTGGAATGCACTCCCTAGTGATTGTGTAAATTCGAACACACTAAATAGTTTCAAAAGTTCACTCAACTCCGCCTGGAAGAAGAGACCCAGCAAATTCAACACGTGAAAATATTGTACAGACATTTTAACCATGATTTAGTTGCGCTCTCCCCCCAGTTTCAAAGACAATTATCCAATTTGACGTCGCTAAAATAGGCCAGTACAAGCCTAGCTTACAAGAAACGGCCTTCAACCAAGGTTGAACCAAGGTAGGTAGCAAATAAAAAAAAAGTACTTGCCCAGGTCAAAAAGTTACTCGCCCAGTTTTGTTTAAAAATAAATTGCTATTTCCAGTTTTTGTAATGTTGCATCTTATTTATAAAAAAAAAAGCTTTTACATATGATCATTACCAACACGTATGAGACATATTCACTATTATTGTTATTTATATTTTAAGTATTAAATGAACATAAACAAACAAATAGCAGCGAATTTGCTCAGAGGCTTGCACACTTCTTATTTTCTATAAGCGTTGAGTGACATAGATTTAGTTTAATTTATAGTGGCTATGTTTGCATGCGCTGCGTGCTGCCTTAATTACTAAAATTCATGGTTTCGGACCCGGCGCCGACCGTTTCGTCCCAAGCCGTTATGTTCGGCGTCTGAAATGCGCGTTAACCCAACTGTATACGAGACAATATATGTGGCCGCGTATACACTAGTCTATACTCGCAGTCCTATTATTTGTTAGCCCGGCCGCGTAAAGCCGACAAATAATCCGTGAATTAAACTTGCCCGATATGGACCGTGTTCAAAATAGCTAGAGATTCTACCCGTAACCGTGTACATAGACACTGCTTGAATCTTACTTCCCGCAAATTGACGTAAACTGTAAACAACAAATGGTCGCTGAATTAATACCATTTGTTGGCCGTTATCGATGGAATTAATTGGCAATTTCTTCCAAAAAAAATAATCCTGACCTAATCTTCCACTCGCCAAACTGGGCGAGTGCCTGTAGAAAGTACTCGACCGCCACAAAAAGCACTCGCCATGGCGAGTGAAATTTCAACCCCTGTAAATTATTGTATCGATTCAGGTCCGCGAAATGACCTTGTCAATTTGCATAAACTGAAGCCATCACAGGCGCTCGGATTGTTCAACAAAAATAATAGAGAGTCGCATTTCATCACACTATCGGATTATTTAATGATTAGGATGCATGTTTTGTTGAACGGGTATATAATAAATAGGTTTTTGGATTTGTACGGAAATATATTTTGGCGTACTCGTTCGTTCGGCGGAACCTAAAATTATTCAAACTCTAAGACAATGTTTCCTTTGTGAAGTGTATCGTACTGCATTTTCTGTGTAACGTCATTATAGATTAGTTGATGTTTTAAGTAAAATGGACACTGATTAATAATATCGATGGCTCAAGATGATTATTTAAAGCATGCGGTATGTAACTGTCAAAAAACAATGTTTCTGTTTTAAATCATCATCATTTCGCTGTCCAATGTTGGATTTTATCGAGCCATTGACCTATGACTATGTATATTCTGTAATTTGTCGGCATAAAATGGCGGAAACTACTTTTCATGAGACACAAGGTTAATTGTATCAGTGCGCGTGAAAAATAATATACTCAAATTAATACATGTCAGTTTATATTATATTAAATCAGATAAACATTTTGTAATATAAATGTCGTACAGAAAAATTAACAACACATGTATTACACTACACAATATAATGTTAGCTCACTATCAGAACTATTTTTCATGGCGTATAACTACGTATAAATTACATGTGGAGCGGTCGATCATTGCGCTAAAAATATAACCTTCCTAACAAAATATTTATTATGAAACACGACAGTTAATATTTTATAAAATCACAAACTGTTTTTAACAAGAGGGCCATGATGGCCCTAATTCGCTCACCTGACTCCATGAACACCAGAGGAGAATGTGACATTGAGTTCATGTGTTTTAAAAAAATTGTGCTATTTTTAGATGGCGGTCATCTTGGATTAAGCGATGACTCTCATTTTACAAAATCTGAAAATGCTTCACCCAGCATCGGCCATGTGGTTCATGAGAAAAAGACGTTAAAAATCTTGAATAAATGGACCTTTTGGTGGCCATCATGGATGACGTAATCATCCGATTCCGACAAATATTGCACCAGAGTGATCGCCTCATTGATACCTTCAATTTGATATATGACATGACCATCATCAGTCAAAAATAAAATTTGACCCCAATTTGACCCCACGGGCCACGCCCATTTTTGACCCCGGGGTCACCATTTTAACAACTTTGAAAGAGCAATGTACATCGATCATTCCTACCAAGTTTCATCGAAATCTGGCCAGCGGTTCATGAGAAGAAGATTTTTTAAGAATTTATGCTATTTTTAGACGGCGGCCATCTTGGATTAGCGATGACCTCCATTTTAACAAATCTGAAAAGGCTTCACCCATGGACCATAACTTTTAAGTTTGGCTACCATGGGCCAAGCGGTTCATGTGAAGAAGAATTTTGAAATCTCTAATAAAAGAACGACCTTTTGACATTTCGGCGGCCATCTTGGATGATATAACAATCCGATTTGGACAAAAAATGTACCAGAGTGATCGCCTCATTGATACCTTCGATTTGATATATAACATGACCATATTCGGTCAAAAATAAAATTTGACCCCACGGGCCACGCCCATTTTTGACCCCGGGGTCACCATTTTAACAACTTTGAAAGAGCATTGTACATCGATCATTCCTACCAAGTTTCGTCGAAATCCGGCTAGCGGTTCATGAGAAGAAGATTTTTTAAGAATTTATGCTATTTTTAAACGGCGGCCATCTTGGATTAGCGATGACCTCCATTTTAACAAATTTGAAAAGACTTCACACATGGAACCATAACTTTTAAGTTTGGCTACCATGGGCCAAGCGGTTCATGTGAAGAAGAATTTTGAAATCTCTAATAAAAGAACGACCGTTTGACCTTTCGGCGGCCATCTTGGATGACATAACAATCCGAGTTCGACAGAAAATGCACCAGAGTGATCGCCTCATTGATACCTTCAATTTGATATATGACATGACCATATTCGGTCAAAAATAAAATTTGACCCATTTGACCCCACGGGCCACGCCCATTTTTGACCCCGGGGTCACCATTTTAACAACTTTGAAAGAGCAATGTACATCGATCATTCCTACCAAGTTTCGTCGAAATCCGGCAAGCGGTTCATGAGAAGAAGATTTTTTAAGAATTTATGCTATTTTTAGACGGCGGCCATCTTGGATTAGCGATGACCTCTATTTTAACAAATCTGAAAAGGCTTTACCCATGGACCATAACTTTTAAGTTTGGCTACCATGGGCCAAGCGGTTCATGTGAAGAAGGATTTTGAAATCTCTAATAAAAGAACGACCTTTTGACCTTTCGGCGGCCATCTTGGATGACATAACAATTCGATTTCGACAGAAAATGCACCATCATCGCCTCATTGATACCTTCAATTTGATATATGACATGACCATATTCGGTCAAAAATAAAATTTGACCCCAATTTGACCCCAATTTGACCCCACGGGCCACGCCTATTTTTAACCCCGGGGTCACCATTTTAACAACTTTGAAAGAGCAATGTACATCAATCATTCCTACCAAGTTTCGTCGAAATCCGGCCAGCGGTTCATGAGAAGAAGATTTTTTAAGAATTTATGCTATTTTTAGACGGCGGCCATCTTGGATTAGCGATGACCTCCATTTTAACAAATCTGAAAAGGCTTCACCCATGGACCATAACTTTTAAGTTTGGCTACCATGGGCCAAGCGGTTCATGAGAAGAAGATTTTTTAAGAATTTATGCTATTTTTAGACTGCGGCCATCATGGAATTAGCTGATAACCTCCATTTTAAAACAAACTGAAAAGGCTTCACCCATGGACCATAACTTTTAAGTTTGGCTACCATGGGCCAAGCGGTTCATGTGAAGAAGAATTTTGAAATCTCTAATAAAAGAACGACCTTTTGACCTTTCGGCGGCCATCTTGGATGACATAACAATAATCTGATTTCGACAAAAAATGCACCAGAGTGATCACCTCATTGATACCTTCAATTTGATATATGAAATGACCATATTCAGTCAAAAATAAAATTTGACCCCAATTTGACCCCACGGGCCACGCCCATTTTTAACCCCAGGGTCACCATTTTAACAATTTTGAAAGAGCAATGTACATCGATCATTCCTACCAAGTTTTGTCGAAATCCGGTTGGCGGTTCTTGAGAAGAAGATTTTTTAAGAATTTGTACTATTTTTAGACGGCGGCCATCTTGGATTATGTAATGACGTCATTTTAACAATTTTGTAATCCCCCTACCTAAGGACCATGACCATGAAGTTTGGTGACCATAGGCCCAATGGTTACCGAGGAGAAGACGTTTGAAAATGTTCACGGACGACGACGACGACGACGACGACGGACGACGACGGACGACGGACACATTGCGGTAACAATAGCTCACATGAGCTTCGCTCAGGTGAGCTAAAAATATAACTGTAGCTGAAAAAAAATGTAGCTGGCCAAAAATGTGAGTGACACGTTCATAATGCACCGCTCGCTTTCGAACTCTCTCACGTGGCGTAGCTAGAATCATGAAGCATGAAGTACGTTCGTTGGTCGACAATTACTCATTTGCATAAATCATGTGAGGTCTCAAAAACCGTATAAGGACTATATCCAAGCAAATATGCTTAGATAAAAATCAATATTAGTAGAAACTGAATACACAGCGATTTATTACCGGACACCGTTTTAACACGGATATGCCCCGCGGATATGTGTCATAAAATGGACATTACTTGGTGGTCAAAAACGGTAAATTTACAAGGGTTATAGCGAAATAGCAGCTGACTGGCAATTTTTTTAAGACTAGTTTTCAAATCTCAATCGGTCCGAGAGTTCAAAAATCTGTCCAGAACCGACAAACTGAAAATTTTAGAAGCTCCGATGAAGAAATTTGTATAAACTTTTTGACGCAAAAAATTGCTAAATGTTTCCGCAAAAAAAGTGAACGTAAACAAGGTCAAGGTCATGTTACCGGTGGCATGGGTGTGTTACAAATGCTCACATCAAGTGACGAGCGGTGGTATCAGGCTATTTTCATATGCCAATGTTATTTTTTAATTAAATATACTAATTAAATGCGTCACCTGAAAAAATAATATTTTCAACAGATTACAAAGTTAAGTTTGATTAGTGCTCATCAAAAAATAAATACCGAGAATAAATAGTAATGTCTGTTAACATTTTAAGGAAACACGGTTATTGCCCCTGATATCAGTGTGGAAAGTTACGTCTGATATAAAATGTATAATAATGCCAATCAATACGTGGGGTAATGGTGAATGAATGTTTATTTTTCCAAAAAATGTCTCAGATGATGTCTCTGATATAAACAACATTTTGTGCCTACTGAGTGGGCATGTACCTTTAATGGGGACATGAATGTGTTCCAAATTGAGTGTATCAAATCATTTTTAAGCAATCTGTCAAGTAATATTAAAGTTATAACATGATGAAGAAACTTGTACAAACTTTTTGACGCAAAAATCGGCCAAGTGTTTCCGCAAAACTGTGAAGGTAAAAACGGTCAAGGTCATGTTAATGACGGCATTAGTGTGTTCCAAATGCATACATGTAGCAAATGTCCAAACATTGAAGCAATCCATCAAGTAACATATGATAATTTGTAATTATAGTTTATACACTATATTGGAGACTCATACAATTCTCCCAGTTTTGACAGCTGTGGTTTTGTGGTGGCAGGCCTGATCTACATGTAGGTCAATGTCCCAGCTAGCAAGAGTGCATGATCATTTTAGATATGCTAATTTTGACAATGGAATTATTGGTTAAATTATATAGTTCAAAGGTCGCGGGAGCAGGGAGTGACATCCGCTGTCCCGGGAATTCAGTTTTGCACAATGCGTAGTCGGCGTGGATATTTCTGAGGATTCTTGACATACCCACCGCCGCCCCATCTCCTCCTTTGGTTTTAAACATGCAAAGTTTGTTTACATTTGAAGTGTTTGTAATAGTTTAAATTACAGCATTGAAACCTTGAGCTATGCATGCCTGTGTTGGGTTGGGGCTACTGCAACATAGGCTAATGTAAGAGACTATTTTGCCCCCTTTTCGATAAATTAATTCATATGTACATTATTTATGTGCGGCATCAGTTGAAACATTTGCCAGACTTGTTGATACATCATTCACTCACCTAAAGCGACTCGTCCCAGTACGTATGCTCGACACGACATTCTGTACGCTCGTCTCATCTCATTATCAGCTCGTTAGTCGGTACACTCGACTGCCCTGGACGACCCACCTCTCCATAGTCCGAGTACGCTCGACTCGCCAGTCGGTTACGCTCGACTACCCTGCACCACTTTCCTCATTATAGTCGGTACGCTCTACTCGCCAGTCGGTACGCTCGACTTATTTCGACGACTCGCATTCGAGTTGTTAACTCAACTCAGATCTTTCTAGTCGTCCACTTGATGCACATTCTATTTGTTAACTCAACTCAGCTCTTTCTAGTCGTATGCTCGACTCGTCACCCTCTAGTCGTTTCACGCGAGTTATTAGCTCTACACATTCACTCCGCCATAGTCATGCAAGAGGACAGCTACTGCATATGTCTCACCTCTTGCTCAGAGAAATCTGGTCTGGCACATGTCTGATGAAGCACAACGCCAAATAACAGGTAGCCCCCAATGAGAAGCCAAATATGTTAGATATGTGGTCATGTAATATATATCATAGTACCGATACTATGTTAGGTTAATAAGATATTTCATGTTTTCTATATACAATTGCATGATGTGGGGATTGGTGGGTCAGAGGGATGGAGTGGGCTTATTGAGTATTTCAGACAACTGATAAAGGAAGGACAAGACAAGTTACAGCATAATGATGATCTTCCTGCAATTTTAAGTAATAGTCAATCGAGTAATCTGGAAATAGGGTATAAATAATGTTATACGATGATGAAGAAACTGGTACAACAGTTTTGACACAAAAAAATGGCCAAGCGTTTCCGCAAAAATGTGAAGGTAAAAAAGGTCAAGGTCATGTGAATGGCGGCATTAGTGTGTTCCAAATATTGAAGCAATCCGTTAAGTAATATTAAAGTTATATCATGATGAAGAAACTTGTACAAACTTTTTGACACAAAATGGCGGCAGGAGTGTGTTCCAAATGCTCACATGTATCAAGTGTCCAAACATTGAAGCAATCTGTTAAGAAATATTAAAGTTATACCATAATGACGAAACTTGTACAAACTTTTTGACATTTCGGACGACGACGATGCGGAGGACGACGACAATGTGGACGATGACGACGGAAAAAGCGGCGACTATAGTCCCGCCTTCTGCTAATGCAGGCGCAACAATAAATGGCTAGAATGAATGCATTGCAAGTAAAACATGTAAAAAACAGCTAAATCAGGAGTGAGTACATTGTATATACTTTTGCATTAATAGCAAACAAAGAGTTCCTATTGTCCAGTATTCTAGATTCATCAGGTAACAAACTTTGTATTGGCCGAATACATACTGACTGATAACATAATGTCATATCAGGCATTGACCTGATACGAATATCCGGGATACAACGAATTGAAAACTGACATTGTATTGGTCGAACGGCGTCACATGTTGTTAACGAGTGTAATAACGCAATGTAAACAAGTCCGCGTTCTGTTCAATGACACAAAGATCATAATTCCCCATTCTGCAGCATAAAACATTACCTGATAAATAAAATACCATGCTAGTGTCTTTTGATAGCAAATTTATCAGGCTCGGCTCGGAAACGGTAGGAATTCGTACACGTTTCCTAGCCTTGTCTGATAAACTTGATATCAAAAGACACTAGCATGGTATTCTCTATTTATTAGGTAACTCACTACGCAATGAACACACGCTCACTGATAACAAATTGTCCAATAATGCATTCATTAGATATGTAAATTCGGGTTACAGTGAATTGAACTGACATTCTATTGGTCGAACAGCTTCTCATCGTGTTACATCAGTGTAGTGATGCAATGTAAACAAGTACAAATTCTTATCCCGAGGATATTGACCGTAACATGATCAAGGGCATGTGCTAAAGTAAGCATCACAAAAAACATCAGAGAAGTGCATGCTAAAAACAAGAAGAAGGTCAAGAAACTTTTTGACATACTAGATGGCTGCGGCCCGCCAAGGCTTCGATAGTATAAGGAAAAACTTTTGCAAAAGACTTTAACCAAAAACATTAACCCGGACGCACGTACACACGTACGGACGTATGTATGTACGGCAATGTGCCGACTATATTGCACTGTCGCAAGCGGGTGCGACAAAAACAAGAATTCTTCTATGGAAGCGTTGTCACGCCTGTCGATGCATTTGACCATAACATGATCAGGGGCATGTGCTAAAGTTAGCATCACAAAAACCGTCAGAGAAGTGCATGCTTAAAACACGAAAAATGTCAAGGTTGAAGAAATATAAAAAGAATTCCGCCACGGAAGCGGTGTCGCGCCTGCAAATGCCTTGTCGGTACAAAACAACGTTGTATCAGGATTTTTGTTAAAGTTTCTGCATTACTTTGACATGGACATGCATATCATGGGGTCACACATTGATTAACCCATTTCATGCTGAGGATACGTCCTTTTGCTTGTGGAAAATATTTTCTATTTCCTTCCAAGTATATGTTGTGACGACCATTTGAACAATCTCGTCGAGACGGTTCAAATGAGTGTTCACAACATATACTTTCATTGACAAAATATAAATAAAATATTTTAAAAATCCATACCCCAAATGTAATGGATGCGGACGACGACGCCAGACGATGACAAAGGAAACAGCGTTACGCATTCTGCTACAGCAGGCTCGACAAAAATGGCTATGTGTTTCCGCAACAATGTGAAGGTAAAAAAGGTGAAGGTCATGTTAATGGCGGCATGAGTGTGTTCCTAATGCTTACATGTATCAAGTGTCCAAACATTGAAGGAATGCGTCAAGTAATACGAAAGTTATAGCAGGATGAGGAAGCTTGTACAAAGTTCTTGACGCAAAAAAATGGCTAAATGTTTAAGCAAAAATTTGAAGGTCATGTTAATGGCGGCATGAGTGTGTTCCTAATGCTTATATGTATCAAGTGTCCAAACAAGGAATGACGTTCAAGTTAATTATGAAAGTTATAACAAGAAACAGGCTTGTATAAAAGTTTTTTGAGGTGTGTTCCAAGTGCTTACATGTATCAAGTGTCCAATAAGAACATTGAAGGTAAAAAAGGTCAAGGGCATGTGAATGGCGGCATTAGTGTGTTCCAAATGCTTACATGTATCAAGTGTCCAAACATTGAAGGAATGCGTCAAGTAATATGAAAGTTATAACAAGAACAGGCTTGTATAAAGTTTTTGAGTGTGTTCCAAGTGCTTACATGTATCAAGTGTCCAAACATTGAAGCAATCCATTAAGTAACGTTAATGTTATATGAATATTGAAGAGACTTGTACAAACTTTTTGATGCAAAAAAAATGGCTAAGTGTTTCCGAAAAAAATGTGAAGGTAACAAAGGTCAAGGTCATGTTAATGGCGGCATGAGTGTGTTCCAAATGTTCACATTTATCAGGTGTCCAAATATTAAAGCAATCTGTCAAGTAATATTAAAGTTATACCATAATGACAAAATTTGTACAAACTTTTTGACATTTCGGATGACGACGACGACGGAAAAAGCGGCGACTATATATGTAGTCACGCTTTTTTGTTAAAGCAGGCGTGATAAAAATGGCTAAGTGTTTCCACAACCATGAAAAGGTAAAAAAGGTCACGGTCATGTTAATGGCGTCATGAGCGTGCTCCAAATGCTTACATGTAGCAAGTGTCCAATCAGTCAAGTAATATTAATGTTATATCATGATGAAGAAACTACTACAAACGTTTTGACGCAAACAAAAATGGCTAAGTGTCTCCACAAAACTGTGAAGACGAGGCAAAATTCCAAGTCCAAAAGGGGAGATAATCCATGACCCAGGGATCGAATCAAAAATTGAAATAAACTTTGCGCATCTACTCATCATAAGAAAGCTACATACAAAGGTTCAGGTCTGTAGCTATTACAGTTTAAAAGTTTTGCAAGTTACAAGCCAAAATTGCCAAATTCTAAGTCGAAAACGGGAGATAATCCATGACCCGGGGGTCAAATAAAGAATCAAAATAAACTTGGCGCATCTACTCATGATAAGGAAGCTATATACTAAGATTGAGGTGTGTAGCTATTCGGGTTTAAAACATTTATGACTTAGAAGCCAAAATTAGAAAATTCTAAGTAGAAAAGGGGGGAGATAATCCAGGACCCTGGTGTTGAATCAAACATCGAAATAAACTTTGCACATCTAATCATCATAAGAAAGCTACATACCAAGGTTCAGGTGTGTAGCTATTACGGTTTAAAAGTTTTGCAAGTTACAAGCCAAATTCTACGTCGAAAAGGGGGAGACAATCCATGACCCGGGGGTCAAATAAAGAATCAAAATAAACTTGGCGCATCTACTCATCATAAGGAAGCTATATACCAAATTTCAGGTGTGTAGCTATTAGGGTTTAAAACATTTACGACTTTGAAGCCAAAATTAGAAAATTCTAAGTCAAAAAGAGGGAGATAATCCAGGACCCTGGTGTCGAATCAAACATCAAGATAAACTTTGCACATCTAATCATCAGAAGGAAGCTACATACCAAGATTCAGGTCTGTAGCTAGTTTAAAAGTTTTACGACTTACACAAGCCAAATTGGAAAATTCTAAGTCGAAAAGGGGGAGATAATCCATGACCCGGAGTCGAATCAAAAATAAAAATAAACTTTGCACATGTACTCATCATAAGGAAGCTACGTACGGATGGACGGACGAAGACGGACGGTAAGACGGACGGACAGGCTATTTGTTCTTTAAAAGATCAAAGGAATAGCCCCTAAACTACAAAAGGCTTAGGGGCTATATACAGAATAAGTCTATTGTATTCTATTGTCTTAGGCTCCTCCCCCTAGCCCCTAAACCCCCAATGTTTGCCCGGACGGATGGACGACAGACGGACGGGACGGACAGACAGACACGGGTAACACTAAATGCCCCCTCCAATATTGTGGTTGGGCATAAAAAGGTCAAGGTCATGTTAATGGCAGCATGAGTATGTTCCAAATGCTCACATGTATCAAGTGTCCAAATATTGAAGTATTATTAAAATGATGATGAAGCTTGCACAAACTTTTTGACATTTCACACGACGACGCGGCCGACTATGATGACGGAAAAAGCGGTGACTAAATGGCGTATCCTCGGCATGAAATGGGTTTAGTGCTTACCTTTCTCCATGGTGATGCTAAGGACCACAAATGGATACTGGTGTCTGTTATACTGGTGATATACATCGTTCACCACCTTGCCCAGCTGAAACCATGGCAACAACATCGATGAAGCCATGGCAATAAACAAAACCTATGGCAAGTACAGATGAAACAATGGCAACAACACAGAAGCTTGGCATGGCAACACAGATTAAGCCATGGCAACACAGATTAAGCCATGACAGCAACACAGCTGAAAACCTGACAACACAGTTAAAACCATGGCAACAGCACATATGAATACATGGCAACAACACATATGACACCATGGCAACAACACATTGAAACAACACAGATGATACCATGGCAACAACAGAGATGAAGCTGTGGCAACAACACAGCTGAAAACCTGGCAACATATATGAAGCCATGGCAACACCATAGTTAAAACCATAGCAATAGCATAGATGAAATCATGGTAACAACATATCTGGCCACATATTTTTAGACATGGATTCCCGTAACATTCAACAGAAATAATACTTTCACTTAAAGGTACATGCCCACTCACTAGGCACAAACTGTTCTGTATAGCAGAGACATCATCTGAGACATTTTCTGGCAAAACTAGATTTGTCAGTAAGCGAGGCTTACAGAATAAACCCGCGTGGGCCCATGTGCCCCTAAATATGTAAGGATATAGAAGTTATAACATATTTCTCTGATGTTAAGTTTAGTGACGGACGGACACATGGACGGACCAACGCACGCACGCACGCACGCACGCACGCACGCACGCACATACTAACATTTTGGGTTTATGGGCTATTTGTTCTTTAAAAGATCAAAGGAATAGCCCCAAAACTACAAAAGGCTTAGGTACATAAGTCTATTGTATTCTATTGTCTTAGGCTCCTCCCCCAGCCCCTAAACCCCCAATGTTTGCCCGAACCGGACTCCAGTATACCCCCCACAACTCGTTGCGGGGGGTATAATAAACATTAATTCACCATTACATATTGATTGGCATTATTATACATTTTATATCAGACGTAAATTTTCACACTGATATCAGGGGCGATAACCGTGTATCCTTAAAATGATAACGGACATTACTATTTGAGCGGCACTGTGTGATTTCCAACATTAGGCTAAAAATCCCAGTTGTTTGACGTCACGTTGTGGAGTAGACGGGGACGTTACAGAATGGAGACGTCCAACATGTAACGGCAGGTTTTGGACGAGAATTAACTGGAAAACGAGAATGGACGATATTGATGTAAATGGAAATTTTACATCTATTTTGATCATTGGTTTTGTTGTGATTCATATGTGCCTGTGCCTTTAAATTGATAAATATTGATTGGAAGTAGATCATATCGCTTACCGAATCGCTGGGACCCGGAAAGAAAACAGTGGTTATAAAATGATGATAAGTGTTTCTGTCATTTATTTAAAAGATAAAAGATGTAAGATATTGTTTATTAATTATTAATTTAATTGGGAGTTTGTCTTGTTGCGGATTGGACAATGCCATTTACATGTTTCTACAGTAGCCAATACGAGTTGCGTACGAGTTGCTTCCCTGGCTGATCGATAAAAATAGATACATTCATGTATAACTTGTTTATCTTACAACGCATATTGGCCTCTGTGGTTCAGTGGTTTGGTCTTAAGTTTTTTTCATTGGATTATGACACAAACATCCCACGTTCGAACTGCCGAAACGACCAATCTTTTTTTCCGGTTTATTACCCGATTTAATGATTAACAGGTTTTTTTTCACTAATATAAACCGGTTAACATCTTTTAACATGCGCAAACACTGCAAATATAGAAGTATCCATACAATTCATGACCTATAGACAACACATTCTGTATTTACAAAACGATCTGACATACTTGTACTTTTAAGATTTGTGCATTCTATATTCAAAACTAGATTGGTCAGTAAGCGAGGCTTACGGAATACCCCCCGCGTGGGCCCAGGTACCCCTAAAATATGTAAAAATTTCCAAGTGTGTGGGCTTGTGACCTTGACACTGGGATTAGCGCGAGCGGCATGAACGTGAATTTGTCACAGGGTGGTAGAGGTCCATTGGAGCAATGAGTGTGTGAAATGTGAAGCAGATCCGAGCAAGGAAATAGAAGTTATAACCGATTTCTCTGATGTTAAGTTTTGTAAAGAGACTACCGTATAACCTCGAATTAACGCCCCCGGAGGCGTTACAATTTTACAAAAGGGGGGGGGGGGGGGGGGTGGGGGGGGGGGCGTTTATTAGCCAGTAAAAAAAAAAAAAAAAAATATATATTACCAAGGACCTCCAATTTCAAACACAAATAAGGATTTAAGGATTATTTGTGTTTGAAATTGGCGGTCATTTTTTTATTTTTTTATTTTTTTTAATTTGGGGGTGGGGGGGGGGGGAGGGGGGGCGTATTAGGTTTAGGGAGGCGACGTTAATTCCAGGTTATTACGGGGGTATGTATAGTGACGTTGACCTCGAGATCAGCGGGGATTTGTCACAGCATATGAAATATTAATTAAGAATATTCAATGAAAGAAATAGAAGTTA
>CM055267.1:125322915-125348094 GCA_029237695.1 Conchocele bisecta | reverse complement strand
GTTAGAGAATATACAAATAGAAAAAAGAAAAGCTAAAAAATATAGACGCGCGGTGAACATGGCTGAAGCATCTAGCACGGCTCTAGCGAGTGTTTCTGTGTGTGTGGGGGCGGGGACAGCTGCAACTATATCCACCATTATAACGGTTCCTGTAGCGGGGATTTTATGTGCGGTGTCGGCCGTTTCTGGGTTGTTGTGTATGGTAATTAGGGCGTCGGGTGGAAAACTCGAGAAAAAAATGTAGAAAACATGATAGAATATCTGTTCTCGCCAGGTCGAAAAGAAAAATACCATCGACGTTATGGTGTCCAAAGCGTTGGCCGATAAGAAAATATCAAATTTAGAGTTTGAATCCGTGGTGGAAGAAATGGGGAGATATGAACAATTAAAAAATTATATAAGAATCAAGGCGCGCGTCACCATGCCCAAAATTGAGTGTACTGATTGGGATAAATTTAGGGAAAAACTTGGAGATAAAGTCGGAAGAAATGTTACAGCACCATTGTGATATTTTATAAAATAATTAATTTTATAATTAATTTAAAGAAAATTATAAAATTAATTATATTGGTGCAGTAAACAATTTATTAATTAATTTTAGGAAAATTATTAACAATTTAAAAAGAAAAAAAGTTTTAGGTTCCACCGAGGCTCGAACCCGCGCCAGCAAAACCCTTCTGGGTCCACCCCGCTAAGCCTTCGCTTAAATTTCTTCTATTTTTTTTTATTTTTTCGGCTTAGCGAGGTGTGTTACACTCACATCTCCTACGCCCCATCATTGGACCGATGCCGCGGACCCCACCTCATCGTTACCTCCATCCGCTATAATGTGCAGAGCGGCCAGAGTGAAGTACATGTGGCGAAACTTATCTCACTGTTGAGATATTAATGCCGGCGTCCCGACACCGAACTGTGTTTATTTCTCGTATATAAACTTAACTTTGCTGGTGAAATAAAAAAAATTGTTATTTATTATTAATTAATTATTTTATTATATTAATTAATAGCTTTAAATTATAAATAATTTTATAATTTTATTAAAATTAATTAAATAACGAACCATCCCGGAAATTCGTGAACTATATAACCCTCACTAAGTGTTTATAAACTGTGTACACCACCTGTGTAAATCGATAGCCCGTTTACATACCATCGATAAGGCTATAAATAGCCGTGTGTGTAATATATATTACAGTGTGCTTATTTTCCATCCCGGAAGACGTAATCGTGTAAACCTCTCTATAAATGGACACTTAATATACGTGTAAGGTGGGACACCTAATTTACATTTTCATAACGCGTGTAATTGGAACATTGTCGTCTGTTTGGTGTTGTGATTACAACATAAATTTATAAGCGATATCCATTACGCAAACATTGTATTAGCGAGCCAACCTCACCAAATCCCCGGTTACCTATGTAAACAGCGGGTTTGATGAGGTTGCCGCGCAATAGGTAATGCGGTCAAATAGGTCACGATGCAGTGACTATTTTCAATCAATAACTTATGTTGTAAGCGATTGTAATGTGTATTTTCAATATTTATATTATTAAAATGTATCATATCGGTACCCCTTTAAGTAATATTTGTATATTTTAAATGTAATGATGTTGTCATGAAGCGCATGAATATAAGTATTAATTAATCCAGTTTATATTGAGGCAAATCACACAGCCTAAAAACATAGTGCTGGAGTATAAACCATAGTATCGTATATTATTCATAAGTATATCACTATTAAACATTAATTACAATATGTATGCATATTATTAAAACAGTAGATGCTACCGCTGTTCGCTGTATGTGATATTTATAACAAAATATTTTTTTATTCGTCCGCGTACGGATTTCTGTCACACAAAGCGCCATTTTCAGTTCATATTTTGACCTGTGCATATGAACCGGACTAAGTTTAAACAACGCTCGATTCCGTCCAATTCAGATTTCTCTGCAGAATGTTCAGACTAACTACATATTAAGTAATGTTGCTAAATAAGTGTTAACGGCTGGAACATGGTTATCACTAAAAGGAAGAAACCAGTCGTATTATTGAAAAATAAGATTTACCTGAGACCTCATGGAGGCCGCCATTAATCCAGTGTAAACAATAGACCGTGTGATCCCATTTCCTGAGTAGCCCCCACTTAGTGAAACGATGTGCTAATCATGATATTATGTTCCCCAACAATTGGAAACGGTTTGAATTTCTCGGTAAAAACTACGAAAGTCATAAAAAAATAACGATGTATTTAATTTAACATTGGATACGCTTAAACGGTATTACTCTCTCATCGGATCGTCAGTTGTCGTCGATAGCGATTTAACGTACTGATCTGGTCTTAATTTATTGTCAACTTTCAACGCCATTTACAGAATATATGGCTAATTTTGGAAATAAATAACGGCAAATTACGATGACGTCTGCTCTGAAATATCTGTCAACATGCGGACGTAATTTAAGGAAATCGATTATATTTTAAGGCTACATCTGTGACTAATTACGAATTTATGTATGGTCTTTGGCTACACCCGACACATTACACAGATCTAGTTGTAAATACACGTCGCTTTGTGTGGGGAAAAAATCGATAATGCGTAGTTGTGTGTGACGAGGTGTTGATCTGATGACAGCTGTGACCCTTAGGCAATGTTTTGAAATTGACTGTGTTGTTTGATGTGTGCCGCAACACCTCACTGTCGGAGACAACATGACAATTAACAATATACTCTCGATTATACAGATCTATTAGACGGCTGGTTATTTAAAATAAAGAGTAGTTCAGTACACCTTCGCTGATATTGTTTTTAGAAAATCAGTAATATTTTCCGGAAATGGTGTTGAAAAGTTGACAAAAATTCTATCACCGTATTTAGTTGTGCCGATATTGTTTTAAAAATCAGTAATTTTTTCCGTAAATGGTGTTGAAAATTGACAAAATATATAGCCGCATTTCTCCGATATTCGTTTAGAAAATCACCAATATTTCTGTAAATGGTGTTGACACAAAATGCAGCGTTCACGCGGAATTCAAATAAAATACAAAATAATAATTTAATAAATAGACGCCGATGGCTACTGTGTTTGCGGCCAGTGAATTCTGGTCGTGGTAGCCACAGGCGTAGTTATTCGAACAGTGTTGTGAGCAGATGGAGGACAATTAATTATTTCAAATTCATAAAAAAATGTTTGCTGTCCGAAAATTAATTAATTGTGACAGCCAAAAAAAAAAACATTTTGGGACAGTAAAACATTATATGGTATAGGCAGTATAGACAGTACCTCAAACTTAAAAAAACAGTAACAAACTGTCTGTGTATATATTACTTAAACTTAAAAAATCAGTAACAAACTGTCTGTGTATATATTACTTAAAGACAGACACTTTAATTGTTGGTAAGTTTCTATCAATTTATAGGTATTTTTATTAAAATCATAAAATTGTGAAAATATTAAAATCACAAAAATAATATGGAGAAAAAAAATTACACCACGTCGAGGTTTGAACCACCGACCCTTCCGGGAATCGGTAATTAAATCATTGAAGTCGGCGACCTTAACCTCACGACTGTTGCGCCATTTACGACAATCACAGTTATACAGAAGTGCTATCAGTATTACGCCACCATTTGAACGTAATAATTATTAAATTATTTGCAACTCCATCTACAACAATACCGTTACAGAGATACGCTATTGAAAACAACATGTATTAGTACCCATAACATAACAAAGTAATGTATCATTATATATCACAGGAGATAGCTTAAAACTATATATACTAATCATAAACAGAACAATCCGCTTGGCTCGTATGAAAATAGTTCGCATGATATTGATTATCTCCCTTGCCGAAAGTAGTTCAGTGATTTATTAATTCCAAATAAGACGTGTTTGCGTAATGTCGTAGAAATGTACATTCGTAAACGAATCGTTGGGTTTTAATAGTTTTATATAATACGCCTTAGTTTCATATCCGATACGCATTATCCGTCTTAATGTTCGTATTTGTCTCTTGTATAGTTGACATAATTGCCGGTATAATATTGTAAATGCAACGTTTTTATCGGAGTGTAATAAATTACGCTGGTATTTCATGTATTCGATATCGCCTAGTGTTCTCATTTTATAGAATTTATATATAGGATTATAACCCCCGTATTCTTCGTAAACTTCTTCAACACAGCCATTAAAAACTTTCAATTCCAATTGTATTGTATTATCCATTTTCTCTAATAATATTGGTACTTGTTTTTTCTGTTCAATTTTCTAATTTTATAAAATTAGTTTGATAATGTTTTTTACAGTGTTTTAATGCTGTAGAAACACCGTGACTTATTCTATCTTTGTAACTGACTTTCCGATTTCATTTATTACTAAACGATAATACTTGCGAGCACGTAATCCCCTGTTAACCATTCGATGAGTAGCCTGAGTGCCACCACATGGTGGACATAGCAGTGACTCGGCTTTGGTCCCTACCCCCCCACAATGCCGACATGGGCGAGGCGAAACGGAACCTCTTCGCATCCATGCACGGTGATGTTTGCAATATTCGTAAATACCGGTGCGAAAACATCTCTCGTGACTACCTGTCTTCAACCACGCACACTTAACTAGAACCATTATGTTATATATATATACCGAGTATAACATAGGGATTTTTATCTCTAATAGGGTGTATCTTCTCATGTCATAAATATATGGTCTCGCGGTAGTAGTATATAAGAGTCACAAATGATACCATCATGCTGTGGAAGGTGCCGCGCGTAGCCGGTACCTTCCAGAGATGATGGTATCATTGTGACTCTTATATACTACTAAGCTAAATACCAAGTTTCAGGTCTGTAGCTAGTATGGTTTAAAAGTTATACGACTTACAAGGTTGGGGACGAAGGCACTTTAGGACGGACGAACGGACGGACGGACAAGGGTAATACTAAATGCCCCCTCCACTATCATGGTGGGGCATAAAAAGATCACCTGATAGTGGTATGTGATGGGCAAAAGTTGATTATGAAATATGTTGGTTCTAGGTGGTACAGTCCGGCTTTCTCCAATCCAATAGCCGGGGATATAGTGTTAGTCGAGACGGTTCAAATGAGTGGTCACAACATACACTAATGCATGTACGTACATGGACTAACGCTATATCCCCTCTTGCATATCAGTGAGGGGATAATAATTTAGTAACAATGTATTGAAAAACATGTTTATAATGCTGAAACACTAATTATTTTTCAGTATTATAAACATTTTTTTTATTGGCGATTTACTAGATGTAAATCTACAATTAAACTAGTTTTTCCTAATCTGTTTCATCACATTATAGGCATATAATGTCCTATTGCCTGTAAGATGAAG
The DNA here is from genome assembly GCA_029237695.1 of Conchocele bisecta. NCBI lineage: Eukaryota > Metazoa > Mollusca > Bivalvia > Lucinida > Thyasiridae > Conchocele > Conchocele bisecta. The sequence goes on along the minus strand of CM055267.1, from coordinate 125,342,731 downwards.
TAAATGTGTTCATGGTGCAGCAACTACACTTACTTTAGCGGAGTCGAATGGACGGCCATTGATGAAGTAGAACTGTCTGTCCGTACTGCTCCTACCCTGTCCATGGTCACACTTGGATATGTAGCCCTCCAGTCTGCAGGTACCATATATTGGTTGTTTGGGATTTTATGTCACATGTGGTTGCGACTGGAGAAATGGGGCTTATGGGATACCACCTGATCAAATAGCCACTTGTGTAGCCTGATAACGATCTATATTGCTTGTTAGAAGCATGATGGATGTTTCATTGATGGAATGGCGAACACTGCAGATCCTGATCTGGATCTACACTGGTCACAAAACCCATGACTCTTTTTTTTTTCAGCCACATATAACAACTTGTGTGGGTGGAAAATGGTAGCATTTGGGTACCAAGTGAAAGGGAGAAACAAGTTAATACAAAAATCTTCGTACAAACTTTTTTATTGTACAAAGGCAAGGCTAGGAGGAATTCTGTAGCTTTCTGAGGAATTCGTACCATTCCCGCGCCTGATAAACAGGGCATCACAATTCACTAGTCTGGTTTGTTTATTTGTTTGTTGGGGTTTAACGGCCTATCAACAGCTAAGGTCATTTAAGGCCGGGTCAATGGGTTTAGTACTAAATCCCATGTATTACCTGTACAAGTACATGTACATGTTCAAGTATATATACAAATGGGGGGGGGGGGGGGAATCCCAAAATCAGAACTGAATATTTACAATAACAAAACTATATATTCAGCCCTGAAATCAGAATAATCCTGATCTGATGCCAGGTCCTCGCCACACCAGAATCACTTGGCCCCTCCCAAAAGCAGTAGGATCAGTAATAATCTTACAACTTTTATAATGGGGAATAACCCAATTCAACTCCCAGGCAACAAAACAGCCAAAGATAAAAACGTACCTGAGGGCCAAACCAGGCAAATCGTGATTCCTATAAGGAGGAACCCTACCGTTAATGTACGCCGTCTCGTTCGCCCGACCACCACCCACTCACTAGTCTGGTATTCTATTTATCCAGTCTGTAAGAAACAGTGGTGTTGCTTTTCGATGTTTTTGGGAATGGGGCCATGGATTTGCCCAGACTGATCTGGATCTACACTGGTTGCAAGACCGATAAACCACCTTTCTCCAGTCACAGCCACAAATACACTACTAGCCCGTTTCCTCAAAACCTCTGTTAGCTTATAATAATGGCTGTTACATCCTTAACACTGTGTTAAGCTAACAGAGTTTTGAGCCAGTGTTAATGATTTAACAGTCGTTTAAGGTAACACAGGTTTTGAACAAGTGTTACTATTTAACAGTCTGTTAAGCTAACAGAGATTTGGAGCAAGTGTTAACATGGTTAAGGATTGAACATTCCGTGAAAGGAGATTTAACCAGGTTCTGTTTTTATGTATGTATCATTTATATATCAAATAAAACAAATTTCACAGTAATCTGACCAGTATGTACCGTTCTTTTACGGATTTCCTATTCCAGACAGCCAGTTTTTCCAGCCGTCACTGCACGACTAATTTCCCCTTATTTCGTTTACCGTATTTCGCTGTGTATTGCGCGCACTGGTGTACAACGCGCATTTATATTTTGGGGAAGAAAACGGGAAAAAAATAGTTAGCAATAGCGTGCAGCAAATTTTCACAAAAATAATTGGCGGAAATTCCGTCACGAGTAAGAAAATTGCTTTCCGAGTTCACATCCAAAATGCTGAACGTGTGCTGTTAGGCTCTCTCGAAGCTGCTAATCGGTGACAAAAAGATAGCCAAAGGCCAGCTTTACTAATCGAGGCATAAATTAGACTTTATATTGTCTAAAATTATGTTGTATTTATTGGTATTTACTGATTAATATGCTTATTAAAAATTCACGATGCATGTAATAAATTTATTCAACCTACTTACGAAGAAGTTTGTTGTATATAGTTCCACCATATTTGCCATTCGTGTATAACATAACAGACCGCAATACACATATTACCCGTAATCGCCAACACACAGCAGCCATGTGTCAAACTGCTTCCCCGAGGCGATATTAAAATAACACTACTAGTGACCTGCACATGAGAAATAGGCCATAATTTACAATTCCCTCTAGCCAAATATTGACACTGTGGACATAGATAGTGTGTATTCACTGTTTATTGATTAGGTTTAAAAATAGACATAGCGGTCGCAGCATAGCCCCATATCACTGTATGCACAGGCGAATCAGGGGCTATGATGGTCGCACATGTCATAAGGTATTGATGCGTGAATACTTGTTAATACTTTACAAAAATAGTAACACAGTCAGTCGGCAACCTAGCAACTGAAGGACAACGACCATTACCGAGTGTTACCGAGTGTGATCTGAATGTGCGCGACACTTAACTTAGCATCTAAAATCTTACATCAAGCGCTTATGGGATCGAGATAATCGGTCCTCATTAATTATTCACATACTGGCAGATGTGGGACGTCACTTCGAAAATTTACAACCAAACAATAACAGGCAGGCAACATTTGACCAATATGAGATCGGGACACCAGCGTAAATCCAGAAAACATGTAAATTTCCTCTAATTTTCTTAATGTTACGAGCCTGGCTATATTAAATCTCCCCCCATAAAATAGAAATCAACTTCAAGACGGAAACAAACAATGTCAATGGAATTGGTGTTTAACGCCCAATGTGGATAAATGTGGCTTTGAATGGAGAAATGGGGCTTATGGCATTTGCGGCTTGTGTATATCCAGATCATCTTGCTTATTATGCGGCACATTTGATGCGTATTTTTACTACACTTAGTGTATCCCAGAAATCCCAAAAGATACCAATTTACCATCAATCTATACTTACGGCACCCATTCTCACCCATCATACTTTTTCTCTTGTTTCACACTATGCGTATTTCAACGTCATAGCAGACATCTGTCAAAAATCGATATTTCCGTTTCCGGGCTTGTTTTGTTTGATAAAAAATGCGTAAAACTGGCACAGAAATCAGTTGGAAAAAATGTTTGGGTCGATTTTAATAAAAATACGGACTATACCCCTGTATATAACCCATGTAGCCCACAATTATCCACTATTTAACATTTTTTACGGGATTTCGCCATTTGCATACCTCTCACGTCCGTGAAAACGATGTGTAAGCACTCTAAAGGTCTGGCGGTGGGAATTACATGTAATAACAAAGGTTTGTGGTAGGTTTGTTTGGAAAATTGTGTGGCAACGTATAAATAAGTATAGTTATATATGTTCATTATTGATAAATTATTGTGTTCCTTGTAACGTTCATGGCCGATGGAGGTATACGCAATTCAGTAGAAAATAAATCCCTTGCGGAACATTTCACCTGTACTCGTGTTGAGAATACTTTCTGAGCAGTTTTGAGTTCATTTTGCTTTAAAATATGTTCCTTAAAGTGTACAAGCACTCAAATCTTCTCCAACACTCAGTAGAATTGACTTGCAGTTCTAATGTAGTTCTAATTTTTGTTGTGGACCGTACATCGCTGAATGTGTAGTACATTATTTGCCACGTTGAAGACCACCGTTGTACTCGTACCATAGATCACAGGCATTCGCCGTGTTTCGGCTTTAATCGGTAGAACTATAATATATACATATGAACATGGCTTCTAACTTTGGTCGGACACAACCTCGTATCGTAACAACTTCCGCGATTTTATTAACGCTAATGTGAATATTTTGGCAGAAAGTGCACATGTTCATTTGAGAATTGAATTATTGCTCTCTTGCTAAAATAGCAATACATAGAATGCCTAGCAAATTACAATTTTAAACATGTTATTTTGTTATGATACGAGGTCGTGTCCGATCAAAGTTGGAAGCCTTGTTCATATGTATAGAGTTATACCGCTGAAAGCCGAAACACGCCGAATGCCTGTGCCATATATCACTATAGTTGTATTGTTATTATTATGTTTTCCCCCCCCCCCCGCCCCCCCCCCCCCCCCCCCCCCCCGACTCATTGGTCCCTTAGGGTTTATATCTCTCTATTTTGAAACATTTACTGCTGTATCACCATATATATTGTATGCCCCCTAGGCGACAGCAATGGGGCATATCGTGTTGCTCTTGAGGTTCCATACGTCTTTCCGTCCGTCCGAGCATCCATCCGTCCGTCCGTCCGTCCGTGTACAATGACCTCGAAAAGTTTGTAAGATTTTCTCCATCATGTAATATCTTCAATATTACTTGAAGGATTGCTTTACTAGTTGGACAGTTCATTCACCTGCACATGTGTGATGCACTCACACCACCAATGGCATGAACTTGACCATTGTGACCTTTAAAATGGTGCTGAAACACTTAGCTATTTTCTTAAGTCAACAAAATTGTAAGACTTTCTCAAATGACTTTTAAATTTGTGTAAATTTAAAGTTTTCTCTTTGTATACACAATCTCTAGATAGAGTCCAGTATGCAATGGGGGCATATCCATGTTTTAAAAACATAATGTCTAGTTATTCCATAGCTCTGCTATGATGATTTTATATCCAATGACAAAGTCAAATAAGGATTTTGTTTTAGAAAGTGTCACGATGCGGTAATCAAATGGTGTTAAAATGCAAATATACACGTCAATGTTTTTCACTCTCCCGTAGATACCGGAGAGATGGCATGTACAATAGGAGTTTGACTGCAAACACAATCGCCAACTGTGGAAATCTGACAAACACACTTGCTTGTTTACATTCCATGTTAAATGCCTACACATGTATGTCTGCCATAGACTGTCGTATTTATGGCAACCTGGGGTGGCAGTGGGGGAAACGTAGATAACGACAGTACCAGGCTCCTAGTTTAACTCATGCTCAGTATCTGCACCGCTCTGCTACCATCATAACAAACACACACAAGTATGCACTGGTAGGCTATTCATATAATGTCATAGGTGACATTCACAAATTGATGAGGCTGCTCATTCTTTCGTTGTTACCCGAGACCCTCCCCACAACTCACCCCACCCAAGATCCGCACATGGACCCATCATCAATATAACCTAGAGCTATAATAATGCAATTTATTTCCCATACATACTGCCTACCCACCGGCACACTACTGGACGACATTTATATAAAATGCGTTATTAGGATAAATTGGTAGCCAGCTGAAAAAAAAGAACATTTGACATTTTGCAAGAAGTCTAGAATAGATAGTGGTTCTTATCGCTTTCTCAACCGGCAATTGAAATATGTCTTCCGCTTTGGTAGCAATCTGGCTTATAAAGGAATTTGATGTTTGCCTTGCAGTTCGATATGAAAATAATGTGGTATTTTATCGAGACATTTGCTTTTACCGAATCGCTTCGTTCACAGTTCATTTCGACTTATTCGCAGGAATGTTAATCACAGTAATTGTGAGGACCTATGAATCAAAAATCAAAATCACAATAACACGTTTAAAAGTGTTCAGTATAATATTATATATTTTCGTTATCATCTACAGTCAGGTATAATATACGTAACAGACTTCACCGCTCGCGGGGGGGCGGGAGGGGGTCAATTGCGTAATTTACACTAAAATAAATCCCTCACCTACACACACGGTGCAATTCCCTCGGCTCAAGTAGATTTAAAGGTAATCAGCAGACGGTGGCCGAGTCACGGCGTCAAATTTCTACGCCACCGCCCGTCTTCGATTCTCGTCCAGTTTGTCTGTGTAAATAATGTGATTTTTTTGCTAAGTCAATTATACGTTGTCTCGGATGGGGACTTTAAACGGCGGTCCCGAGTATCAAAGTTAAAAACCTCATTCCCGTATTCCCTCTCTTGCAGACGGCATGCAAAGTCATCGAGCCAGTGAAGACATGAAACTATCTATCTCTCCCCTCTATATATCTCTCGCTGTCTCCATCACGTCCTACATGAGACACGTCATGTTATTTTGTACCTTCGGACATCTGCGTAATTTCATGAAATACGTTTCCAAAATTTACAATATTTTCCATAAATGGCGTCAAAAGTTGACAAACTTATGCACGACTTGTCGGTTTACCTAGGTTGGGTTTGCAACCAAATGGTGAATATGTATTTCAGACAATTCATGAAACTATGTTATCCGGGTAACAGTATATACAGTTGAACCTGTGAACAACGACCGGCAAAGGGAAGTGGCCAAAGTGGCCGTTGTTGACAGGTGGTCGTTGTTCCAAGGGTCAAACATTTTCCCGGTTTCACAACAAAGTCGGCCATGTATTTAGCATTCTATTGTAATCTATATGCATGCATAGAAAACGTCTTGGCTGTATACACTTCCACCTGACGATTCGCTATTGCACGATCGTGGAGTGTATTTGCTTTTTATCAATTAAAAATTGCATGAAAATGGCAAAAATAGTCAATTTATTTTGTTATGTCATCTTGTTGTTATTGTTCTGAACCCAGCCTCGCTTTGGAAATTATATACAAAGGGGAGTAACTATCTTCATGATAAGTATATCCCGCGGCTTGCTTTGGTGCACCATTTAATAGCTTGTCGTAATTACATGCAAGTGGTTTAATTAGCATGACAATTAGTATTTTGTTTTCTTATTCTCAATTTCACACCATCAGTTGAAATTGATAACGGTCATATAGTCTTTATTAAAACGATAGCCTATGTGGCGCGGCCTGTGAAAACTGTGTTTTTTTTTGGCAACAAAAATATTTCATTGAATGTGTCAAGTCGCGTAACCGAATATTTAAGCAGCCTATGACGAAATGGCAATGTCCGCTGACGTAATTACTGATGTTTTTAATTAGAGATTGGCGAGCATTGTAAACCATGGGCAGACTACGCGAATCCACTGCCTCGTCTGGCCGCTAATGCAATAAGCCGGGATTTGTCGGAGATCGAGACCCAATTCACATAAACACATTTGTCGTTTCACTTTAGACTGGTTCCCGGTAGTTTTGCTTGGCTGCGCATCGGACAGGGTACCTGTCTAGTGTGGAATACGTGACTGACTTCAGCAACCGCGTGTATTGTTCTTTGATATGGCCTTGTGCCCCGCGGTGTGAAATTTACGCGTAGTAATACTTGACAAGCGCGGTGTGTTTGAAGTCTTAGTATTGTCACTGTAGACGAATCAGCATCGTGTAAACACAGTTTGCCAACTAATGATGGAGTTTTATGACTTACGCGGAATTGCATTATGTCTATTGGAATACACGACATGGAATACATATCGGGAATTACTGTTAACGGAGTTATGCAATATTTTTCATGGAAAATGTTTAATGTCGCCAAAATGACACCGACCATATCGGGCAAGGTAAATGTTCAACGCATTGAGTTTCAAAAGCGTGTAATCCGTGTACAACGGTTGTAAACGTATACAACGGTTGTAAACAACGCATTGAGTTTCAAAAGCGTGTAATCCGTGTACAACGGTTGTAAACGTATACAACGGTTGTAAACGTACAAAACACTAAGGGTAAACCGTTTAAACGGTTTAACGCTTTCTTTGACGAACGGTTACACGCTTCTACATGTACACAGCACCGTACAGATGAAACCGTGTTATACGTATGGGTTTTAACGCATTACACGTTTTGGTATGCCAACCGTGTATCGCGTAGAATGCGCATGCTCAGATCGTTCTTCGTGTGTGTATATATACTTCTAGACTGCAGGGCTTCTAAAATGTTCAGTTTTCCGGTTCTGGACCGATTTTTGAACTCTCAGACCGATTGAGCTGCTATTTCGCTATAAACCTTGTAAATTTACCGGTTTTGACCACCAAGTAATTTATGACACATATCCGCGGGCCATATCCGTGTTAAACCAGTATGCAGCTCGCTGTGTATTCAGTTTCTCCAAATATCGATTTTTATTAACACACGCGTGGGACAGGTGTATAGCAGCTTAGTGACTGAAATGCTGAAATAGACTGGCTTCAGCGTAAAGATACGAGAGTTCCTAGACTCGTCATTTCTGATGATGTTAAAATAAAATAAAGAAACCATGCACTGTGTTTATCTGTGTTCGTAATATTTAACCCCAAGTAACTGACACGGACTATCGGCCCGGGCTATTCCATATTAAGTTAGGAACTGTTACATTACGCTGTATTAGGGGTCATTTTTGTGTATATAAAATGTACATGTACGTAGGAATGCCGCAGATCCTGATGAGCCGGCTCAAGTGCTCTACCATTCGCAAACATTTTGAGAAACGACAAGGTACATATGTCGTGTTAAAAGCGTGACTCATTAGGCATCAGGGATTAGGGATCAATGGAAGTGCTAAATCACACCGCTGATGTACTTTGAACTCGATCTGAGGGTTAAAGAAACACCGAATCTAGAGTATGCGGTGTCTTTCTCTCTTCTATTTCAAAAAAGTTTTATTTGATGAATATGGTTGGATATTGGGCGAAATGAGTCTGCCTTACAATAATTTGCATGTGCGGAATGGTGGTAGGTGCGAAACAATCCGCCTCTAAACGATCCGGGCCGAACAGGTACATGTATTCGCGATATTTTTAAAGGGACGAAACAAGGCCACCTCGAAGCGATCGGGGCCGAACAGGTATTCGTGTTAAAACGTGTAACCGTTGTACACGTTTCAACGCTTTCATATAGCTACACGCTTCCAGGTAAAGCGTTGTACACGTTTCAACTCTTTCACCTCGCTACATATGTATACGCCAAAGCGTGTTATACGCCTTGAAGCTAAACGTATTACATGCTTTAAAACTAAACGGTTTGACAATGTGTATTACACGTGTACGAACCGTATTATACGTTTAAACAACGTATACAACGCTTTTAAACTAAACGGTTTGACAATGTGTATTACACGTGTACGAACCGTATTATACGTTTAAACAACGTATACAACGCTACAGCAAACCGTTGCGTTTACGTTGAGTTTGCAAGTGTTGTCTACGGTGGAACAAAAACGGAGACTGCACTGTATTTTTATTTTTGCCGACAAAAATTTGACATGGCCGCTGTTCACATACAAAAATACCGTGTAGGAATGAAAATAGCTGGCCGCTGGTCGCAGTTCAGGGGTGGTCGTTATTCTGACCAGTATAGCTCCTGATCAAATATCACACCACTGTAGCCTGATATCGATCTGTATCAGGGCTTCTAAAATGTTCAGTTTGTCGGTTCTGGACCGATTTTTGAACTCTCAGACCGATTGAGATTTGAAAACTAGTCTTAAAATCGGTCCGAGAAAATTTGCCAGTCGGCTTCGATATCGCTATAAACCTTGTAAATTTACCATTTTTGACTACCAAGTAATGTCCATTTTATGACACATATCCGCGGGGCATATCCGTGTTAAAACAGTGTCTGGTAATAAATCGCTGTGTATCTCCTAATATTGATTTTTCTTAACACACGCGTGGTAATTGGGACAGGTGTATAGCAGCTTAGTGACTTAAATAGACTGGCTTCAGCATAATGATACAACAGTTCCTAGACTCGCCATTTCTGATGATGTTAAAATAAAATAAAGAAACCATGCACTGTGTTTATCTGTGTTCGTAATATTTAACCCCAAGTAACTGACACAGACTATCAGCCCGGGCTATTCCATATTAAGTTAGGAACTGTTACATTACGCTGTATTAGGGGTCATTTTTGTGTATATAAAATGTACATGTATGTAGGAATGCCGCAGATCCTGATGAGCCGGCTCACGTGATCTACAATTCGCAAACATTTTGATAAATGACAAGGCACGTCTGTCGTGTTAAAAGCGTGACTCATTAGGGATCAGGAATTAGGGATCAATTGAAGTCCTAAATCACACGCCAATGTACTTTGAACTTGAAACACCGAATGTTAATTCAATTGTACAAATTAATTGTTTAACACGTAATTAAATTAAATTGATGTGTGTGCAGCTAGCCAAATTAGGCCGACAATTCATTTTGAAGTTGGTGTGAACAGTGATAATACACTGCAGCTCCATTATAACGCGGTCGCGTATAGCGCGATCTCCATTATAACGCGGGTCTCTCGTGGATCCCAATTTTTTTTTTAAAAATCGAGAGAAAAAAAAAAAAACCTTCGAACCTCGAAGTCATCGTGTAATTAGTTGATTCGAGATTTCTGTAAGTTTATTCAAACAACGAAGTTCAAAGTCCATGAAAGGATTATTATTAGTGTGTTAGCAAATGTAATACCTTTAATCAGGTAATCATGTTAATAGGCATATTTATTAATAAATTCAATTACCTTAATCCCAATTGACATGTATTCGCGAAGTAATGGTCGTATCAAAGGAGCATGCCGACCAATGTAACGCCTGATCAGAAGCTACACTGGTCACAAATCCCATGAGCACCATTTCTCCAGTCACGTAAACGTACCGCTTTTTGTCACCAAGTAATGTCAATGTCGCTAATAAATGGTTGCGTGTTCGGCCTTTCTTTTTCTTTACTCCCAGGTGTAATATGTAGCGTTCTATAAATAGACTGGTGTTTCAGCATTATCTGGGTATGGATCACGTGGTCTATTGTTTACACTGCAGCCCAAGGCAATCTCGCTTAAATCGTAAATTTCATTCATCAATATGACTTGCAGCGTAAACAACAGATCACGTGACCCCACATCCTGAGATTATGCACGTATCAACCGCATGAATAGGCAGGACACGTGACCATAGGCATTATTTATTATCAATTAATCCGTTTAAGCGTCTGTTGATCGCGAGTAGTATACATTGTAATAAGCGTCTGTCTATCGCGAGCACTATACAACGTAATAAGTATGATTTTATAAATAACTGACATGTTTAATACATTAATACATACAAGTTTGTATGTCATAGGCATTATTAATAATTACTTTAACTTCTGTTCAAATGACATGATTGTATATGGGTCCGTTGCTAATGGAATTCCCGCAATAGTTGGTAACCGAAATGCGAATGATACCAGTAACCCGTGCAGTACCAGTACCCGTGCATGTCCCGAAATTTTATAACGCGGTCGGATTCGATCGCGGTTTGATAATGGAGCTGCAGTGTAGCATAATTAGCAATGAATTACGAGTTAGGTATATAACACATTTTTTTTCTATGTGGTCCGTCATTCGATTATTATTGAAATGGCACAACAAACTATTTTGTCGTTATTCACAAAGACAACTTACCGGCTTGGCAACCCAGCGGATAGTAGATATCGGGCTGGCACCCCGAACGTGAAAGCAAACCGGAGTGGCGACCTGGTTAGGGCTGGCAACCCAAATGTATATCGGGCTGGCAACCCGAGTGAGAATGAAAACCGGAGTGGCGACCCGGTTCTAAGCGATTCTGATGGGACACGCAACACATCAACAATAAATAAATAAACTAGATGGCCGCGGCCTGCATGTCGCGCCTTGTGCGAGGCATGGACACTAAAAAAAAAGATATAGTATAACGAAAAACTTTAACCAAAAAACTTAACCAAAAAACTTAACCAAACACTTTAACCAAAAAACTTAACCAAAAACTTCAAAGTAATTTGATCTTGACATTGGGCACAGGGGCCGCACGGGAGGGGGTTAGAATGAAAATATAGATATAGATGATGATAAACACCCATGTGAAGTTTCAAGGTAATGGGCAAAGCAGTTGCAGAGATATAGTATAACGAAAAACTTTAACCAAAAAACTTAACCAAAAAACTTAACCAAAAACTTTAACCAAAAACTTGAACCAAAAAACATAACCAAAAACTTCACAGTAATTTGACCTTGACATTGGGCGCAGGGGCCGCATGGAAGGGAGGTAGAATGAAAATATAGATGATGATAAACACCCAAGTGAAGTTTCAAGGTAATGGGCAAAGCAGTTGCAGAGATATAGCATAACAAAAAAAATTAACCAAAAAACTTAACCAAAAAACTTAACCAAAAACTTTAACCACAAAACTTAACCAAAAAAGTTAACCAAAAACTTTAACCAAAGAACTTAACCAAAAACTTCAAAGTAATTTGACCTTGACATTGGGCACAGGGGCCGCACGGGAGGGGGGTAGAATGAAAATATAGATGATGATAAACACCCATATGAAGTTTCAAGGTAATGGGCAAAGCAGTTGCAGAGATATAGTATAACGAAAAACTTTAACCAAAAACTTTAACCAAAAAACTTAACCAAAAAACTTAACCAAAAACTTTAACCAAAAAACTTAACCAAAAACTTAACCAAAAACTTCAAAGTAATTTGACCTTGACATTGGGCACAGGGGTCGCACGGAAGGGGGGTAGAATGAAAATATAGATGATGATAAACACCCATGTGAAGTTTCAAGGTAATGGGCAAAGCAGTTGCAGAGATATAGTATAACGAAAAACTTTAACCAAAAAACTTAACCAAAAACCTTAACCAAAAAACTTTAACCAAAAAACTTAACCAAAAAACTTAACCAACAAAAACTTTAACCAAAGAACTTAACCAAAAACTTCAAAGTAATTTGACCTTCACATTGGGCACAGGGGCCGCACAGGAGGGGGTAGAATGAAAATATAGATGATGATAAACACCCATATGAAGTTTCAAGGTAATGGGCAAAGCAGTTGCAGAGATATAGTATAACGAAAAACTTTAACCAAAAACTTTAACCAAAAAACTTTAACCAAAAAACTTTAACCAAAAACTTTAACAACCAAAAAACTTAACCAAAAACTTTAACCAAAGAACTTAACCAAAAACTTTAACCAAAAAACTTAACCTTACAGCTTAACCAAAAACTTTAACCGGACTATATCGCGCTTTCCGCAAGCGGGCGCGACAAAAACGAAACAAGAAACAGATTTGTAAATTTTTTATTTATTTTAGACCACTGAAAATTTACCTGCAATCAATCGGCTTCACGATTCGTCTCTGTCGTTTCGCATTTCTTCCGTCTTTGTGCTATTTACGCACACCACGTGACCCGGTGCATACACAATTTTGTCCACTTCACTTTTGTTGTTTATAAACAGGACTTATTTATCCCAATACAAAATTTATCCCATTATTTCTAGTACTTTGTTTTGAACTTCGAAATTTCAGTTAAAGTTTTAATAGAGCAGGGGGGGTCTGCTCCTTCAGGCCGACAATGGCCGACAGTGTTACGTCGGGACTCTGGACCGATTGGCATTCTGAAATTTTAGAAGCCCTGATCTGTATTGCTTGTTAGAAGCATGGCAGGTGTTTCATTGCAGTGCAGATCCTGATCAGACTGTGCGAATGCGCAGGCTGATCTGGATCTACACTGATCGCAAAACACATACTCCCCATTTCTCCAGTCACAGCCACTGGAGAAATGGGGCCTATGTGTTTAGCGATCAGTCTAGCTCCAGCTCTACTAGGACCGTCCTGTGGCATGGTAAGGAAGCTACACCGGTCACAAAACCCATAAGCCTGTTTCTCCATCATAAACGGATTATTGTCCAGTGTCAAAAGTTGTTCGCAATGTAGCAAATTATCAATAAACTTACAATGTAAACACACAATGTGTTCATGATGGCCGGACAGACCTGCTGATAAACGGACAGGCCGACACGGTTGTAAGTGAGGTTTTATTGCACTTGTACATTTGTGGAAATAAATGCACCAACATGTCCTAGTTGATGGCACAAACGCCTCCTACAACCGGATTAAGCGAGTTGCAATATAAAGGATACTACATTAATACAAAGCATCGGGGCAATGCGGACACATGCGGGCAATGGACTAATGCCGTGACCGTTTACGTGACGAATTTCCATGTATAATTATTTTATGCATTAATATATAACGTATTTACACGAAACATCAATAAAACAGATGTTCTGAGAAACCCTTTTTTACTTGCATGTTTGTCAAATACATGTTCGACCCATGGAGAATTCAAAGCTATTTTTAGTTTGGGCTCTTTCAACATATACATGTATAACATCAATTATGTTTCCAACGTTGTCAGATGCACGTACTTCCGTGATTTTGTTCACGTGCTTCTCTATTTCAGTTACTATATCTTTTAGTGTGATTTTTATTTTCAAATGATCACCACAAAACTATTTTAGACACATGACTAGCTGAACGAGTATTTTGTCTTTGAGAAGCATGCAAGTATACAGTACAGTCAATCATTAACTCTTATAACACTCAATCAAATATCGACATCTGATGAAGTTTTCGCAATAAAGCCGTTTATTCGACACAATAAACCTGTCTCAAATGCATTTTAAAACAATAAAGCCTCTTTCAGAAATATTACAAATGTGACGTCAATGCATGCATTTAAATCTATGATTTTTGCCTGACGTGCGTACATTGTCAGGGTAATTCAACTTTTTATAACAAAGTAAGACTTGTTTACTTACAGTTTGTATATTATAACATACAGTACACTCAGAGTGCTTTGTCCCTTTTCCACTCTCTCACGGTGGGAGGAATTTTCTCAGAGTGGGAAAATCACGGTGGGAGTTATGTGCCTCCCACGGTGACCATATATTTTACCTGTATTACCACCGCGGACGGAGACCAAGCTGGACGAACTTCCAATAGCCATAAAACGGCCACGGTGTTCCCCCGTGATACGACCCCGCGTTCCACCGGGACGCCAGGCTGGCTTACCTGTACAGTCATAGCGTAGTACCCAAACATTTACACTTATTCTGACTTACGTTTGTGTTTTTTTATTCGTTTTTTTTTTTATAAATATATACATTTTTCCTTTCAAACAAACATATTTCTTAACAAGAACAAAACATGAGAATCGTCTCCTAAACACATGAGAATCATCTCGCACTTTGGCATCGCGAAATCGCCTTCCGCTGAAACTTTTGTAAATACAGGGTTTGCTCATGTTGTGTAAAACGGATACGTCTTGAAATTTCGCTTTGCGCATGCATGCAAGTAAAACGCAATTCCAACGCGAGGCGAGAGCGCGAAAAACGCACGACTGAATATAATATAATGTCCCATTTTCACCTCGCGATCTCACTTTGCGTTTTCGCGATCTGGCGCATGGATCGACATCGCGAAAACGCGAGAATGTAACTGGCCCTAACAGGACACTGTAGTATCATAACCGCCTTAGGAAACGATAATCATGTGCTGTAAAACATTATTTTAAATTAAGAAATAAGAAATGTGGATATTGGGGAATATGTCAGATACATATGAAAGGGTTTTCGCGATCTCGTGTAGAAGTCGAGATCGAGTAAATGCGAGTTACACGACACTAACAGAACACCATTATTCTCGTGTTTTAGGAGGCAATTCTCATGTTTTGTCCAAAAAATAATATTATTTTTTCTAATAAACATATTTTGGCAGCATATGAGAATCGTCTCCTAAAACGATTTACCTGTCCTGTTAGGGACATGTTACGATCTACTGATGGTGAACACGTGTTGGTCTTCGCTAGTCACATATGCAATAAGCCCAGTTTTGTCCGATCACGTCATACATCATCATATGCACGTGCGAATTCTGCCGAATTCTAAATGTCGGTCACCAGGTCACACTTTGCACGTGAAACTGGATTACCAA
Source organism: Conchocele bisecta (assembly GCA_029237695.1). Classification (NCBI taxonomy): domain Eukaryota; kingdom Metazoa; phylum Mollusca; class Bivalvia; order Lucinida; family Thyasiridae; genus Conchocele; species Conchocele bisecta. The sequence goes on along the minus strand of CM055267.1, from coordinate 125,327,245 downwards.
CAGATGATTGTAAACACCATCAGGTGTGCAGCTAGACAGAAAATGATATGTCGCAAATGTCGCAAATGTGCTAGTTTGGGATAGGTGGGCACGGCGGCATATTTCTTTATGCGCCGTTTGAAAACGGAACTCATCGCATTCACAAAAACGTGCGATCACGAGACGAAAACGCGATATTGAATACAATAGAATATATATCATGTTTTCGCCTCGCCTTGCAGTCTCGCGATTTGGTCTTGCGATTTTGTGTATAGGTCGACGATGCGATACAGCAACCAATAATACGTATCGAAATATGTTTTCTTTTCAATAAACATGTATTGGCAGTACATTAGAATCGTCTCCTAAGACATTTATTATGTTTTTGTTGTCGAGAACTATTGATGTTTGTCCGCATTTGTTCTATTTCTTAATACAAACATGTTTTGGCTGCTAAAACAATGTGTACGTGTTCTGTTAGGGACATGTGACAACCTCGTGTGTTCGCGGTTTCTCGCATAGGTTGCGATCGTGAAGCGTGATCGCGAGATTTCGAGTGCACAACTTATTCCACCCGGCTACATACGGACATGCCGCAACCTGTCGACTGTCAACTGATGAACATTGGACATGTCGCTATTGTGTATTATTATGAGTTGGCTGACGGACGAGTTGGTTGAAGGCCGAAACGGAAGTCGTCGGTCATAAAATCAACGAAAACTAACGGGACCCATACGATTTCTAATTACCTCTAAGGTAATAATCGCAATTTCCATTTACCGATCTATTGGAAATGAATACTTATGACCGTATTTAAATTTCGATTGGAAAAATATAATATATATATATAAACGTGACGTCGGCAATGTAATACATGTGTATAGGCCGATGTTATGATACAGAAGATATGTTCCTTTACTTCCATACACATTTTTGGAGATATTACGCCGATTCGCGTGACGATATGTGACCTTAAAGAAATTGCAGCAAAGTGTATGAAATTCCGCGAGGCCGAACAACTCGGCAAATAAAAAAATATGCGGGTTAGGTTTCGCGGTGCCTGTACTGTATGAGACGATTTTCAAAGTTTTGTCAGCCATATATGCACTCCTCTCTGACCACATTACCTGTACGCTGGCACGGTGATGCGCCGTGGTGCGCCGTGTGCTAATACGGTGGGTCACGGGGGAACGCGGTGTGCAGCAGATTCGGTCTTTAAAATATTCCCACGGTGGTGATTTTTGCCTCTCCACCGTGACGGGTGGGATTTCCACCCGACACGGTGGGAGGAATGTTTATGCCCACTCTCCATCCGATCACGGGGTCGAGTGGGAAAAGGGACAAACTACTCTGAGTGTACTGTATATATAAAAATAGCAACCATCACAGGCATGTACACTTATCGGACACCTGCCGCCGACCTTTTTCGCATTTACTTCCACCACCGGACCTTTAGAGTGCTTACACATTGTTTTCACGGACGTGAGAGGTATGCGAACGGCGAAGTCCCGTAATAATTGTTAAATAGTGGATAATTGTGGGCTACATGGCTTATATACAGGGGCATAGACTGTATTTTCATTAAAATCGACCCAAAAATGTCTGCAAAGTTCGTAACGGCCTGGTTTGTTTACGCAGACGAGACCACAAATCCTTCAATAACTTTTTTGTCACTGCATCTTTTAACAAAGTGTCTGCATTCGTAGATCTATGATATATTCTGTCGTGCCATAGACAATATGGCTTCCTCGTGTTTTAAATTAAAATATGAATAAAAAAATGTACCTATCTCGTGGCAAATGGCCGTCTTTTTACTCCATTTGCTCTACCGCTAAACCAGTTCGCCAACCTAAGTCTGCCGCTCACCTTTCACACGCTACCCCCCTCCCTGGTTATGTCCACCCTGTATAAATCATGAAGGGGGTTATGTCCACCCTGTTAAAATCATGAAAGGGGTTTTGTCCATGTTGTCATTTTCACATGAAGGGGGTTATGTCCAAGGGGGTTTTGTCCTATTTTTGACCCCGGGGTCACCATTTTAACAACTTTGAAAGAGCATTGTACATCGATCATTCCTACCAAGTTTCGTTAAAATCCGGATAGCAGTTCATGAGAAGATTTTTTAAGATTTAATTTTATGCTATTTTTAGACGGCGGCCATCTTGGAATAGCGATGACCTCCATTTGAACAAATCTGAAAAGGCTTCACCCATGGACCATAACTTTTAAGTTTGGCTACCATGGGCCAAGCGGTTCATGTGAAGAAGAATTTTGAAATCTCTAATAAAAGAACGACATTTCGGTGGCCATCTTGGATGACTCAACAATCCGATTTCGACAAAAAATGCACCAGAGTGATCGCCTCCTTGATACCTTCGATTTGATATATGACATGACATGACCATATTCGGAATAAAATTTGAACCCAATTTGACCCCACGGGCCACACCCATTTTTGACCCCGGGTTCACCATTTTAACAATTTTGAAAGAGCATTGTACATCGATCATTCTCACAAAGTTTTGTTGAAATCCGGTTGGCGGTTCTTGAGAAGAAGATTTTTGAAGAATTTGTGCTATTTTTAGACGGTGGCCATCTTGGATTATGTAATGACGTCATTTTAACAATTTTGTAATCCCCCTACCTAAGGACCATGAACATGAAGTTTTGTGACTATAGGTCCAATGGTTACAGAGGAGAAGACGTTTGAAAATGTTCACGGATGGACGGACGGACGACAGACGACGGACACATTGCGGTAACAATAGCTCACCTGAGCGAATGAGCTACAAAGATATTTACTCCAATGTTAAGTTATTAATGTTGATCTTGGGGAAAGGGGTGGGGGGGGGGGTGGGTCATGGATTTGCTGTAGCACAATAGAGGATCATCAGATGAATGCATGTATGAAATATCAAAGCGTTCCCTGTAAAGAAACAAAAGTTACACAACATTTACCCCAACGTTAAGTTGCTACGTTTGTGACCTTGACCTTGGAACAATGGTTGGGTGGTGGGTTGTGGATTTGCTACAGCATGATAGAGGGTCATCTGAGGAATGCATGTATGAAATATCAAGGCGTTAAGTTTATGAATGTGCTCAGTTTGTGACCTTGACCTTGGGGTAAGGGGTGGGTCATGGATTTGCTATAGCACAATAGAGTATCATCAGATGAATGCATGTATGAAATATCAAGGCGTTCCATGAAAGGAAACAGATGATATAATACATTTACCCCAACATTATTTTTAAGTTTATGAATGTGCTAAGTTTGTGACCTTGACCTTGGGGAAAGGGGTTGGAGGTGGGTCATGGATTTGCTATAGTACGATAGAGTTCCATCAGATGAATGCATGTATGAAATATGAAGGTATTCCCTGTAAATAAACAGAAGTTACACAACATTTACCCCAACGTTAAGTTTATGAATGTGCTAGGTTTGTAACCTTGACCTTGGGGTAAGGGTTGGGTGGTGAGTCGTGGATTTGCTACAGCATTATAGAGGGTCATCTGAGGAATGCATGTATGAAATATCAAGGTGTTCCATGAAAGAAAACAGATGTTATAAGACATTTACCCCAACGTTAAGTTTATGAATGTGCTAAGTTTGTGACCTTGACCTTGGGGTAAGGGATGGGCGGTGGGTCATGGATTCCCAATATCAAGATAGAGTATCATCAGATGAATCCATGTATGAAATATGAAGGCGTTCCAGGTAAATAAACCGAAGTCACAACATTTACCCCAACGTTAAGTTTATGAACATGCTAAGTTTGTGACCTTGACCTTGAGGTAAGGGTTGGGTGGTGGATCGTGGATTGGCTACAGCATGATAGAGGGTCAGCAGATGAATGCATGTATGAAATATGAAGGCATTCCCTGCAAATAAACAGAAGTTACACAACATTTACCCCAACGTTAAGTTTATGAACATGCTAAGTTTGTGACCTTGACCTTGGGGTAAGGGTTGGGTGGTGGGTCGTGGATGTGCTACAGCATGATAGAGGGTCATCTGAGGAACGCATGTATGAAATATCAAGGTGTTCTATGAAAGGAAACAGATGTTAGAAGACATTTACCCCAACGTTAAGTTTATGAATGTGCTAAGTTTGTGACCTTGACCCTGGGGTAAAGGTTGGGTGGTGGGTCATGGATTTACTACAGCATGATAGAGGGTCATCTGAGGAATGCATGTAGAAATATCAAGGCGTTCCAGAAAAGGAAACAGATGTTGACCTTTAACCCCACGTTAAGTTTATGAATGTGCTAAGTGTGACCTTGACCTTGGTAAGGGTTGAGTGGTGGGTCATGGATTTGCTACAGCATGATAGAGGGTCATCTGAGGAATGCA
>CM055267.1:125065970-125322415 GCA_029237695.1 Conchocele bisecta | reverse complement strand
CACATTATGCAAACCAATATTTTTACGGAAATTAAACAGATACGTAATTTTGTAATCATTCACACGTTTCCAACATCAGAAGTGACTGTATTTTACACAACACAACGTGTGGAATGATTACAAAATTAGGTATACATTTAATTTCTGTAAAAAAAATATTTATGTGTGGTATGCATCTTTCAATAATTGTTATTAGAAGAAAACAAGGTATTATTGTGTTTACCATTCTTATTTGACATTTACATATAAATATTTTATCACACTGGACATAAATGACATGATGCATATGAAAGACACGATGACGTACATGTACAGTAGGGAACTTTGTGTGGGTTTGATTCCAAACATAGGATAGGCATCCCCCAGAGTTCCAATTGCTTGTATTTAACAACGGCACTGGCTCAAGGACCTTGCTTGTCGAGACTATAGGACTAGGCTTTCACAAGTTGTCTTAAAGATGCTCAATGAAACCGAAAATTATGGGTGTTGCGAGATTCGAACCTGGGACCCTTAGATATATTCAGCCCTGAAATTAGAATATCCTGACCTGGTGCCAGGTCCATGCCACACCAGAATCACTTAGCTCACCCCAAAAGCAATACGATTAGCTTTTAATCATATTACTTTCTTAATGGACATAACAGGATTTAGCTCTCAAGTACCAGGGGGCCGAAATGTAGGTAAATGAGGGCCAAACCATGTAAATCGGCATTCCGGTAAAGTCAAGATGAACGCCGATCGTTAAATTTACCCATCGCATGCTCCCACCCACCACCCACCATATAGTTTATAAGATATCTACTAAACTTTAGTAGATATCTATATAAAAAAGTATATAAGATATCTTATAAACTTTAGTAGATCATATAATATATAAGACATCTAGTAAAGTTTAGTAGATAACTTGTTTCGGGAATAAATATAAGAACGGCGTGCCATACATAAATGCATATTAAACATGTTTCAGCTTCAGAGCACAGATCACCCAAAGTGCAGAAAATGTCCCGGATAAAGAAATGAGCCAAGCATGTGAACCGACACCAAAACCTACACAACTCATTGAAGATGGTGTTTATGACATAATATTTCCGTGCGCATATGATGGAGCCATCAGTGAAAATAAAATCAAATCCACTTCATACCACATTTACCCCTGCTATGTCTGCTATTGCTGACTTTTGTGCAAATAATACAGAGGTACAAGAAAGTTTAAGGTCTGTATTTAATAAACTAACAAGACAGCCAATCAACTTGGATACAACTCACGACAGAGAAAAAGTTTTTCAATAATTTCCACAAAATTCGATCAGAATGACGTTATGCGCGATATTCAAGACAGCATGAAAAACAATGACTGTCCCACCCATAAAGACAGCATCAATGACTTCATGCAAATATTATTACTTGAAATTATAAATTGCCTCTTTCAACAACTGGGAAAGCATATGAAGCAAATATCAGATGTGGATGAAAAGATCTCGGTAGTCAAGATCAAAAGGTGCTTTATTACCTTTCTGGCTACATAGTTCACACGCGCTCAAAAAAAAGTATAGCAAAATAAAGAAGTCGAGTATTCGGGATGAAAAGTTAGCATGTGTGAAATTACTGTCAAGTAGCAATGAGGGATCTTTCCATGAGTATTCTACATGGCTTGATAAAAAAGATAGGGGTGGCCTTAAACGTCCATCAGATGACTTATTCAACTTCATTCGCAGCATGGAATTGGTAGTTAGAAAAAATGTCAGTGTAAATCTATCTGCCAACTCTCTCCAGAAATGTGTACTAAAAGAGAAAGTACTGGAAAATTACACAACAAAAATTGTCACTGAGGGATGTTCCAACTGCAGTAATAGCAGTAAGCTCGTCATCTGGATTACCTATGCATACATGGAACTTCTTGATATTTGCAAGTAGCTTCAACACATGCCATTCTCTGTTTAACTGGAAAGGTACAGAGTCCCACACTGCATGAGATTTTGGCACTTCCTTGTTATGAACATGAAGTTTTGGCACAAAATATTGGTCGATCTCGAGCTTCAGTCGTACTGCTGATTTATCATCACTTTGGTTTAGTTGAATAATCTGTATACATCTATGACCGTTTCCAGTAGTGACAAATGTGAACGGATATTCCACTGAAGATTGTAGCTGCTGTCTTAAAGTTTCAAACTCGGTCAATACATCAAAATTTCCAATATATGCCTGAAGTCGCCAAGTCTGAAGGTCGCAGTCTGACAGTTGATTGGTCGGTTCCACGGAGCTCTGACGTGTCGGTTGATTGATCGGTTCCACGGAGCTCTGACGTGTCGGTTTGATTGATCGGTTCCACGGAGCTCCGACGTGTCGGTTGATTGATCAGTTCCACGGAGCTCCGAATTGTCGGTTGATACGTCTGCTTCATGAGACGGTGCTGGATATGGTCGCACACGATCATAGTTTTCTCCGGGCACCGTACTGGACTTGCGTTTGCGTGGCATTCTGAAATTAGCAAATAAGGAAACATGTAAAATGCCTAAGTAAATTCCGCGGAAATGTAGGTGATCGTCAAATGAAGGTCATATGCTGTGTGTTTCCGATAAGTAGCATTGGGCGATGAATGTGTGCAAGTTTGGTGAGTGTAGGTGTAAAAGGTAGTGTAAAATAGACTTAAACGCACAAGGTGAACATTTGTAAAATGCCTAAGTAATGTATGTTATAGAAACATGATGAATGTTTCACTGACTGAATGGCGAACAGTGTAGGCCCTGATCAGACTGCGCAGGCTGATCTGGGGCTACACTGGTCGCGTAACCCATAATCCCCATTTCTCCAGTCATCGCCACATTTGTGGAATAATAAGCTGCAAAACAGTCCACATTTTTGTTTTATGACAAGCCGGAGTTACTGCGGACTATTCTAGGAATCTGAGAAGCAACCGTCTCTACAACTGATCCAGTCATACATGTAGTTCTGCTCGGAGTACGCCACTACACAACAATTTAGTCCCGAGTAGACTCACTGTCGGAATGAACACGTTGGACAACAGACTATTGGGAAAAGGGACCTGATGATGGCTGTGACCAGTACATGTAGGCATATACTATATGCACATGCCGTTCATACAGAACTGCTGTTGTACATGCAGCAGTCGGGTTAAAACCATTTTCACATTCTAGCAGCATTTAAAGCTTTCACATTGTTACCCACTTTATTTCAAAAAGTTGGGTCAACGGCCATTGACCGTTAGGATTTTATCAACATGTAAGGACTGCGGGCCAATTATGGGCATTAAATCCAAAGCTGTACTGGCTGCACTGACACAAACTGTACAGAGGTCAACAATTTATACCAGTAGGTAGGCCTATGACTCATAATTATCAATACATACATGCATATTCCGGCACATAATGTATGTTTTTATGGAAATATAGAAAATTAAAATGATGTTTAATGTCCCATTCACATAAACCAGGTTAACCAAGGAATAATTGAGCATATATTCAACTAGAGCAATCAGTAGACGGGGCTCACGTATACCCCGGCCACCTCCTGGACACAGCAATCAATGGAAGCACAAATATTCAAGTAATTTGGCTTTGACCTTGGGCATGAAGGCCACATGGATATTGTATAGAATGATGGAAGATGAGCAAGAAATACATGAAGTTTGAAGTCAATCAAAGTTAAGGTTACATAGATATTGGGTAGCCAAAAAGTTTAACGCAAATATTTCAAAAACTTTAATGCAAATTTCCAAGTAATTTGACCTTGACCTTGGGCCTGAAGGTGACACAGGCATGATATAGAATGAAAATATGGATGATGATAAAGAAGTATATGAAGTTTGAAGTCAATTGGACTCACGGTTACATGGATATTGGGTAGCCGAAAACTTTAACACAAATATTTCAAGTTAACACAAATTTCTAAGTAATTTGACCTTGACCTTGGGCCTGAAGGCCGCATGGGCATGGTATAGAATGAAAATATGGATGATGATAAAGAAGTATATGAAGTTTGAAGTCAATTGGACTCACGGTTACATGGATATTGGGTAGCCGAAAACTTTAACACAAATATTTCAAGTTAACACAAATTTCTAAGTAATTTGACCTTGACCTTGGGCCTGAAGGCCGCATGGGCATGGTATAGAATGAAAATATGGATGATGATAAAGAAGTATATGAAGTTTGAAGACAATTGGACTGATGGTTAGATAGATATTGGGTAGCCGAAAACTTTAACGCAAATATTTCAAGTTAACACAAATTTCTAAGTAATTTGACCTTGACCTTGGGCCTGAAGGCCGCATGGGCATGATATAGAATGAAAATATGGATGATGATAAAGAAGTGTATGAAGTTTGAAGTCAATTGGACTTACAGTTTTGAAGTCAATTGGACTTACAGTTACATAGATATTGAGTAACCAAAAACTTTAACGCAAGTGCGAGGCGACGAACGAACGGACGGACGACGGAACGGACGGACGGAATGCCGAAAACTATATACCCCTCGGCATACAAAATATGCCGGGGGTATAATTATGACAAAAATATCCTTTTGTTTCTTATAAGTATCATGTGCAATTAACAATTTGGAAATATAGTGAGGAAAAAGATATTGTTGGCATATGTCAACCGATGTTTCCTGCGAGATTTTTTTTTTGTTTGTTTAATAACAAGTTATTGCGAGGAGAAAAAACATATAGGAACTTTAGTGCATGTTTTTGGCATAACCTATTAGATTAAACATTAATACAATGTGATTTAACATGAAAGATATAGGGTATCTTTCATAATATGAAAGCCGTTCTCACATGAAATGAACAGAAAAAAAATTTTTCGCGTCACAAGATTATAAAAATTTCAATCTCGACTGTTTATTTTCAACGTATTTGTGCATAACATTAAAACAATATACTAAACAAAAAATCTTAAAAAAACAGTGTTTACCATTACTGTATCAAAGAAACTGTGGTGTTGGGTGAGTGGAGGAGCTACCACTGGAGGAAAACAATCTAAAAACTCATATATAAATAATTTATATGCCGTAAAAACAATAAAATGTATCACATTGTGTTCTTTTGCCGTACCAATCCTAACAAACTATATGTTATATATGTAGTTCTTTTGAAGTATAATTTTTTGGACTAAATGTTAAATATATATGAATCAAGCATGATTACGCGTTAAAACTAACACATATAAGGCGTAAAAAGCAAGCGAAACACCAGTGCATTGGTTAGAAAAAATTTTTTTCGCGTCACAACATGACTAAAAAACGGACAGATTGAAATACAAGTGTGTGGTGAATGCAAATGCATCTTGTAACTATAAAGCCACATTCAGTTATTTTCTGCAAACTATGATGCTTTCACAGTTATTTGTAAGGAATACATATTAGTTGTAGCATTAGAACAGCCGGTTACAACCAGTTGTACGTAAAAAAACAATACAAATACCAGTAAAGTATTCGTGAACCGTCGGCAAAAAAATACAATATATTTTGAGCCGATGTTTAATAAAGAAAGTAGAATTCAATCAACACTGCTCAATACAAAGCTTTGCTACTGATTATATATGACACAACTAATGTTACATTTGCGTGATACATCTTACAAATGATTTAGGCAAGATGCAAACACTTTTCAGTGGATGCACATATATTTGACAATTACCCCACCCACCTTGATTTGCATGTTAATTTTGACGAGGCACAATAATAAATAAGCATGGTCTTCGCGTGTATTAGATAAAACAATAGTATTTACCAACTTCAAAATAGTATATATTTAATAGTTTAATGCAATTAAAATGCATTACAGAAGGAAAAACAGGAAAAATCAGCGTTTGTTTATCTTCGACCAGTCGACTTTCGATTTTCACTTCCGTGTTCCGGAATGCAGAATGGGGCTATTCCAACGGTCGTCGTCAGCGCAGTTTCACCCTTCTAAATAAAGGTCTATCAATGCGATTTTAAACAATGATGTTAGATTAAAACTAACACACTGAAAATTATCTGGAAACTGGTTAAAATGTCGGAAAATAGTTAAATTATGTAACAAAGATGGCGGACAAATCAGAAAACATTTCGGTTCCAAACTCTCGCGAGATGTCACGAGTTTTCATGAAAAAATGTATGGTCAAAGAGGGAGCTATAAATCTCGTTAGCCTATATATATCTCTGGTGTAATTCACCGTTAGATTTCTGTAAACTACTGGCTGAAAAGTAAGGAAATTTTGTAATCCATTTGGTTGAATTTCCTTTCCGGCAATTACGAGTCGGTTTCGGGATTGTTGACTAGATCAGCGAAGACAAGGTCTGATATGATTGGGTGGACTGTCACGTCCATATCATGGTTGAGAGTTTAGTAGCAGACAATTGGTTACTAATGAAATCACTCGCGCCTATTTGACGTTTAACCAGTGTGATTCATTTGGCTGTTTAACAGTTTTGATTATTGAATCCTGCTACCGAAAGGCAGTAATATGACTATAAACATGTCTACATCAATTATGACACATGAAATATGTAAAGGTCACTAAAGATATGCATGGGACGAAGCGGTGTGGAATTATAGATCAGTGGAATGGGTGAAAATTTGAGTGTGACCGACATGACGCAATAGATGAACTTGACGGGGACATCAGGAATAAAATTGCGGGATTGCTGCACGCTCAAGACACAACACTGACTGAGTACCTTAAATACTTAACGCCGAGGGAAATTACGTCTACCGTCTGGCACAAAAGTCTGACTTAGTAAACTACGTGATTACGGCTGTTTCATTTTCACAGAAAACAACTAATTCTATTTGTTTTCTTGGCGTGTGGTTTCTGACAGTTATAAAACTTTTGCCAAACCATTTTAACATAAAATATATGTGCATCTCAAATGTTGTTTTACTAAGCAGAATTGGCAACTGATGACATCATGAAAACGGTTCGGCAAGTAATGTTTTTGCCTGAGGGAGTTAATCTTAATCATAATTTCCTAATTTGCCTGTAATCAGAAATTGATTCTTTCAAACCCTGAATAGAATAATGAAAATGTGCCTACTGGTGATATTGCAGAGTCTGTGGATGTCAACGTAACGCCCGACAAACGCCAGGTGTTTATGCAGAGAGAAAAAGCAGTACTTGCCATCATGAAGGTAATCCCTGTAATAACACCTTAAAAATACATATGAATCCCAACAGTGGGCGGTTGGTCGGGAGCATCCAAAAGGGTAAATTTAACGATGGGATTTATCCTTTAACTGAAATCCCAATATCCCTGTATTTGTACATTTTATTTTTGGCTTTCTTGTTTCTTGAGAGTTGAATCTTGTTTACCCATTATAAAAGTACATTTAGTAACGTTAGTACTAATCCTATTACATTTTGGGTAATTCTTGTGTGGTGAGGATCTGGCACCAGATCAGGTTATTCTAATATTCAGTTCAGATTTAGGGATTTCCCCCCTATCCCAAAAGGTGAAATATGGGATTTGACCTTGGAAGATGTTGACAGGCGGCTGGTAAACATGTTTTTGTATGCCCCACCACGATAGTGGAGGGGGCATTTAGTTTTACCCTTGTCCATTCATCCCGTCTGTTCCGTCGGTCCCGTCCGTCCGTCCGTCCGTCCGTCCGGGCACACATTAGGGTACTTATGTGGCTAGCCCCACAGGGTTATGGACTTAGTAAAGGATAGAGTTGGTTACAATTAGCCACCTAAAAAATCCTTTTATGTGGCTAAAAATCGTTTTATGTGGCTAATATCTAACATGTGATAAGCCACATAAGTATCCATTTGTAAGAACGTCCGTCCGTCCGTCCGTCCGTCCGTCCGTCCGTCCGTCCGGCCCCCGGGGTTATGGATTATCTCCCCCTTTTCGACTTAGAATTTTCGGATTTTGGCTTGCAAGTTGTAAAACTGTTAAACCCTAATAGCTACACCACTGAAACTTGGTATGTAGCTTCCTTATGAGATGTGCAAATTTATTTTGATTTTTTATTTGACCCCCGGGTCATGGATTATCTCACCCTTTTCGACTTAGAATTTGCCAATTTTGCCTTGTAAGCCGTAAAACTTTTAAACCGTACTAGCTACACACCTGGAACTTGGTATATAGCTTCCCTATGATGAGTAGATGCACAAAGTTTATGTTGATTTTTATACCCCCCGCAACGAGTTGTGGGGGGGGGGTATACTGGAGTCAGGTTGTCCGTCCGTCCGTCCGTCCGTCCGTCCGTCCATCCGGGTAAACTTAACATCAGAGAAATATTGTTATAACTTCTATTTCCTTCATCTAAAATGCTTGATATTTCACACATGCATTCCTGTAAGGCTCTACTACCATGCTGTGCCAAATCCACGACCGTCCAACCCCCGCAGATCCCAAGGTCAAGGTCACCAAATCCACGACCGTCCAACCCCCGCAGATCCCAAGGTCAAGGTCAAATACTTCGTCTCTTTACAAAACTTAACATCAGAGAAATATTGTTATAACTTCTATTTCCTTCATCTAAAATGCTTAATATTTCACACATGCATTCCTGTAAGGCTCTACAACCATGCTGTGCCAAATCCACGACCATCCAACCCCCGCTGATACCAAGGTCAAGGTCAAATACTTAGTCTCTTTACAAAACTTAACATCAGAGAAATATTGTTATAGCTTCTATTTCCTTCATCTAAAATGCTTAATATTTCACGCATGCATTCCTGTAAGGCTCTACTACCATGCTGTGCCAAATCCATGACCGTTAACACCCCCGCTGATCCCAATGTCAAGGTCAAATACTCTTTACAAAACTTAACATCAGAGAAATAAGTTATAACTTCTATTTCCTTCATTGAAAATTCTTATTATTTCACTTGTGCATTCCTCTAAGGTTAAGTACTATCATGCTGTGACAAATCTACGACTGTCCAACCCCCCCGCTGATCCCAAGGTCAAGGTCACATACTTAGTCTCTTTACAAAACTTAACATCAAAGAAATATGTTATAAACTTCTATCTTTCAATTGAAAATACTTAATATTTCATATGCTGTGACAAATCCCCGCTGATCTCGAGGTCAATGTCACATACATACCGTATAACCTCGACTTAACGCCCCCCTCCTAATAAACCCTCCCCCCCCCCCCCCCCCCCCCCCCACACAAATAATGTACCAATGACCGCCAATTTCAAACACAAATAATCCTTAAATCCTTATTTGTGTTTGAAATTGGCGGTCCTTGGTTTATTTTTATTTTTTTTACTGGCTAATAAACGCCTCCCGCCCCCCCCCCCCCCCCCCCCACCCCCCCCCCCCCGCCCCCCCCCCCAAATAAAAAAAAAACAAAATAATTTTTTTACCAATGACCGCCAATTTCAAACACAAATAATCCTTAAATCCTTATGTTTTTAAATTGGCGGTCCTTTAAATTTTTTTTTTTTTACTGGCTAATAAATGCCCCCCCCCCCCCTTTTGTAAAATGTAACGCCTCCGGGGGCGTTAATTCGAGTAAAACGGTAGCCTTTACTTAAACTTAAACATCAAGAAATCGGTAACTTTTTTCCTTGCTCGGATCTGCTTCACGTTTCACACTCTTAAGCTCCAATGACCTCTACCACCCTGTATTATAAACCTTTTGAAAATGGTACCCTCCGGGGGCGTTAATCGAGGTTATCGGTTTAGTCTCTTTACAAAAATAACATCAGAGAAATCGGTTATAACTTCTATTTCCTTGCTCGGATCTGCTTCATATTTCACACACTCATTGTTCCAATGGACCTCTACCACCCTGTGACAAATTCACGTTCATGCCGCTCGCGCTAATCCCAGAGTCAAGGTCACAAGCCCACACACTTGGAAATTTGTACATATTTTAGGGGTACCTGGGCCCACGCGGGGGGTATTCCGTAAGCCTCGCTTACTGACCAATCTAGTTTATTCGAGCCCGGGGTCATGGATTATCTCCCCCTTTTCGACTTAGAATTTGCCAATTTTGCCTTGTAAGTCGTAAAACTTTTAAACCGCACTAGCTACTCACCTGAAACTTGGTATGTAGTTTGCTTATGATAAAACTTAACATCAGAGAAATAAGTTATAACTTCTATTTCCTTCATCTAAAATGCTTAATATGTCACACATGCATTCCTGTAAGGCTCTACTACCATGCCGTGCCAAATCCACGACCGTCCAACCCCCCGCTGATCCCAAGGTCAAGGTCAAATACTTTACAAAACTTAACATCAGAGAAATAAGTTATAACTTCTATTTCCTTCATTGAAAATTCTTAATATTTCACTCGTGCATTCCTCTAAGATAGTAAATGTACTATGATGCTGTGACAAATCTACGACCGTCCAGGCCCCGCTGATCCCAAGGTCAAGGTCACAGACTTAGTCTCTTTACAAAACTTAACATCAGAGAAATATATTACAACTTCTATTTCTTTCATCGAAAATTCTTAATATTTCATGCATGAATTCCTCTAAGGCTTTACTATCATGCTGTGACAAATCCCCGCTGATCTCGAGGTCAAGGTCACATACTTAGTCTCTTTACAAAACTTAACATCAGAGAAATCGGTTTATAACTTCTATTTCCTTGCTCGGATCTGCTTCACATTTCACACAAATATTGCTCCAATGGACCTCTACCACCCTGTGACAAATTCATGTTCGTGTCACCCCCGCTAAGCCCAGAGTCAAGGTCACAAGCCCACACACTTGGAACATTTTTACATATTTAGGGGTACCTGGGCCCACGCGCGGGGGGGGGGGGGGGTATTCCGTAAGCCTTGCTTACTGACCAATCTAGTTAGGTATAGGTGACTATTTTACGATTCATGACTGATTCCCGATTTTTTAGGGGTGCCGTATAACAACTGCGTTTGAACTGGGCCCATACACCGATGTTTTGAGTGACGTTACAACCACCTGCGACAATAATTATGTGCGCCGCTATTTATAGTAAATACTGGAGCTTTTCTCCTTTGATAATAATTGAAATAAAGACAGTTTTGCAAGTACATTTAAATACAGTTTATTTAATTTCACATGACAACTTTAATCTGCGAATAAATACTATAATCATCTTAAATATGGATACACTCTATTATGCTTCATTATTTCCTAAATCAGACGGGTACAGTAGTCGACAAATATACCAAAATCGCAAGATGCGATGGCTCGGAAAAAAAATGTACGTCCAAATGTTGAATATCTCTTGATCCATTAGTCGGATCATTACCAAACGTGACTAGTAGCTTCATTCCTCACTTTAATGGCTACCCACCCAGTGTCATTTGTGTGACCTTGACCTTGGTGAACGTGACGTTCGTATCAATAATTTTGAATTTGCTCATATTGCGATCGCCTCGTTTAGTGGGTGAGACACTCCCGGGCGTATTGTTATTACTTATATTTGCATTGTATGTTCGGATAGTTTCAAAAATCTAAATAACCAAATACGGCGTTAAAATTTGGAATCATATTGCTGTATGTCATTTTGTCGCAATTCATAGAACAGCGACGTTGCCGGTCAATAGCGTGACTTTATTGACAGCGATGATGAAAGTCTTGTATTTTAATGACGGCAAACAAACTTCAACGAATCAACGTCGCGCGACGTCACGTGGGGCTAACGTAATGTACTGGGATATAAACATAATATGTTAAATAGGCGTTTCCGTTTTTGATTAATAGAAAAATTGTATTTGCCCTATAAAATCATTATTTGATGAAATTTCATTTGGATATTTTTATGCCACCGGGTTTCGAAGAAACGGGTGGCATATAGTGTTTGGACCGTCTGTCCGTCTGTCCGTCCGTCCGTCCGTCTGTCCGTCCGTCCGTCCGGGCACACATTAGGGTACTTATGTGGCTAGCCCCACAGGGTTATGGACTTAGTAAAGGATAGGGTTGGTTACAATTAGCCACCTAAAAAATCCTTTTATGTGGCTAAAAATCGTTTTATGTGGCTAATATTTAACATGTGATAAGCCACATAAGTATAGTACTGTAAGAACGTCCGTCCGTCCGTCCGCCGTCCGTCCGTCCGCCGTCCGTCCGTCTGTCTGTCTGTCTGTCTGTCTGTCCGTCCGTCACACTTTTCGGTTAACCACTTTGTCACAGTTTCTCAAATATGCTGCAGGTGGCATCCGCGTTCGACAGACGCATTTCTTGTTTAGATTTAATGTGTTTAATTGCCAAAAGTAGGTCAGCGGGAAAATTGTGTTATTGCACTGCTAAAAGTCACTTTATAAACTTGAGTTCTGTCTCATTTGTAGGCGTCGCTAGTCGTGATGTTCGAGCCAACGACATCTCACCTTCAGATGCAGCTGCCAACGATGTTAACTAGGACAGGTGGGCATACATGACAGGCCACACAATAGAATCGCCTTATAAATAGGTTCCCAAACTTCCCTTAGGACGACTTCAAAACCTAGCTTTTACATTACAAGCTTTATTGTATCCCCGGACGAAATTTCGTCCGGGGATACTATGGATTTGATACCGAACATCATCCGTGTCATCGTCCGCGTCTGTCGCAGACACTTCTTGTCCGGAGAATAACTCAAAAACCCTTTGGAATATTTTCATGAAACTTCACACATGCATAGATCACGACCCAAATGTGTATCACGCACAAGAATAACAACTCTTGCCTCACTAATTTTCTTCGAGCTATCCTCTTTGGTTTTTTTTGCGCACTGATTTCTTGTCCTGAGCAGAACTCGAACACCCTTGGAAATATTTTCATGAAACTTCACACATGCAGAGACCACGACCCACAGGTCTGTTGCGTGTAAGAATGACAACTCTTGCTTCACTATTTTTATAGTTATCTCCATTTTTTTTATGTACTGATTTCTTGTATGGAGCATAACTCAAATACACTTTGGAATATTTTCATGAACACAGATGCTGAGACCAGAACCCAAAGGTGTGTTGAGCGCTAGAATGATAACTATTGCCTCATAATTTTCGAGTTACCTCCCTTTGCTTTTTCTCGCACTGATTTCTTGTCCAGAGCAATTTATGGATAGGCCACGACCCAAAGTGTGTGTAACGCATAAGAATGACAACTCTTGCCTCATTAATTTTCAAGTTATCCCTGTGTTGTTGTGCACTGATTTCTTGTCCTTAGTATAACTTGAATTACCAAAGTTTTGAACGAACCAAGTATGTGACCTTGACCCTGGGCTTAGCGGGGGCAGGACAATCATGGATTTGTCACAGGGAGGTAAAGGACCATTAGAGCAATGCGTATGTGAAATATCAAGCAGATCCTTGCAAGGCAACAGAAATTATAAGCCATTTACCTGAGTGTTAAGGTTTTGAATGCACCAAGTATGTGACCTTGACCCTGCGCTTAGCTGGGACAGGACAATCATGGATTTTTCACAGGGTGGTAAAGGACCATTAGAGCAATGCGTATGTGAAATATCAAGCAGATCCTTGCAAGGCAACAGAAATCATAAGACATTTACCCGAGTGTTACGGTTTCGAATGCACCAAGTATGTGACCTTGACCCTGGGCTTAGCAGGGGCATTACAATCATGGATTTTTCACAGGGCGGTAGAGGACCATTAGAGCAATGCATATGTGAAATATCAAACAGATCCTTGCAAGGCAACAGAAATTATAAGACATTTACCCGAGCGTTAAGGTTTTGAGTGCACCAAGTATGTGACCTTGACCCTGGGCTTAGTTGGGGTGGACAATCATGGATTTGCCACAGTGTGGCAGAGGACCATTAGAGCAATGTGTATGTGAAATATCAAGCAGATCCTTGCAAGGCAACAGAAATTATAAGACATTTACCCGAGCGTTAAGGTTTTGAGTGCACCAAGTATGTGACCTTGACCCTGGGCTTAGTGGGGGTGGACAATCATAGTGTGGCAGAGGACCATTAGAGCAATGTGTATGTGAAATATCAAGCAGATCCTTGCAAGGATATTTACCCGAGCATTAAGGTTTGAAACGCACCAAGTACAGGGGGAATCTTCTTAGAGTCACAATTGGGTAATACAAAAAAATAAAACCCAGTCGAAATGTATATTTGTCATGTAATAATATTTTGTCATGATTTTAGTTAAAATAATGTGATATAATACACATAGACATCAATTAATTATACCCCCCGCAACGAGTTGTGGGGGGGGTATACTGGAGTCGGGTTCTCCATCCATCCGTGCGTCCGTCCGTCCATAGTCCGTCCGTCCATCCGTTCGTCCGTCACTAAACTTAACATCAGAGAAATATTGTTATAACTTCTATTTCCTTCATCTAAAATGCTTAATATTTCACACATGCATTCCTGTAAGGCTCTACTACCATACTTTGCCAAATCCACGACCGTCCAACCCCCGCTGATCCCAAGGTCAAGGTCAAATACTTAGTCTCTTTACAAAACTTAACATCATGATCAGACTAATATGTTATAACTTCTATTTCCTTCATCTAAAATGCTTAATATTTCACACGTGCATTCCTGTAAGGCTCTACTACCATGCTGTTCCAAATCCACGACATGCAACCCCGCTGGTCTCTTTACAAAACTTAACATCAGAGAAATAAGTTATAACTTCTATTTCCTTGATTGAAAATTCTTAATATTTGACTCGTGCATTCCTCTAAGGTTATACTATCATGCTGTGACAACCGTCCAACCCCCGCTGATCTCGAGGTCAAGGTCACATACTTAGTCTCTTTACAAAACTTAACATCAGAGAAATCTGTTATAACTTCTATTTCCTTGCTCGGATCTGCTTCAGATTTCACACATGCATTGCTCCAATGGACCTCTACCACTCTGTGATAAATTCACGTTCGTACCGCCCCGGTAAGCCCAGAGTCAAGGTCACAAGCCCACTCACTTGGAAATCTTTTACATATTTAGGGGTACCTGGGCCCACGCCGGGGATATTCCGTAAGCCTCGCTTACTGACCAATCTAGTTAATTGTATCCCCCAGACTACCGTCGGGGGATACTATGGATTTGACAGCGCGCCGCGTCCGCATCCGCGGTCCGCGTCCGCCGTAGACACTTCTTGTCCGGAGCATAACTCGAACACCCTTTGCAATATTTTCATGAAACTTCACACATGCATAGACCACGACCCGAAGGTGTGTCGCGCACAAGAATGACAACTCTTGCATAGCTAATTTTTGATTATCTCCCTTTTTTGTTTCTCGCACTGATTTCGTGTCCGGAGCATAACTCCACCACCCTTTCGAATATTTTCATGAAACTTCACACATGCATAGACCACGACCCGAAGGTGTGTCGCGCACAAGAATGACAACTCTTGCATAGCTAATAATTTTTGAGTTATCTCCCTTTTTGTTTCGCGCACTGATTGACCATAACTCGACCACCCTTTGGAATATTTTTATGAAACTTAACACATTCAATTAGACCACGAAACCGAAGGTGTGTCGTGCACAAGAATGACAACTCTTGCATAGCTAATTTTTTGAGTTATCTCCCTTTTTTGTTTTCGCTCACTGATTTCCTGTCCGGAGCATAACTCGACCACCCTTTGGAATATTTTCATGAAACTTCACACATGCATAGACCACGACGGAGGAGGTGTGTCGCGCAAAAGAATGACATACTCTTGCGTAGCTAATTTTTCAGTTATCTCCCTTTTTGTTTTGCGCACTCTACAAACTGGACAATAATGCATGAAGACCTGTTTTCTCGTCTGCTCTGTATACCTTTTCTCGTGTGCTCTGTACACCTTACCTGTAGAGAGAACAATAGAAACTGGGAGAACCATGTGCTTAAGCATGGGCTAGCATGTGCAGAGTCCACTGCTGACCACGTGCTTGACCACTGCTGACCAGGTAATTTATACAGGTAAATCACTACATTGGGTACTGTGTTGAAAATATTGTGGCATTATGTGGACCTCTGCAGATATATGTAGATAAATATAGGACTATTAAAACAAAATCTGGTCTCCAATAGCAAGCATTATTATTTTTAAACTTTTTTTTTTCATTTTTTTTTTTTTTTTTTCATTTTTTTTTTTCATTTTTTTTTTTCAAATTATTTTTCAATTTGACTGGAAACAAAATCTGGGCTCCAGTAGCAAGCATTATTATTTTTAAAAAAAAAATTTCCATTTTTTTTTTTTCATATTTTTTTTCAAATTATTTTTCAATTTTTGTCCAGTAGCAGAAGGTCGTAAGTGCTATATACAGACTATTCACCTGTACATGTGCTAGCATGTGCAACTGACCACTGACCACTTACAGGTAATTTATACAGGTAAATGATTATATTACATTTCCGTAAACTGTGTTGAAAATATTGTGGCATTATGTGGACCTGTGCAGATATATGTAGATAAATATAGGACTATTAAAAAAAATTCTTGGCTCCAGTAGCAAGCATTATTATTTTTAATTTTTAAACTTTTTTTCCATTTTTTTTTTCATTTTTTTTTTTCAAATTCTTCTTTTCAATTTTTGTCTAGTAGCATAAGGTCGTAAGTGCTATATACAGACTATTATCAATAATAAAACAATTATTGACTAGTGAGCCATAGAATATAATCTGATATTCTATGGTTCACTAGTCAATAATTGTATAATATGTTCGGGCCAGTGAAAATTGCTTTCGGGCCCAGGCTCGAGGTCAAGGCGGGACAAGGCGGGACAAGGCGGGACAAGGCGAGGCATCTGATTCCGCGGAATTCTTGTTTACTTATCTCCCTTTGTTGTTTCGTGCTCTGATTTTGTATCCAAAGCATAACTCGAACACGCATATACGCATTGCTCTAATGGTCCTCTACCGCCCTGTGCCAAATCCACGTTCGTTCTGCCCCCGTCAAGCCCAGGGTCAAGGTCACATACTTAGTGCTTCAAAAACATTAACGCTTGGGTAAATATCTTATACTTTCATGGATCATGGATCATCTTCATATTTCATATACGCATTGCTCTAATGGTCCTCTACCGCCCTGTGCCAAATCCACGTTCGTCCTGCCCCACCAATCCCAGGGTCAAGGTCACATACTTGGTGCTTCAAAAACTTTAACGCTCAGGTAAATATCTTATAATTTTTATTTCCATTCACGGATCAACTTCATATTTCATATACGCGTTGCTCTAATGGTCGTCTACGGCCCTGTGCCAAATCCACGTTCGTCCTGCCCCCGCCAAGCCCAGGGTCAAGGTCACATACTTAGTGCTTCAAAAACTTTAACGCTCGGGTAAATATCTTATAATTTTCTGTTTTCTTTCATGGATCATCTTCATATTTCATATACGCATTGCTCTAATGGTCCTCTACCGCCCTGTGCCAAATCCACGTTCGTCCTGACCCGCCAATCCCAGGGTCAAGGTCACATACTTGGTGCTTCAAAAACTTTAATGCTCAGGTATAAATATCTTATAATTTTTCTTTCCATTCACGGATCAACTTCATATTTCATATATGCGTTGCTCTAATGGTCCTCTACCGCCCGTGCCAAATCCACGTTCGTTCCTGCCCCCGCCAAGCCCAGGGTTAACATCATATACTTAGTGCTTCAAAAACTTTAATGCTCAGGTAAATATCTTATAATTTCTGTTTTCTTTCACGGATCAGCTTCATATTTCATATATGCATTGCTCTAATGTCCTCTACCGCCCTGTGCCAAATCCACGTTTGTCCTGCCGCCAAGCCACGGGTGAAGGTCACATACTTGGTGCTTCAAAAACTTTAACGCTCAGGTAAAAGAAAATTTTGACTTGCAATTTGGCCTCATTTATTATCAAAGCGATATGTGGGACATCCGTGTTCTATGAACACATTTTCTAGTTTATTAAACTTCACACATGCATAGAAGACGACCCAAAGGTGTGTCGCACGTAAGAATGACAACTCTTGCGTCATTAATTTCACTTAGTTTATCTCCCTTTGTTGTTGTTTTCGTGCACTGATTTCGTGTCTGGAGCATAACTCGAACACCCTTTGGAATATTTTCATGAAACTTCACACATGCATAGACCACGACCCTAAAGGTGTGTCCCGCAAGAATGACAACTCTTGCATCACTAATTCTTTAGTTATCTCCCTTTGTTTTTCCGTCACTGATTTTGTCTCCGGAGCATAACTCGAACACCCTTTTTTCAAACTACTTGTGTATCTGGGGAGGGGGATACACATGCGCTTGTCGACAAGCGTCCATTTCTAGTTATGATTGTAAATGAAACATAGTTATTCCACATTTGATCTCTTTTTCAGCACAAACTAACCGTTAACCCCTGTTAAAATATATGTGCAATTCAGTACAGTTTGCAATAATAGCAAAATTAACTTACTAAACATTCCATTCCTGTATCATGTCGTGCAATATTAACAAATTACTCTACTTAATGCGAAATAAACCGATTTTCGTGTGCATTCTAATTCCGGCAAGTTGGAACAAATCTCATAATTGTTATACCCCCCGCAACGAGTCTATTTATGACACGGCAAACGTGTTATGTGAATTGGGTCTCTATCTCTGACAACTCCCGGCTTATTGCATTAGCGGCCAGACCAGGCGGTGTATTTGCGTAGTCTGCACATGATTTACTATTAAAAACATTATAATTACGTCAGCGGACAATGCAAATTCGTCATAGCTATAGGCTGCTTTCAGCGTCAAATCGATAACACCCAGCCGTGTCAACTAACAGGTGTTTATCTTGTGTCATCATTCAGCACGAGGCTGTATACTGTGTGACCTTTAGGCTGTGTTTTGAAGTTGCACTGATTGGTCAACACGCCTTTTGATGTGGCGAACGTGCGACTTTCATCCTCGCATCATGGGGCAATCAGTAACACATTTCATGCTGAGGATACACTTATGTTTGCGGAAAATCCTAAATATTTTCCTTCTATCATTCTATGCACTCAGAATAAATTTCATATCCGTAAATGTGTATTCCAAAAGGAACGGGTTAAAAAAACACTGTGGATTATACGCAGATCTGTCGCCATGTTTCGCCGATATTGATTTTGAAAATATTTTCCGTAAATGGTGTTGAATACCGCATACCGCAATCAACAATTAATAATAAACAATAAAATACCACTTTCGGCTGCAATATGATCGCAAATTATTTCACGATTTCTGACAATAGTCTGTTTATACATAATTAACACGATTTTGATATACAAATAGGCAAAAGAATCGGGAGCCAAGGCACAACCGTGTACTAACCAAGCACGTGTTATAGTGAACCGTGTACTACCAAGTTCACAGTGTAATTGAAGATACTAAAAAACGGTGAAATACAGACCGGGGAATCACGGACATAAGAGTCGACAAATTACGGACATAGCAAACTATGATAGGGAAAATACAGACAAAAACGTCCAAGGTATGAATAAAAAAACAGTGCGGGGACTGAATTAATAACAACAACGACTTGGCAAGTTTTTGTTTTTTGTTTTTTTTCATTTTGTTAGGAAAATTGGGTGCGTCTTATAATCTCATGTAGACATTTTCCCCCAGATTTTGGGCTTACAATAGGGGTGCGTCTTATACACTCTTGCGACCTATAACCGGCAAAATACGGTAGTATTTAAAATAAGAATGTGTTAGTCAAATAAATACGCTACATACGAGGTGAAGGTGGCGACCCAGTAAGCTGATTGAAACCGTGGAATACCTTGCTCTAAAGAATGTGTATGCTATTGGCATTCAGAACTAAGCTTACAATGTTTACAATGTGCACTTAGTACTTAGTGAGTTACTCCCCTTTGAATTGAATTGGTATACAAGACACGTCATCACATATGCATTTACAAACCTGAAACTTGTGCCTATCTTAAATAATGGGGTACCATTATGTGGTAACGCATAGGTAGCAACCAGTACAACTTTTGTATGCTGACTCCGTAAATAACATCAGAATTAAGAAAAACAAAATGGCCGCCAAATGATTGTTCTATCAATATCCGAGCTAAACATATGACTGCATATGCACTTTGTTTTATTATCATATGTGTCTGTTCATAGATTCATAGTATATATAATGTGCTATCTTTCCCTGTTGTTCATCGTTCCTGTTATATATTAGAGGGATTCAAAATGGCTCCCATATTTTGAGAATATTACATGTTCATGTATAATGTAATGTTCTGCTATTTGTACTATTTACATCATTTAACAGTTATCAACAATTAATTACGCAATTATGCAAATTCATTTGTTCATTTACAAATGTTTACAATGAAATACTATTTTTATCAGTTTAATATATTATCAATCTCGTATTTTTCTATATAAAAGTACATCATGTGTAACAGATTTCGCTCTACAAGAAACACAAAACTTAATATTAATATTGTACATCTACAAACAAATAATGTCGGCGTGGAGTAGACTGGCACATTTTATATAGTGACGTTTATTTCAAATTGTTTCTCGAGTGTATCAAATATGTAACTGTGTACACGTGTTGCCTGTATAGGGTTAATATTCATTTAGTATCCACAATACATTGATTTAATATACAAGATAAACTGTAATTCCTAACAGCTATGAGAAAAGTGCAGTTATTGCGTTAGCCTGGCGATGATATACATAATATATGCCACTGATTAATGATGTTGACTTCCATTAATAATGTTCACTCGTATGAAATGCCATAATGTATGTACTAAAACTATTTATGACTTTTAGCACACAGTACCCTATCAGATAATGAACATACAAATAAACAGTTTTTTCTGCATTTTTGTATGCAATGCTGTTCATCACAACAAGAGGAAGAAATAATGTTATAGATTTTCCAGCTTCACATTAAGGTTTCTTGCCTTGTGACAGCTTCATATTTCTGCCTCTTCACTGTCTGGCCCATCTTCAGCGGGCCTATTTGTGACTTACGGCACTCTTGTTTCCTCATCACTTTCTAGGTAACTCCGAGACCGAGTGCCTTTAAGATTACCCGTGTTTATTTACAGGATCATCCCAGTCAAATACATCTGGCAGTTCGGACCCCACTGATAGTGACTTGTGCAGGTATGTTTTGTAGTCTTAACCCTACGGCTAGGATTTAGCCCACAACATTCGGAATTGAAGTCCAATGCTCTAGCCACCGCATGGGTCTTACACCATTTTTAGCCGTTTGTTTTTAGAAAAAATCCCGGCTATTGGATTGGTGAAAGCCGCGCGGGCGGTGTCCAAGTCCAATGTAAATTTTTCGTGTTTTGGCCATTTCTGTGGTACTGTACTACCTAGAACCAACATACTTGCACAACTTCATAACCAACTGGGGCCCGTTTCACTAAACTTCTTATGACTAAAATGTTCGTAAGTGCAAAATTATGATAGTCTGTAAATTTCACATTAACAATGTTTTCTTTTAAACAATTATGCTCAATGAATGTAAATCCATTAATTGAAATTTACAGACGATCTTAAATTTGCTCTTACGAACATTTTAGTCGTACAACGTTTAGTGAAACGGGCCCCAGGTGCCCACCACATACCACTATTCAACTTGTGATTTTTAGCTTACCGCAATGTGTCCGTCGTCCGTCGTCGTCGTCGTCCGTGAACATTTTCAAACGTCTTCTCCTCGGTAACCATTGGGCCTATGGTCACCAAACTTCATGGTCATGGTCCTTAGATAGGGGGATTACAAAATTGTTAACATGACGTTATTACGTAATCCAAGATGGCCGCCGTCTAAAAATAGCACAAATTCTTCAAAAATCTTCTTCTCAAGAACCGCCAACCGGATTTCGACAAAACTTGGTAGGAATGATCAATGTACAATGCTCTTTCAAAGTTGTTAAAATGGTGACCCCAGGGTCAAAAATGGGCGTGGCCCGTGGGGTCAAATTTTATTTTTAACTGAATATGGTCATGTCATATATCAAATTGAAGGTCACTCTGGTGCATTTTTTGTCGAAATCGGATTGTTATGGCATCCAAGATGGCCGCCGAAATGTCAAAAGGTCGTTCTTTTATTAGAGATTTCAAAATTCTTCTTCACATGAACCGCTTGGCCCATGGTAGCCAAACTTAAAAGTTATGGTCCATGGGTGAAGCCTTTTCAGATTTGTTAAAATGGAGGTCATTGGTAATCCAAGATGGCCGCCGTCTAAAAATAGCATAAATTCTTAAAATATCTTCTTCTCATGAACCGCTAGCCAGATTTCGACAAACCTTGGTAGGTATGATCGATGTACATTGCTGTTTCAGAGTTGTTAAAATGGTGACCCCGGGGTAAAAAATGGGCGTTGCCCGTGGGGTCAAATTGGGGTCAAATTTTATTTTTGACTGAATATGGTCATGTCATACATCAAATTGAAGGTATCAATGAGGCGATCACTCTGGTGCATTTTTTGTCGAAATCGGATTGTTATGTCATCCAAGATGGCCGCCGAAAGGTCAAAAGGTCGTTCTTTTATTACAGATTTAAAAATTCTTCTTCACATGAACCGCTTGGCCAATGGTAGCCAAACTTAAAAGTTATGGTCCATGGGTGAAGTCTTTTCAGATTTGTTAAAATGGAGGTCATCGCTAATTCAAGATGGCCGCTGTCTAAAAATAGCATAAATTCTTAAAAAATCTTCTCCTCATGAACCGCTAGCCGGATTTCGACGAAACTTGGTAGGAATGATTGATGTACATTGCACTTTCAAAGTTGTTAAAATGGTGACCCCGGGGTCAAAAATGGGCGTGGCCCGTGGGGTCAAATTGGTGTCAAATTTTATTTTTGACCGAATATGGTCATGTTATATATCAAATCGAAGGTATCAATGAGGCGATCACTTTGGTACATTTTTTGTCGAAATCGGATTGTTATGTCATCCAAGATGGCCGCCGAAATGTCAAAAGGTCGTTCTTTTATTAGAGATTTCAAAATTCTTCTTCACATGAACCGCTTGGCCCATGGTAGCCAAACTTAAAAGTTATGGTCCATGGGTGAACCCTTTTCAGATTTGTTAAAATGGAGGTCATCGCTAATTCAAGATGGCCGCCGTCTAAAAATAGCATAAATTCTTAAAAAATCTTCTTCTCTTGAACCGCTGGCCGGATTTCGACTAAACTTTGTAGGAATGATCGATTTACAATGCTCTTTCAAAGTTGTGAAAATGGTGACCCCGGGGTCAAAAATGGGCATGGCCCGTGGGGTCAAATTGGGGTCAACTTTTATTTTTGACCGAATATGCTCATGCCATATATCAAATTGAAGGTATCGATGAAGCGATTGCTCTGGTGCAATATTTGTCGGAATCGGATGATTATGTCATCCATGATGGCCACCAAAAGGTCCATTTATTCAAGACGTCTTTTTCTCAGGAACCACATGGCCGATGCTGGCCAAACTTCATAGGAAATTAAGATCCTTGGGTGAAGCATTTTCAGATTTTGTAAAATGAGAGTCATCGCTTCATCCAAGATGACCGCTATCTAAAAATAGCACAATTTTTTTAAAACACATGAACTCTATGTCACATTCTCCTCTGGTGTTCATGGAGTCAGGTGAGCGAATTAGGGCCATCATGGCCCTCTTGTTTTTTTTATCTTGACCTATTTTTTATCCAAGCATATTTGCTTGGATATAGTCCTTATACGGTTTTTGGGACCTCTCATGTTTTATGCAAATGAGTAATTGTCGACCAACAAACGTACTTCATGCTTCATGATTCTAGCTACGCCACGTGAGAGAGTTCCAAAGCAAGCGGTGCATTATGAACGTGTCACTCACATTTTTGGCCAGCTACATTTTTTTTGAGCTAGTTATATTTTTAAAAACAGTTTGTGATTTTTATCCGAGCTATGTATATGAAAATTCTCAGTCATTGCTTATGCTAATGAGTTAAGTGGCGGTCGCAGTGTCACTGTTTGCGGGTTTAACTTTACTACGCCATAAAAAAGTACTAGTTCAACAACAGTAAAACAGCGAGCTATCTTACCGTTTCAGCGTAATACGTGTTTTGTTTGCTTTTTTGTTTTATATGTGTGTTATTGCAAAAGTTTTTGTATACTTTATAAACTATTAACTGTTATGTATCAATATGAGTTCTTTGCTATGTATGTTGATATTTTGCACAATAGATTATTTTAGTATGTAGGAGGCGGGATTTCCCTGTGACGTTGACCAATCAGATTAAAGCTTACATTCTGAACTTTTACATAGTCATAGGTCAATGGCTCGATAAAATCCAACATTGGACAGTGAAATGATGATGATTTAAAACAGAAACATTGTTTTTTGACAGTTACATACTGCATGCTTTAAATAATCATCTTGAACCATCGATATTATTAATCGGTGTCCATTTTACTTAAAACATCAACTAATCTATAATGACGTTACACAGCATATGCAGTACGATACACTTCACAAAGGAAACGTTGTCTTAGAGTTTGAATAATTATAGGTTCCGCCGAAAGAACGAGTACGCCAAAATATATTTCCGTACAAATCCAATAACCTATTTATTATATACCCGTTCAACAAAACATGCATCCTAATCATTAAATAATCCGATAGTGTGATGAAATGCGACTCTATTATTTTTGTTGAACAATCTGAGCGCCTGTGATGGCTTCAGTTTATGCAAATTGACAAGGTCATTTCGCGCACCTGAATCGATACAATACACGAAAAACCAAGATGGCTGACATCACTACAGACACAACAAAACCGGGAAGGCGTTAAATTTGGATAAAAAAGCCATACTTAAACACGTAAGTTTATTTAACACATGTTTTATTTGCCGACGATATCAATGAATATTGTTAATACCCCAAAACTGTCATATAATCGTCCGGCAAAAATATGAAGCACATCCATCAGCATCGGATCGATTGTCAATAATTTCGACACGTTCAACAACTGCTGAATTTAATTTTGTTCTGAAGACAAAATAACAACATAATACACAATATTGAATTATTGCATGTATCGGTACTACGGTAGTGAACTTCACGGCAACATTTTCAATTCCATTGGCCAACAAAGCAAAAATGAACAAAATTCATCAATAAATGATCATAAAGACAATATTTTGTGTTTGCCTTGAAAATCTGCTTACTATCCCTCAAAAAACACCATCACCCTCCATATCTCATTTCTACGTGTGTTTTACACCAATTACATGATATTCAGTACAATACAGATCCCTACAATTAGTTGCGAACAGTAACTTGCATTCTACCATCCGTATCGAGTAGCGATTCCACTCATAGGCTGCAGAATAATTAGTTGCTAAAGTTTGAATAAAATCTGATTCGCTATTCTGCAAAGGAAGCCTATGTTTGGAATTGTAACTCAGACTACGGACGGTACGGCAGTAGATTGCAAGAGTTACTGTTCGCAACTAGCATACAATAAGGTGATTTTCGTACAACTAAATTTTATTGATATTTATCACATTTAAATTTCAGATGTGATTTGGTACAGCTCCGTTTCCGAAACCGTGGAATGTATTGCCAGACAAGAATGTTGCAGGAAATGGATTTTGGGCAGAGAAAGTGTTCGCTGACGAGGTGACATTTTCGATCTCCTGTACCGGCAGAACATTCACATTACTAGGGACAGATACAGTGGCCGTGCTTGGTGGGGCGATATTCTGACCAGACTGTAATATATTTGATATCTGACGATGTTCTCCGATAGACAGTTCGGCGTCATAGTGTGTGATGGATTGTATATTTTTATATCCCGTAATTATACCCCACAAACAAAGTTTGTTGGGGGTATATAGGAGTAGTAGTTAGGGAGTCAAAATGATACCACCTACCGTGGTATCATTTATAACCCTCTATAATACCCCCACCACCCCCGAAAATCAAAAAATTGGTTAACGAGGAAAATTGGGTCTCCCGACAGCAAATTTATGAATTTTTGGAGAAAATAATTTTGAGAAGAGGGAGTCCCAATTATATTGGTAATTGACTTTTGAAAGTATATATTGGTGTCATAAATACACTCATGTTTTTTTTTCACGTCCAATTGAACAGAAAAAAAAACGAGTACCAATATTATTAGAGAAAATGGATAATACAATACAATTTGAA
This sequence comes from Conchocele bisecta, assembly GCA_029237695.1. Classification (NCBI taxonomy): domain Eukaryota; kingdom Metazoa; phylum Mollusca; class Bivalvia; order Lucinida; family Thyasiridae; genus Conchocele; species Conchocele bisecta. The sequence goes on along the minus strand of CM055267.1, from coordinate 125,296,421 downwards.
TTGAAAATTTTTAATGACTGTGTTGAAGAAGTTTACGAAGAATACGGGGGTTATAATCCTGTATATAAATTCTATAAAATGAGAACACTAGGCGATATCGAATTATATGAAATACCAGCGTAATTTATTACGCTCCGATAAAAACGTTACATTTCCAATATTATACCGCAATTATGTCAACTATACAAGAGGCAAATACGAACATTAAGACAGATAATGCGTATCGGATATGAAACTAAGGCGTATTATACAAAAAATTTAAAACCCAACGATTCGTTTACGAACGTACATTTCTACGATATCGCTTATAAATTTATATTGTAATCACAACACCAAGCAGACGACAATGTTTCACTTACACGTGTTATAAACACGCAAATTATGTGTCCTACCTTACACGTATATTAAGTGTCCATTTTATAGAGAGATTACACGATTACGTCTTCCGGGATGAAACATAAACACACTATAATATATACTACACACACGTGGGTGTGTATTACACAACCCGCTATCGATATTCCGGAATGAAACATAAACACACTGTAATATATACTACACACACGTGGGTGTGTATTACACAACCCGCTATCGATATTCCGGAAGTATTTCTTACATTGTGATTGGTTGGCATGTTTTTTATTTTTTAATTTTACTTTTAATAATTTAGAACGTTATAACCTATATTATTAAATAAAAAATGAACTTGTTATATATAAAACAAATAAAAATAAACGAGTAAATATTTGGTATTGCACAACACGGTTTTAACTTCATATGTGTAAAATTAACAACAATACTTTGTCTTGGGGGACGCCCCTTGACGAAAATGAGCGCTCAGTGCTTCCTGCAGGCACTTCCAAGGTTGCCTAGACTTTCGACACTGGTTCCTAGATCAGCCGATAGATGGGGGTGTGCTGTACAGGCAGCTATTACACCCGGCTAGCCACAACATGAGACGAGTAAGACAAAGACAAGATCAGACAAGATCAGAAAAGGTGGCTAGCCGGGTGGGCCCAGAAAGGGTTTTGCTGGCGTGGGTTCGAGCCTCGGTGGAAGCTAAAAAAAAAATTCTTTTTTTTTCTTTTTAAATTGTTAATAATTTTCCTAAAATTAATTAATAAATTGTTTACTGCGACAATATAATTAATTTTAATTAATTTTAATAATTAATATTAATTATTTTTTAAAAAATCACAATGGTGCTGTAACATTTCTTCCGACTTTATCTCCAAGTTTTTCCCTAAATTTATCCCAATCAGTACACTCAATCTTGGGCATGGTGGCGCGTGCCTTGATTCTTATATCATTTTTTAATTTTTCATATCTCCGCATTTCTTCCACCACGGATTCAAACTCTAAATTTGATATTTTCTTATCGGCCAACGCTTTGGACACCATAACGTCGATGCTATTTTTCTTAGACCTGGCGAGAACAGATATTCTATCATGTTTTCTACATTTTTTCTCGAGTTTTCCACCCGACGCCCTAATTACCATACACAACAACCCATTGTCGTTCATATTTAAATTTTACAAATTTATTTCAATATATTAGTATTTATAAAATAAGTTCAATTAACAACGAGACAATAGTGGAAGAACTCTCTGAGTCACCGATTTTCGTAACAAAGTTAATAACACTACTTTGGGAAAGTCTAATTCGATCATTACCGGCGAACGAAACAATCGTCGAACTATCTCCAGAGATTTTAGTGACTCCAACCCCCCGTTCTTCCCCATCTACTACAATATTTATCGCGACCGCGCCCACAGGTTTACCATTAGCATTAACCGAGCAGACCGCCATTTGGATAACTTCACCCGCGGCTGTCATAGTGTATCGTGTTATGACACGTTTTGGCGTTTTCATTGTTTTCACTATTCCGGCAAGCGCCCTGTTTGCGTTATATGCCTCAGTACGAATCTTATAAGAGGCCTCCTCAAGAGCTTTGGTCGCGGCTATACGATCATGTTTCAGTTTATCGGAAACTTCGGTTATCTTTCCGTCTAGTTCGGTAAGTGCCGCTTCTCTGCTGAGAGAGTCCTCTAAGCGCAACGCATCATAAGCCTCCGTAATGGTCGCCTGGTGGCCTTCTAGGGCTTTCTCAACACCCGACCGGGCCTCTTTTTGAAATTCGGTTATTTTTCCGTCTAGTTCAGCAACCGCCGCTTCTCTGATGAGAGAGTTCTTTTTTTGAGCGCAACACCTCATAAGCCTTCGCAAGGTCCGCCTGGCGGTCTGCTCGGACTTTATGAATACCCAACCGGGCCTCCTTTCGAAATTCGGTTATGTTTTCGTATATGTCAGTAAGTGCCGCTTCTCTGTTGAGAGAGTCCTCTGAGCGTAGCGCCCCATAAGCCTCCGCAATGGCCTCCTTGTTGTCTTCTCGGACCCCCTCAACCCCCGACCTGGTCTCTTTCAGAAATTCGGCTATTTTTTCGTCTAGTTCGGTAAGTGTCGCTTCTTTGCTGAGAGAGCCCTCTAATCGCAACGCATCATAAGCCTCCGCAATGGCCTCCGCAAGGTTCGACTGGTGTCTTCTCGACTTTATCAATACCCGACCGGGTCTCTTTTCGAAATTTGGTTATTTTTTTATCTTGTTCAGTAAGTGCCGCTTCTCTGATGAGAGAGTCCTCTGAGCGCAACACCTCATAAGCCTTCGTAAGGTCCGCCTGGTGGTCTTCTCGTACTTTCTCAATACCCGACGTGGCCTCTTTTTGAAATTTGGTTATTTTTTTACCTAGTTCGGTAAATGCCGCATCTCTGATGAGAGAGTCCTCTAAGCGCAACGTAAGGGCCGCCTGGCGGTCGGCCCGGACTTTATCAATATCCGACCTGCTCTCTTTTCGAAATTTGGTTATTTTTTTACCTAGTTCGTTTAGTTCAGTTTCTCTGATGAGAGAGTCCTCTGAGCGCAACACCTTATAAGCCTCCGTAAGGTCCGCCTGGTGGTCTTCTCGGACTTTTATCAAGCCCCAACCGGGCCTCTTTTCGAAATTTGGTTATTTTTTCACCTTGTTCGTTTAGTTCCGTATGCGTTTCTTCACGACTTTGTGTATTCACAGCCAGGGCATATTCTCTAAGTTGTGACAGTAGACTCTTGTGAATCTCGTCCGTGGCCCTCGATATAGTTCTATTGATCAAGGCTTTTGTTTTTTGGGTAGTTAAAAAGTCGCCCTCTGTCGGGATGAATCCCCCTTCTGCCGGTTCCAAATTCATTTGTCACCCAATCGGAAGAACTGCCTGGTCCGTATATACTCATTTTCAATAATGTTGATAATATATATTACGAACAGCGTTTAATTCTAAATAATTTTCTTAATTTTTTCAATTAATTTTGAAATTTCTAGACGAAACCGAAATCGGGTAATCGTTCTTCAACTCTCTCCCTTTATACATCGAGAATAGAAATCTTCAACTCGTGGATGTGTCCCGATTCCAAAACTTTCATCTCGGGGTGTGGGAAGTCTAAGGTCACATCTCGCCATAGAAACAGTCGCTGGCGGGCACGGTTTTCAGTAATGTGCTGGGGGATCCGTCTACCGTGTTGTACGATGTGTTCACCCGATCCAGTTGCACCCTGAGAGTTTTCGTGAAGGTGAGTCCACCGGATTATCACCGACGTACTCACCCGAGGTAAACACTCCTTTGTTTTGAGGAGTATGTCTCTCTAAAACCGAGTTGAATACCCAACCCCGGGGAGACCACTACCTTATTATCACTGCTGATGGTCATTGTTGCGAGCCCGGTAGCATTCGATACTGTGAGGTTGATTATACCGTCAAGCTCTGAGTTGACAAAATCTTTGAGCTGTCTTATTCCCCACAGTCCGTGAGGCAGCTTTACACCTAATTGTTGTCCATCCTTCACATAGTAAACCCTTCGCTCTTCCCCACATTCTGCCATCCAACCGTGAAGGTGATTGATCTAAGGCCTACCCGGCGTTGTCCGCAGCAGTTGTCTATTAATTTTTGAAGTTCACAACTCCCTTTTTGAACATTAGTGATAGTAGCAAACATAATAATATCTTTCAATGGATACAAAAGCATTTAGCTTTAACTCTAATGCAAAGTATAAAGTTGGTGGTGTATACGCTCAAAAGAACACCATTAGTTGGCTTGTGCACCCTAAAATAAGAGTCAGTTTGGGCATGGGTTTCGACACAAATTTCACTAACATATTTGAGAAATATAGGGTGACCAAGATTAGTACGGTGGATGGGGTAAACAGATGGCGGCAACTCCGATGCAGTTCTGGCAGAACCAACTAAATTTTGCCGTGTGGTGTGCCACAACTGGGTGTGGTGTATCTTTCGGAGACCACATAAAACCAAGTAACAGCATGATAGCAGTAGCTTATACAACTTTCATGTTTATTATACTATTAGAAGGATGAAAGAATTACGTGTTCCACTACCTCAAGACGACGGGTGGAATCCCATTTCCAACACATACAACCGTAAGAGTTCGAACGGATATGTGACGAATTTGGTGTGGACCAAACCGTGATTGGAAACAAAAAGTTTACACCAAGAACGATTCAATGGGCGACCCCTTTTTTGAAGAAGCTGGAAATGATGTAAAAGTTGTTGATGGCACATTCGATAGCAGTACTATGAGGTACACGTCAAGTTTCCTAATACATAAAAGACCAAGTTTTTTTCTTGATATGTTCTCAGATAAAACCTACTACCAAACATATCCGGCTTCACTACACCAACCATCTAAAGTTGGAATAGCATGGAGTACATTTATATTAGATAAAAGCACTGGATTTACTCAGGCCGGGGTTACTCGCCTCAACGACTCCATTCGTACATATGTGTGGGCTATACTAGGTGCACAAAAAACAAACTCGCAGTTCTATAATAGGATTCGGAACGGCGTTTGACGCGCAAAAACAGTTCTTGGTACTTGTTGAGGACGCCATCTCAGCTAAGGTGGACTTGGAGAAGGCGATCCAGAATTATCAAGACGTTTTGCAGACTGCCAGCACCCCAGTGGACTATGTATTTGGAATAGGTCTTTATATGGCGCCGAGCAATATGATACTACGAGACAACCCGGTTGATGGTTACAATAATCAGATCGTAATCGCCACCGCCAATCAAAAAATCGGTCACAACGGTAACCTGAACACGGATATCATCAAGCGCACCCCCAACATGATCGGGTTCAACAGTGTTGAGGGAACCGATTTCATAAAACGCCCAAAACACAAAATGGATACACATCCCTCAACACAATCGAACCCAGTACCCCCAATTAGTAAATTGGATGCACCATCGAGTTCCATCAACAGACCAATCGCGATTGGAGAAACACCAATCAATCACATGTTGGGTGAAATTGGAAGCACAACACACGAGGAGAGAAATTAGGGCTCGTCGTCGCCCTCGTGGCGATCGGATTATTTGCGCTTTGGTTTTAGGAACTCTCTGGCGAAGAATAGTAGGAGACCTGGCGATTGCCACGATTAAATGCCCAAGTATTTTTGGCTAGCCATCCGGCCGTTTTTGATAATATAGATAGCAAGTAAGAAACGATACTTCCGATCAGTCCAGTAGTGCGGCAGCCGCCTTTTCGGCTAATTTAGCCAGGAGACTGGCGAGGGCTTTTAGTTGTTTTTTTACCCACATCCTTGGCTCCACCTGATGGCGCGGGTGGTGGTGGTGCGGGTGCTGGCGCGGGTGGTGGCGCCGCTCCACCAGTGAAAGCTAGAACTATGGTCGATATAGTCATGCCGATAGCAACGAGGATGCTTGCTATCGTGATGCCCTGTTCTCTGAACAGAGTGCGAAGACGCTCAGGCACCGAGTGTCGTCTCCTCGTGCAGGACCCTCGAGATTGTTTCGCGGATCCGACTTATTTGGTTGCGGAGAGCCTCACGGTTAGTCGAGGCGGCCTCCAAACGAGCTGCTCTTTCATCACGCAACGACTGTAGGCGTTCGGTGATCCCGCTCGGTAGATTCTATATCGACACCGGCTTCCTCCAGTTTTCTTTCTTCTAGCGCGATATGTTCATCCAGCGACGAGAGTTTGGCGAGGTTACGGACCAGTTCGCGACCCGGACCGTTTGCATAACCTTATCGAGGCCGGAGTTCGAGAAGAGGTAACAGTGGGTCATCGTTAGACAGGTCGATTTCGCTGAACGTGGTCTCCATCGTGTTAATAGCGTCGGTGGCTACTCGAGGGAGTTCGCTGAGCTCAACAGTTTCTATATCGGCGGCCGTTTTCGCCATCGTTTCGTCGGTAGACTGTAGGGCCTACTACAGCGCGGGGTCGGCATAATTGTTTTACCACACGATCCAATCTGGAAATCCTAGTTCGCTCCTTATGAGTTGGCCACCGCCCCGGTTTCCGGCAATGGTGTTTAGCGATAGGGGTTTACCGGTCATCGTGTTGACGATCGGGACATTTGATGCTTTTAGTCGCAATCTACTACCGTTCAGATCCAATTCGAACTTGGAGTAGTCGCGACCGACAGATGGGACCACACCTTTTTCTGCCAAACTGTTGTAGTAGTCGTCTACAGCTCCCTCGAGTAATTCCCGACTTTGACCAACGCTGCTGGTAGCGCCACCTAATTCCCGCGATTGGATTGGAACTGGAGGCTGTATCAAGGGCGTTTCGTCATTATAATCATCTATGTCATAATCATCCGCATCGCAGAAATCGTCTCTGCCGATTTCATCCATGTCAATATCGTAATCATCCATATAACTTTCTTAAAATTAATTATGTATTAAAGACAAAACCATAAGGGTTTAATATAGTTTCACTAAATTATGTCTTCGAGTCAATACGGTCGCAAACTCAATCCATACCGCAGACTGCGTGAGCCCCTCGGGGCAAAAGGCGTGAGACAGAGTGTCGTTATTACGAACAACCCATCGACGATCGACCAGAACCAGCAGCTCTTGGTCCGCTTCCCCAACCTCGGAGCTAACGACGTCATTGTGCCGGGTACTGTTCGCCTCGCTTTCACTATTTCGCTTACATCGACGGACGCGGACCGAACCGTCGTTCAGAACCTTGGTCGCGCCATCGTCAAGAAGACCATGATAAAGATTTCTGGTAATGAGGTGATGTCGATCGATGACAGCGACGTCTACCATTGTTATCAGGACCTATGAAAGACGGCGCAAGAGCGCGAAAACGCCGTCTATCAGGGTATTGACACCAGCAAAAATAAGAACGTAACCAGACTTAGAATCGGGCTGCTAACAAGGCAGAAAACAACGCGAGCGACAACGCGGTCGCGGGCGCCTACGGCAACCGCTTCTACATCCCGCTCGACTTTGAGTTGCTGGAGAGTCACATGCCCTACTATCAGAGCGCTTTGGCTGACCGCCTCGAATACGAACTAACGTTCAACGACTACGGCCGAGTTCTCATAGCCAGCGACATGTTATCCACGTATACGATCGATAATGTTTCGCTGGAGTACGACATGGTCACGATGCCCGAACTCGCGCGATGATCAGAACCCAGTACGCCGGGCGCGTTGCCATACTTTACGACCGAGTTCTTCGCCATCGCAAGATGACGAAAGACAAAGGCGACACATTGTGGAATATTAACGTCAACGTACCCGCCCGCTCTATGAAAGGTATACTGATGTTGTTCGAGGATGCTCGGTTCGCGTTCGGTGCTAGAAAAACCGACAAATTCTATAACCCCAAAATCACGAAGGTAGAGGTGACGATCGAGGAGTTCCCAATCAATCTCTACAGCGCGGGTCTTCGCGCGCACCAGCAGTGGGACGAAGTAAGAAAGCAGTTTGCTGCCGGCTCTAAGCGCTCTTCGGAGGTTTGCAGCGGTTGCCAAAGACCTGCATCTCTCGTCCGTCTCCCTCGCGGATTTCCTGAATACCAAATACGCGTTATGGCTAGACATGCGAGCCAGCGACGACGACCAAATACACGGCAGCGGACGCCAAGTTGAGAACGCTAGTGAGGGTGTGACGATCCAGATAACCAAAGAGGCGGACGGAGCCGGGCCATTGAACGTGTACTTATATATAATTACAGACGCACAACTCAACATCGAAGATGGCCGATACGTCTCAGCACTCTATTGATTTAATAAAAAAATCATCTAACGATTTATTAATTAATTTTAAGAAAATTAGCAATCATTCTAAGATTTATTATTAATAAATAAATTTGATAATTCTAAAGAATTAATTAAGAAAATTAGCAATCAATACCAATTCACGATTGGAGATGCCCACTCTGCCATAATATGTGGGCAGACAGGATGTGGAAAAACGGTTTTCATCCTCGACTTGCTCGAGGAGTCCTACCGCGATGCCTTTCGTCACATTGTGATCCTGTGTCCCACTGTGCGGCACAACGATACCTACAGCGGCGAACGTGGATATGGACCGACCCTGAGGTATACGTTATTGACCCAGGTGATAGGCTTCACGATTGGTTGCGTGGTTTATACCAAAAATTCCAGGGTGAGCCCACCCTATACGTGATTGACGATTGCTCGGCCAAGGCGGCGATGACCAAAAAGAAGGACATGCTCTCCGAGCTCGGCAAAGCGTATGGATATCCACTCAAAAGTACAACGCCGTCCTCAAGGATCTGCGCGAGCAAATGAAATGGGTCGCCCTCTTTCACTGCAAGGACCGAGACTCATTCGATGACTGTCTTCGAGAGAATGACGTTATCCCAACGCGCGAGGAGCGCCTGGAGGTTAGACGGATGCTTTCGGAAACTAAGCACGCCAAGCTTTTGCTAAAGACTGATCAACCAACTACTTACGAAGTTATCAATTAATTTTATAATTAATTAGCAATTACTGAACAAATGCTGAACAATGCTGAACAATGCTTAGCAATTGCTGAACAATGCTGAACAATGCTTAGCAATTGCTGAACAATGCTTAACAAATGTTGAACAAATGCTGAACAATGGTTAACAATGTTAACAATTTGGTGCTCCGCTGCGAGCTTTGTTGCGAGCATAATGGTGATCATAAGTATCGGTGGTGCGCTTGGCAATATGTTAAAGTGATGAGACTTGTTAGAATAGTTAAATTAATTTTAAGAAAAAATGAACTGCGACGAACTTCTCGATGAAGCTAAATAGAAGAAACCTCAACTCCGACTGCCAACATAGATAATGATCCGACAGAGCAATCGGAATCAACTCCAACGGCGGTTGGTATTGGGTTGAGTGCAACGACTCCGAATGAAAATGAAAATGCGGCGCGACGAGAGCGGCTAGCTGCGCTGGTTGCTGGGGGACAATCGGAGCATTATCTCGGTAGGCGTCTCTCAGTTTTTCAGGTGGATAAGATGTCAGATGCGGAGATCGATAAAATGTATGCGCGATACGAATCTAGGTTAGGTGCGGAGATGACAAAAACTCTCGGATCGGCGGTTTATTCATTTGTACGCAACCGCCGTTAGTATACTTCTCCCTATACCAAACACCGCGGGATTGATTGACGATCTAGAGACTGACCCTTTTATAGGTCACACTCTTAGAACAGCCTGCTGCTACAATTTATCACAAGTTTGGAATGTACTTAGCTCCGCTGACAACCGCGTTGACCACGGGTAAAACACTGTCAATTTGGACATATATGCCCACGAACTATAAGCCCTGAAAATGATGACACAAGACACACCCGCGAGAGTGACGGAGTTGAACCCGATTGCTCCAACACAATCGAACCCAACTCCGCCACTGGATGACATACCGCATATAAAAAAATCCCAAAAGACAGGCAGCTGGGCGGGCGGCGGCTGCTTCCACCCGAAAAGTTAAACAAGATAAAATACTCGCCGAGCTTCGAGAGGCTAAACAGTCGTTGCAATCGGGGACGGAGACAGCAAAACAATCTGAAGACAGAGTTGAGTACAACAACACCCCCAATTCACGAATTGGAAGCACACTCAACACCAAATACCAACTGCCGTTGGAGTTGGGCGAATCCGATTGAACCCAAATTCGTGAATTGGAGTTGGGTTGTTGGTGGTGGTCTGGCAGTTGTTGGTGCCCTGTGCGTGTGGAAATACCCCCCATTATCGAAAAAACAACCAGCCAGTGTTCAGAAGAAAGTTACGAAACACCAATCGCGATTGGACGCGCCCCATTTAAACATTGATCGCGACCCCTTTTATATGCAATAATGGCTGAACAAGATGGTAAAATGTTAGTGAATGCGCTTTATCACGCCGTGGTGATATCGGGTTTCAGTATCGGGTATGCTCGACTATCAAAGATGGCCCTAGGAGGATCCGCTCCCAAATTGGACTTTACTGTGAGAGACGTAGGGCTCGCGACCTTAGATGTAGCGGCCGCAGTTTGGACCCGAGATTATCTAGTTAAAGCTGGAATTCTACCAGTTAATATAGGAAATAAATGGCTTCAATCGCAATAATGATAGGTGGTGCGCTCTTAAACGCATTTGCGTTCACCGGCAGCAACTTTCTATTCTCTAAACTACAAAACTCGAACGCGGATGAGGAGAGTACGCGTCACGATTTAGCTGTAGAACAATTCAATAGCGCAAAGGAAGCGTGGTCGGAAAAACAAACCGCTCATCTTGACTGGGTCAATGAAGAGCTTCGCCGCGAAAATCACGCCGCACAAACTTTTCAGAACGTTGAAGAAGCCAACCGCGAGTACGCGCTGGCATATCCGCAGAAAAGTCTCGCGCCGCTGGATCGCGAGCCCCAACTTTCAGATTTCTATGTACCGTCAGAGCCCCAAAAAGACCGCGAGATCGCGTTCATCGTCGTGGGAATGGGTGTGGTGGGTCTCGTCGGTTACTATATTCAATCGAGATTTTAAATTAATTATTTTAAATAACTTTTTTTATAAATATATATATATAGAACGATGTCAGTTGACGAACTTTATTTTGCTATGATTGATGTAGGCTACACTGCCCTTAAACACCGCATAGCTGGTGCAAAGGGTATGATTCGTCTGGCCCGAGATTCTCTCGAGACGTGGCGGGAGGACGAAAAAGCGGCCACCCTTTTCGCAAAGCGGATGTTAGATTCCTCCACCAATCCTGGGGGATTAGATTTTCCCAATTTCCTTCAGAACTTAACCCCCAATCGCGATTGTACTTCCAACAAAGGTTTATTATTATCGACGCAGTTACCGGACGATCTGGCGAGGGCATGTTGGAGATTGTCAGATATATTAGAATACATCGCATACGATGAACACGCGCAAACTTAATACAGTCAGAATTCGTTACAGCGGCACACGTTATAGCGGCATATTCGCCTACCGGCACAATAAGCCGCCAAACCAATCGGCATGCTCTTTAATCTGTTCGATATACCGGCAAATTCGGCTTCCGGCACCGGCAGGGAATTCCCGCAAACGAATACACAGTTTAAGTCTTATTTAATGTGCGTTATAACGGCGCCGGTACCCGGCGTCGCTGGTACCAGCGCTGTGACCCAGCTCTGTTATCCGGCATTACGGAAACCGATATTCGGGAACCAGTCACTGACCATATAATGTGCGTCATAACCATGATAACGGCGCCGGTACCCGGCGTCGCTGGTACCAGCTCTGTTATCCGGCATTACGTGCCGGAAACCGATATTCGGGAACCAGTCACTGACCATATCTAAACAATTTCACAGCTGATTAACCCCGACCTGCTGTCATAAAATCGCGGCAATTAACGTGTCGGTACCCACCTTGTCACCTGCTGTGATGTACTATTTTGTTTTGCAAACATCAATTAAGAAATGAACAGTTAGCAACTAAATTTACAAGTGATTAAATCCAGCAAGGACCGATAGATTGTAAATAAATAAAACAAAATTCATAATCGTGAACAATTTAAATAATTATTCTGTGTAGCATTGCCTCTGGGGCGAGTTCAGATAGGGACGAATCGTCATGTAAATATTTAAAGGGAAACCACTCTACATGTTTTTGCTTTGCAATTTTATAAATTTTAGCATGTAAATTAAAACAAACTGTTTATTAAATATGTGTTTCTATTATAAATGCACATGTTTGCGAATTGCTAACAATAAAGAAACAATTTCACAGATAATCCGGTATTCACCACGCGCTCTACAATTAACAACAGGTTCGCCTGCAACCTAGACTTGTCAAATACCGGATTAGCTTTGAATTTTGTTTGTTTCCTTGATATAAATTCGTATATATGCACTGCTTTATCAATGTGGTGACAAATAAGTATATATCTTGCCGATAATGCTAATGTAAAATGACAACAAATAGCATCGATACAATGCGTGGTTACCAATTACCGACATGTTCCAATTACCGGAATTATCACGACAGTCTGATAGCGAGGAGAAAATCGCCGATTCTTTATACCGGCATATTCGTTATAACGGCATATTCGTTATAACGGCAGATTCATCTCTGACGAACTATGCCGTTGTAACGAATTCTGACTGTACCAAACTATCGGTTCGCCTAACGCGCAAGCTAGCGAACACGTACTATAGCCCCCGCGGCTACTGGAAGGGACTCGCTACCATCAAGAACCTCGCGGCGGCGACCAAGGTTTCAGAAAACGCTGTCAAGGAATGGCTCAAGAAGCAGGCCATCTGGCAGATCTATTTACCCGCGCCTCACAATATTCCGCGCCCGAAATTCGACGTGCCGGTACCGAACCAAGTTCACCAAGCGGTTCTCCTGTTTCTCCCTCACGATCGCGTCGGTCGTAAGACGTACAAGTACACGCTGACAGTCGTTGACGTAGCGAGTCGTTATAAGGGGGCTGAGCCGTTGGCCACTAAAGAGTCTAAGGAGGTGGCCGAGGCTCTCTCCCGAATATATAAGAGGAGTCCTCTCAAATGGCCGAATCTTCTCCAGGTCGATCCCGGCCCGCGAGTTCATGGCGCGGTCTCTCATCTATTGTCTAAGCACAAAGTTTCTATCAGACGCGGCCGCCGCTCAACATCCACCGGGACCAGGGGATCGTGGAACGCTTCAATCGAACCCTGGCTGAGAGACTGTTCGGACACCAATACGCTAAAGAACTTGTAGACCCTCATTCGCGATCGACCGAGTGGGTGGCCAGACTGCCCGCCGTGGTCTCCGCACTGAACGGAGAGGTGACCAGATTGATAGGTAAGAAGCCCGTAGATGCCATCAAGTTTAAAAGGGTGACGAGCGAGCCCTCTGCCGTCTCGCGTGGGCGACCCGTTGGTTTAGAGGAGCAACGGCTTCCATCGGATATTGACGTCCGGTACCTCTATCAAACCGGGAGAGCTCGAAGGTGGCAGCCGCCGCGCGACTGATCCCTGTGTCTCTCAATGTATATCATCTAGATCGATCTATTACCAAGCCCGATGAGCCCGTGCTCTACTATTTGGATGATGGGCCATCTCGAGGGTTTGTTCGCGAAGAACTTCTCGCGGTGCCTTCTGACACCCAGCTACCCCCGGATCGTCAGAGTCTTTAGATTGCTAATTTTAATCTTAATTTTTTTCAAAATTATTAAATAAATCATTAGAGAGGTTCTGTATGTATTCCGTCTGGTAACACACGTCTTTTATCGTAGTATGCCGAGAGTCCTAATTTTTGTTGACAGTACGTTTTCATAACACCGTCTTTCATTTTAAATCCCCTATTTTGTGCTACATCTATAATGTGTTTTCCATCTTCTGTAGTTTCACTTAGTACTCGTTTATATCTATCCCAATTTAAATTGTTAGTTCTCTTGGACATTCCTTTCGCAGAGTTTTTATTAATAGAATTAAATTTTTCTACAAAATAACACTTACTAGATAACGCTATCGCCCTATCTCCGCTAAATTCCATTTTGAAAAGTCCGGGCTCTCTTTCGCTCCATTTATCCCAAGCACCATTTCTTTTTTTCTTTTTCAAACCCGTCTAGTAAGTTAGGTCTAATCAATTCCTCTATCGTTTTTCCACTAACTCCTATATACATACTATCCGTATCCATCTGTATTAATTCAAAGTCTTCTCTTTTTACGTATTTGTCAAGAAATTCGTAGTAAAATTCCAACATTCTCAATTTAGCTAGTTGATAAACTGCTATTCCACAATGGAATGGTCTCTTTAACCGACACACCTGGGTTTTCTTGAAGATATTTCGTACGCATCTCCTATCTCTTCCAAATCGTCAAAGAATGCAGATCTTAATGCTTTGTCAACACAGGTTTCGTTTTGTGTATATGTCGTATTTAAATGTCTCTCAGTTGCCTCTATCATTTTTCCACAACACGAGTTTCCTAATAATTTCATTATGTCGGCTACTGGTTTCTTATTTGGTTCTACATCGCCCGTATCGTCTTGCGGCTGTAGCTTCTTTGCGAACCATTCGAATGGTTTTCCGCTAATATAATCTATAACACGATGAACTCCCGTTATTTCTAGGCCGTGTTTTAAATACCATTTCAACAGTGGCGCGTACAGCAATACTTTGGTGGCCGACATAGATCCCACCAATTTTCTTCCATTTCCTCTAGTTCTTCCAGTATCTTCCAAATATTTTATCATGTGTGTGGGAACCTTCATCACCTCTACTTCTCAGTTTATAAATATTGGGGACATTTCAGAAAACTTATCTTTTAGTTGTGTGGAACTTCTATATCCACCTCCGCAAACCCAAACCAGTCTCCAGATAAAACTCTTTTACAAAACTTTTTAATAAATTTAGGGTTATGTGGGGTATCTATATGGTGTATAGTTTTCTCTCCCACACGGCATCTCTTTATTAACGTAGATAAATATAACGCGTTTGCGTCGTACCCCAAAACAGCCTTGCACGGTTTGGAACCCACTCTAATATTTGAAACACCAGCTTCTGCATATCGTGTAAATACTATTGATGGACCGCCAACTAGAGCGTCCTTCATCATTTCGTATGTTTCTTCTTTTGGTGCATATAGAGCATCCTCCGGTATAATCGTCTTTGAAGATTTTTGTTCTTTAATGGTTCCTCTCAATAAATATTGTATAGCTACTCCAGGTAGTGTTACCGCATCTTTGAAAATATCCACACCTCTGTGTTTATAAAATTCACACATTTTTTCCACCGCTTCTAGGAACGGTGCTACATCTAAATCGGTTATAATATTTCAACCAATCTCTGAAAGTTTTCATATTATTTTCTTCGAAAATTCTACGACATTTACTTAATTCTGTTTCATCTATTAACATTTTCCCAGATAGTTTGGAATACC
Organism: Conchocele bisecta; assembly: GCA_029237695.1. Taxonomy (NCBI): domain Eukaryota; kingdom Metazoa; phylum Mollusca; class Bivalvia; order Lucinida; family Thyasiridae; genus Conchocele; species Conchocele bisecta. The sequence goes on along the minus strand of CM055267.1, from coordinate 125,281,231 downwards.
AATTCTCTATATCCAGTAGTCCTGGGTAATCCAGTTTTGTCTGGAGAAACGAACCACTCATAAGGAAAGAAAGATTTCTGTCCTTTGCATTCGTAGGCTTTTATCCAACTATCGTAACTTACACCGGGTCCTAGATAAAGTATTACATCAAGAAATCTAAACTCTGGAGTAAATAGAAATATTGTTGCGTTTACACGTTTTCCGACCATTACTTTCTTTGTTGTTGATGCCAGTTCGCCTACTAGGTATTTCTTTATTAAGTTTATATCGTACTTACTGCTGTTAAAACCTATAACCGTACTTGCTCTATCCACTGTTCGATCTTGGCGATTTGGTTTTTACGTAATGTTCTGTATTAAACCCATATCTTGACCACACTTCTTCTCTTATAGCTTTTCCCCTGACTTTCAAATCTTCTACGAATTTTTCTATAAGTTTTGCGGGATCTTTATCACAAATATGAGTTACTGTTCCTGAGAAATTATCTCCTATACTAACGCTTACCGGAACGTGCTCAGCTTCGTACTCTAGATTATTACCGAGAGTTTCAAATTCTTGGTTGAGATATGCCTCAAATCGTATACTATCTGATATGGATAAAGAGTAGTGTCGCAACCGATCTTTATGTCTTTACCAGTTCTTTGAAATTCGCATTCCCACATAACTACTAGGTTGAATTCTTTGCTTCTTCTAATAAGTGTATCTCTTCTCATAGTGGATGCGCGTTCTTCTTTTCTATGCTTTGCATGAATCTCACACCCGTGCCAGTAACAGCCGTGATATTGATATACGGTATTGGTTTCTGGACAGTATCCATCTACTGGAGCTCCTAAAATCCATCTTTCACCCCCGTGTCCACACTGTTCGTGGTGAATGTGAATTCCCTCGCGCTTTTCCACAGAGTACATCCAATCGATCGCCCATAACTGTTAGAACTTTTTGGGTAGAACGCTTTCTCGAACGACGAACGCGGGCGCTCTAAATAATTACCATCACATATTACTTTTGTCTCATCTCATCACAGTTTGGCCCGTGTCTCTTCATATTACTCGCTTTCGTGAATTTCTGCTTGCAATTATCGCAGGCGTAAATTTTAGATAGGTTTTTAAGGTTTTTTATCAGAAATGCGTGATTATTAAACAGTCCTATTGTCATTGGTTTATTACCTATTGCCTTATAGTGCGCTGGTACCTTTTTCAACCACCATACGTTACATTCGGTTGGTTGATATACTTCTATACCAATTTTAAAAAACTCTTCAACCTTTTTCAGATCTGAAAAAGGAATTGGTGAAACCACATTACTACCAAAATATTGCTTACTAAGTTCTTTCGCCTTTTCTGTACATCTGTCGGGTCTTTTATCTGTCATATGCATAGCTAGACACCTGAACAGACAAAGGTCGTCATTATACTTATCTAAAGAATACATACCTTTTTTATTCTTCAGCCATTCTGGAAGTTCTCCTCCTGCCGCTTCTTTGGATTGTAGTCACAAATCTTTTCCCCTACTACCCTGTATTAGCTTTACGAAAACCTCTACCCATCTTACAAACTTCCACTTTGTATTCGGTCTGTCTATTTTATCGGACATTATTCGTGTTTGCTCCTTATCTGACAGCCATTTTTTAACGGTTTTCATTGATGATAGTGGTTCGCTACCACCGAGATTTTTGTGCATTATTATAGTTACAGGTTTTCCATTTTTAATTTCCTCCATATGTTCTAGCTTGTAAGAATATGAATATCTCAAATAAAAATTGGTTGTTAGATACGGAGCGAGTTTCTCGGACATGCGTTCAGACTCGTTAATGTTAATGTTTTTACGAAAGGATAATGTAACTACCCGTCTTCCATTTTCTACCTTTTCCAATGTTTCATCGTGAGCCCCAATATTTCTTCACCTTTTTCCACTATCGCGCGAACGAGAGATCTTTTATTTTGTATTGGGCCACCTGTGTGTCTAATTTGGGACAAATTATTGGTGCTTGAAGGTTTTATTACACTAGCCCTTAACTCCGCAATACTTTCTTTTTGAATTCTGTTACCAACTTCATCCGCTAGTGAGAGGTTTGTAAATGCCCCTCTTTTATAGGCGCGGGTAAACCGCTTCATAAACGCCTCATTCTTTGTGGCATTTATCAGCTTTGTCAACCCCCTAACTCTCAACCGTGTACTATAAGTAATCCCTAGAGATTCGGCTTCTCTTCTCAAACTTTCTATTTCTGCTCTAGTTTCTTGTGTTATCATATTTTCTGTATTATACTTTTGTATATATACTTTTGTATAACCTATGAAATTTATCTGTTCAATTGGACGTCAAAAATTTACATAATGTTTTTTTCACGTCCAACTGAACAGATAAATTTCATAGGTTATACATATATAATGGAGTGTGAGACTTGTTGTAAGACGTTTACGTGTAAAGACTATCTACGAAGGCATCTAGCGAGACGTAGAAAGTTTCCTTGTGTCCCCCACAATTTCAATGCCCTAGATGCCCTTGTAAATTCGTTAGTGCCCAAACTCTTTGTAGACATAAGCAACTACGCTGTCAGGTGGCTAAAGGTGAACGTGGTAGACTAGAGCTGGTAGAATTAGTTAGAGATAAATTAGCTATATCGGAGAAGAAAAATGAGGAATATAAACTATTGTACTTACATGAATGATTTAGACTTTTTTCAAAAGTCAATTACCAATATAATTGGGACTCCCTCTTCTCAAAATTATTTTCTCAAAAAATTCATAAATTTGCTGTCGGGAGACCCAATTTTCCTCGTTAACCAATTTTTTTATTTTCGGGGGTGGTGGGGGTATTATAGAGGGTTATAAATGATACCACGGTAGGTGGTATCATTTTGACTCCCTTACTACTACTATAGGAGTCAGCTTGTCGGTCGGTCTGTTGGAAATTCCCTTCCGCTCTATATCTTCTACACCCATGCATGGATTATCAAATGGCTTTGCACAAATGTTTCTCATGATGAGAAGGTGTGTCGCGATCAATAACGACGCACCTACGTCCAAGGTCACAGTTGAAGGTCAAAGGTCAAAGGTCAAACCTATCGAAATTCCCTTCCGCTCCATATCTTCTACACCGATGTATGGATTATCATCAAATGGCTTGGCACAAATGTTTCTCATGATGAGAAGTGTGTCGCGATCAATAACCACGCACCTACGTCCAAGGTCACAGTTGAAGGTCAAAGGTCAAACCTAAAACCTATTGAATCACTCGGTCCTATTGAAATTCCCTTCCGCTCTATATCTTCTACACCGATGCATGGATTATCTCTGGCTTAAGCAAGATCTATCAAATGGTGGCAATGGCCAAATTGTACATGGCTTGGCACAAAGGTTTCTCATGATGAGAAGGTGTGTCGCGATCAATAACCACGCACCTACGTCCAAGGTCAAGGTCACAGTTGAAGGTCAAAGGTCAAACCTATTGAAATTCCCTTCCGCTCTATATCTTCTACACCGATGCATGGATTATCACACTATGCCCAGGGTCAAGGTCACAGACTTGATGCGTAACGCTCGGCTAAATGGTTTATAATCAAAAATGCCTCGTTTTCTTTGGCTGCCAGTGGGGGTATTCGTGTGCCGACAGGCCACATTTCTAGTTTTGATTATTTTTTGTGGGGGAACTCCTGCTTTCGATAAAGTGGTGACTGTTGACTTTCTAATACTGTGATTTGTCAACCGTGACGAGATTCCAGCTTGCTCTGCAGCATTCTTCATCAGACTGCCAAGTGTAGCCTCTCCCATGGGCCGTGGGTAATACCTGAAAATAAATATTTGGGAGAAAATGTGTAAGAAATACTTTTGAGAACTTTGCATATCGACCAGGCTGTAGAATCATTTTAAGATCACTATTCAGACACACTGAATTACATCTCATTTTTCACCAATTATAATAATTATCAAAAAATTGTCGTATTTATAACTATTTTACTTTTCTAACTAAATATTAATGTCACTTTCTATAAAACTTCATTTGATCTTCAGCCTTGTCCGTAATGATTTTCAGTGTCATATGATAATGTTTAAATAACATTTAAAACAAAATGGAAAAAAATCATAGTGCATTATTTCACATAATAAATGTCATACCATGGCTCATTTTCTGTGCCTTTCAATCGTTGTTCTGGTACTGCTGTCAGGTAAAATGGACTGTCAGCAGCCAACATCTCGGAAGGTCGGCGACTTCTGAAGATCTCAAAAATCTTGACAGGATGACTCGGTCTCTGAAATGGAAATATTGGTCCATAAAAAAATGTTATGTTTCTCATATATTGTCACGCCAGACGGCCGATATTGATTTCAAACAAAAATATAATAGTTTTTCCAACAAATTTCACAGTACATTGTATTCACAGAATTATATCTTAAATTCAACTTCAGATGTATTTATGGATTTAATTTGACATCAACGAAATACAGTGATAAGAAACAATATTTTTTTCACATGCTGGCCCAGATATATTTGCGAGCAGTAATTTGCTCCCATACCGTCCACGAGTAGATTGCAAGTTACCGTTCGCAACAAGCTTTATTCGCTGATGTTTCCATGCCAATTCAGACCTATTTATCTTATTAACAATGATATAGTAAACTTTCTTTACTGAATGTATGAAAAGCAAAATACTTTTTATGGACTACAAGTAGTAGTGATCACAATACATCGGACCTCCGCTCGTATGCACCTAACTTTATTGTGTCTTGAGATATTTGAATTAATAAAAAATGTATAACTAAACAAATATTTATATTTGAATGCTGATATATTGAGGATCGATTAACATTACGCTCGTGAACATTTGATCGATTCTCCAAGTATCGTCATGACAACCGTGATAGTTTTCAAGTTATTCAATTTTCTATCAACAATATCTCACGACTCAAAAAAGTTTTGCGCTTACAAGGCCAGCAAACATACCTGGTGTTGTCTGTTGCAAATATCTTCGGTATGGTCTCTCGTGTATTCGACAGATTCGCCCCATCCCTGGTCTTGCTTGCCCTCTCATTGAACTCGAGAAACTTTTCCCCATTGGATGTCGTTTTCATCTCTATATCATCGAATTTCAATTGTCTTGCTTCATCTCGTCCACGCAGACCGAACATTTTTCCGAAATAGTAAAATATCGTGAATTGAAGGCTTTTTGGTGTACTTGTACCTAGAGACCCAGATGAATACATTTTCTCTTCTTCTTCAGGTGTAATGTTCATGCACTTTTTAGGTTTATTGCCCTTCCCAAGTTTCTTCAGCTCCATTTTCTTGGCCGTTAATGCTCTGATACACTGCCCAAATACTCTGTCTCGATAAATATTGTTTTTACAGCATTGATAATGTATACTGATTCGACGAATATATTGATTTTAAATGGAGTCTATATGATTTTTTGTGTGAAATATTAACTGAAAATGGTTGAGCACGTACTGCGAAGGATTTCAGGACTTTCAGTCCTTTGATTTCACATAATCGACTAAGCTATTTTCAATGGTAAAGGTCATATGAAGAGAAAAATGAAATATTAAAATATATTTTGTAAACTGGTAGATAATCACAATACAAACGACATGCAGAAAACCTCATGCAACAATTATAATCCGATCAAAAGTTTTACAAGTTTTCATAATTGTACATTTTATGCAAATTTTTACAATTATTTTCCAACAAAATTTTGAAAATCCCAATACCGTATTCTGCCGATTATAAGTCGCATTTTTTTTACTCAGATTTGTATCCCAGAAAGCCCCTGCGTCTTATAAATACATTTAGATACATGAGCATTTTTTTCCACCCGAAATATTGACATAAACGACAAAAAATAAAAAAAATAAAACGCGTTCCTATATTTGTTCTTGTTGTTAGTCTTTGGGGTAACATCCGGTATTGGGAATATGGATTTTATTCTAAACAGTTCGCGCCTTACTCATTCCGGCCCTGTGTCACATTCGGTACACATTTTCTATACCGAAGGCGAACAGTGTATACCAAGATCAGATCCAGTATACCAAATTTGCTGATTTAGCCTATTTTTAAAATGGCATGTTCGTACCCTAACCCGTTCGCCCCATATTCGTTACGGCCCTGTATCGGGAACACGTAATTGACTGAATTTCCGAGTTAATGGTCTATACATTTATTATTGGGAATACACATTGATTTACAAGCTGATCTGTGTCTACAATATGTACAGTGGGCTTCGATTATAGGCAAGAAGGGTTTCCCATGTGTTGTCGTGTAATTTGCGGTGTTTGCCAGTTATTTTGAAAGGTGAGAAACTGAGAACTGCCTAATTGCCATCTTTAATCTCAGTCGTGTCAAACGTCAATTACTAAATTTTCGGCACAAGCTGGCCCATATCATATCGGTCGGTGTCATTTTGCCGTAAAAAATATTGCATGACGCCATTAACGGTAAATCCCAATATGCATAATACAATTCCACGCAAGTTATAAAACTCCATCATTAGTTTTGAAACTGTGTGTTTACACGATGCTGATGAAAGTGGCAAGCCTAAGTCAGCTGGCCGACACCGCGTGTCAAGAATTACAACGTAAAGCCATATCAAATATCAATACACGCGGTTGCTGACGTCAGTTTCGTATTCGTCACTAAACTGGTACCCTGTCTGATGCGTCCCAGTGAAACAATACTACCGAGAACCAGTCTATTTATGACACGGCAAACATGTTTATGTGAATTGGGTCTCTATCTCTGACAAATCCCGGCTTATTGCATTAGCGGAGGACCAGGCGGTGGATTCGCGTAGTCTGTACATGGTTTACAATGTTCGCCAATCTCTAATTAAAAACATTATAATTACGTCAGCGGACAATGCAAATTCGTCATAGCTATAGGCTGCTTTCAGCGTCATTTACGGAAGATTTTGAAATATTACATAGGCAAAAGTTGTGTGTTGCTTTGTAGAAAAAAATCAATAACATCCAGCCGTGTCAACTAACAGGTGTTTATCTTTCAGCACGAGGCTGTAAACTGTGTGACCTTTAGGCTATGTTCTGAAATTGCACTGATTGGTCAACACGCCTTTTGATGTGCCGCAGACGTGGCGAACGTGCGACTTTCATCCTCGCATCATGGGGGCAATCAGTAACCCATTTCCACATGCTGAGGATACGCTTATGTTTGCGGAAATTCCTAACTATTATCCTTCTATGCACTCAGAAGTATATGCCGCGACCACCATTTAAACCGTTTCGTCGAGACGGTTCAAATGAGTGGTCATAACATATACTTTCAGTGAGAAATAACAAAAATAAAAATAAAATATTTAATAAAGTTCATATCCGTAAATGTGTATTCCGAAAGGAACGGGTTAAAAAACACTCATGATTATATGCAGATCTGTCGCCATATTTCGCCGATATTCATTTTGAAAATAGTTTCCGTAAATGATGTTGAAAAGAGATAATACATACCGCAATCAATAATTAACAATATAATACCACTTTCGACAGCAATATGATTGCAAATATAACAATAGTCTGTTACACATTTAACACGATTTTGATATACAAATAAGCAAAAACATTGGGAGCCAATGCACAACCGTGTACTAACCGAGCACGTGTTATAGTGAACCGTGTACTACCGAGTTCACAGTGTAATTGAAGATACTAGAAAACGGTGAAATATGACCGGGGAATCACGGACATAGAGTCGGCAAATTACGGACATAGCAAACTACGATAGGGAAAATACAGACAAAAACGTCCAAGGTACGAATAAAAAAACAGTGTGGGGAAATAAATAACAACAACAACAACTTGGAGAGTTTTTTTTGTTTATTTTGTTGGGTGCGTCTTATAATATCATGTAGACATTTTCCCCCATATTTTGGACTGAAAATATGGGTGTGTCTTATACACTCTTGCGACCTATAATCGGCAGAATGCGGTAAATAGGCACAAACTGTTCTTTATATCAGAGACATCACCTGAGACATTTTCTGGCAAAATAGTTGAGCATTAATTCACCATTACCCCACATATTGATTGGCATTATTATACATTTTATATCAGACGTAAATTTCCACACTAATATCAGCGGCGATAACTGTGTTTCCTTAAAATGTTAACAGACATTACTATTTATTCTCTGTATTTATTTTTTGATATGCACTTTATAATCTGTCGAAAATATTATTTTTTCAGGTGAAACATTTAATTAGTATAAATAATTAAAAAATATCCTACCTCATTTGCATATGAAAATATCCTGATACCACCGCGAGTCACTATCAGTAAAATAAATATTACTAAATGATTATATTTTTAGAACTGGTGGAATAGTGACACACTTGTACACTTATTTAATTTCTATAAAGAACATTTTGTGCCTGCTGAGTGTACTGTACTGTAAGCTGTACGGGTCGGTATGATAAGACACCCACAAGATGGCGAACGGTGAAAAACGTGAAAGGTAAGTGCTTCAATTTTTACTGTTTTCCTCTTTAAAACTAGCAAAAATCACAAACTAAACGTGGTAATCTTGTGTATAAATGTTGTATTAACCCTCGGTTATTTTGAATTTTGAATCCGCCACTTAATATTGCATCATTGATTGATGCTCTTTCCGAATATGTACCACGTTTAGTTCGTGATTTTTCTAGTCGGCGTCGGTGTCGTCCACAAACTTAACGTTGGGGTAAATGTCCTTTCATGGAACACCTTGTTATTTCATACATGCATTCCTCAGATGACCCTCTATCATGCTGTAGCAAATCCACGATCCACCACCCAACCCTTACCCCAAGGTCAAGGTCACAAACTTAGCATGTTCATAAACTTAACGTTGGGGTAAATGTTGTGTAACTTCTGTTTAATTACAGGGAATGCCTTCATATTTCATACATGGATTCATCTGATGATACGCTATCGTGCTATAGCAAATCCACCGCCCATCCTTACCCCAAGGTCAAGGTCACAAACTTAGCACATTCATAAACTTAACGTTGGGGTAAATGTCTTATAACATCTGTTTTCTTTCATGGAACGCCTTGATATTTCATACATGCATTCATCAGTAGACCCTCTATCATGCTGTAGCAAATCCACGACTCACCACCCAACCCTTACCCCAAGGTCAAGGTCACAAACCTAGCACATTCATAAACTTAACGTTGGGGTAAATGTTGTGTAACTTCTGTTTATTTACAGGGAATACCTTCATATTTCGTACATGCATTCATCTGATGAAACTCTATCGTACTATAACAAATCCATGACCCACCTCTTACCCCTTTCCCCAACGTCAATGTCACAAACTTAGCACATTCATAAACTTGACATTGGGGTAAATGTCTTATATAACTTCTGTTTCCTTTCATGGAACGCCTTGATATTTCATACATGCATTCATCTGATGACCCTCTATCATGCTGTAGCAAATCCACAACCCACCACCCAACCCTTACCCCAAGGTCAAGGTCACAAACTTAGCATGTTCATAAACTTAACGTTGGGGTAAATGTTGTGTAACTTCTGTTTCGGTACAGGGAACGCTTTGATATTTCATACATGCATTCATCTGATTAAACTCTTGTCAATATTAAATTGGACAACACATATCAGACAGCACAGATGTTCACTCATATCTTGTACTAATACATGTATGCCAGCCTGCAACTGCATGTAGGTTTTTTCTTTCACTTGCTTCTGTTACCATCTTAGGCCACTAACAGTTATCACTTTCAATCGTGGTAATAACAACATTAATTGTTATCTGTTATCCAATTGGCTATGCCTTGAAGAAAACACTGCCTTTGTGGCTTTGCCTCGTTTCTTGTTTCATCATTTTTTATACGACCGTTTTTAAAAAACGGTACGTATTATGTTTTACCGCACGGCGGGCGGGCGGGTGGCTGAAGAAAAAGCGCATAGTTCGTGTACACAACTCCTCCGAAATCGTTCAGTCGATCGATCTGAAACTATGCACACATCTTCTACACATATTGAAGATGTGCACCTTGGTGTTTTTATGGCGAAAACATATTTTTTAACAAAAATATCACCTTTTTAACTTAGCCATTTTTTTCTACATTTTTCTATACATTTCTATATACGGTACAGAGTTTGTGTACACAACTCCTCCAAAACTTTTCAGTCGATCGATCTTAAACTATGCACACGTCTTCTACACATATTGAAAATGTGCACCTTGGTGTTTTTATGGCGAAAACATATTTTTTAACAAAAATATCACCTTTTTAACTTAGCCATTTGTTCTACATTATTGTATCCAATTCCCTATCATTTCTACTTTACACTCTACTTTTCTATCTCTGCCTAAATTAGTATACATGTTTAGCACAACGAGATGAAGAAATAATGCTATAGACTTTCAAATTCTCATTAATGTTTCTTGCCTTGGTGACAGCTTCACATTTCTGCATCTTCGCTGTCTTCGCTGTCTTCGCTGACTTGCGGCACTCTTGTTCACATTGTATTTTTACCTTGAGTTTACTGTATTAATCATAAATATTTGGACACTAGGAAACCCCTATTGTCCCCGCAATAACTCAAGTTCTACTTGATGGATCGTACGTGGGTGGTAGGTGGGAGCATGAAATAGGTAATTTAACGATCGGGGTTCATCCTTACCGGAATTCCGACTGGAGACCTGGTTTGGCATTTTGTATGTGACAGTTGAATCTGGTTATACCCCTTACATTCGGTCGTTGATTTGGCACAGCATGGTAGTAGAGCCTTACAGGAATGCATGTATGAAATATTAAGCATTTTGGATGAAGGAAATAGAAGTTATAACATATTTCTCTGATATTAAGTTTTGTAAAGAGACTATATTATAAGTATGTATGTGAGTATTAAGATTATTCGTAATCCTATTTTAGGGAAGGGCCAAGTGACTTTTATGTGGTACAGTGCAGTCTCCGTTTTTGTTCCACCGTAGACAACACTTGCAAACTCAACGCGAACGCAACACGAACGCAACGGTTTGCTGTAGCGTTGTATACGTTGTTTAAACGTATAATACGGTTCGTACACGTGTAATACACATTGTCAAACCGTTTAATTTAAAAGCGTTGTATACGTTGTTTAAACGTATAATACGGTTCGTACACGTGTAATACACATTGTCAAACCGTTTAATTTAAAAGCGTTGTATACGTTGTTTAAACGTATAATACGGTTCGTACACGTGTAATACACATTGTCAAACCGTTTAGTTTTAAAGCGTGTAATACGTTTAGCTTCAAGGCATATAACACGCTTTGGCGTATACATATGTAGCGAGCTGAAAGAGTTGAAACGTGTACAACGCTTTACCTGGAAGCGTGTAGCTATATGAAAGCGTTGAAACGTGTACAACGGTTACACGTTTTGTTTTAACGCAAATACCTGTTCGGCCCCGATCGCTTCGAGGCGTCCTTGTTTCGTCCCTTTTAAAATAACGCGAATACATACCCTCAGATCGAGTTCAAAGTACATCGCCGGTGTGATTTAGCACTTCAATTCCTAATTCCTGATGCCTAATAACACGACAGATGTACCTTGTCGTTTATCAAAATGTTTGCGAATTGTAGATCACGTGAGCCGGCTCATCAGGATCTGCGGCATTCCTACGTACATGTACATTTTATATACACAAAAATTACCCCTAATACAGCGTAATGTAACCGTTCCTAACTTAATATGGAATAGCCCGGGCCGATAGTCCGTGTCAGTTACTTAATTGGGGTTAAATATTACAAACTAAGATAAACACAGTGCATGGTTTCTTTATTTTATTTTAACATTATCAGAAATGGCGAGTCTAGGAACTCTCGTATCTTTACACTGAAGCCAGTCTATTTCAGTCACTAATCCGCTATGCACCTGTCCCACGCGTGTGTTAAGAAAAATTCGATATTTAGAGAAACTGAATACACAGCGAGCTGCACACTGGTTTAACACGGATATGGTCCGCGGATATGTGTCATAAATTACTTGGTGGTCAAAACCGGTAACTTTACAAGGTTTATAGCGAAATAGCAGCCGACTGGCAATTTTTCTCGGACCGATTTTTAGGACTAGTTTTCAAATCTCAATCGGTCTGAGAGTTCAGAAATCGGTCCAGAACCGGAAAACTGAAAATTGTAGAAGCCCAGCAGTGAGTCTAGAAGTATATATACACACACGAAGAATGATCTGAGCATGCGCATTCTACGCGATACACGGTTGGCATACCAACACGTGTAATGCGTTAAAACCCGTGGAAACGTGTTATACGTATAACATGGTTTCATCTGTCAAAGAAAGCGTTAAATCGTTTAAACGGTTTACCTTAGCGTTGTATACGTTTACAACCGTTGTATACGTTTACAACCGTTGTACACGGATTACACGCTTTTGAAACTCAATGCGTTTGTTTACAACCTTGTATACGTTTACAAAACCGTTGTAACAACGGATTACAAACGCTTTTGAAACTCAATGCGTTGAACACGGTTTGTTCGACTTTCGCGCATGCGCAAGAGTGGGGAAACGCAACGCATGGCCGAAAACGTATTACACGTAGACGACACACGGTTTGAAACGCAACTAACGGAAACTCCACGGATACGCAACGCACAACACTTTGTACACGTATAAACCCGGAACATTTTGACAGAAACGACTGTATGGACCTGGCACCAGGTCAGGTTATTCTAATCTCGGGGGCTGAATATATTTTTGCTCGATGTAAATATTCCGTTCTGATTTTGGGATTTTCCCCCCAATGCAGCAGGTGAAAACGGGAATGAACGAATGAACACGTTTTCCCAGCCTTACATGACCGTAGCTGTTGATAGGCCGTTAAACACCAATAAACAAACAAAATAAACAAATTTGATGGATCGTAACCAAATTCGGTATACTTGTTTATCACAGCAAGACGAAGAAGCTTATTCATTTCCGATGACTTGTCCCCTTGGCGGCCATTTTTATCACGCTCGCTTGCAGTCAGCGTGATAGTCACTTCTTTTGGTGTGCGTCTGTGTGTCCGTGCGTCAGCCATTTGTGTTAAAGTTTTTTCAGTACCATTTTTGTCTGTTACCACACTCGTACCACATTCATGTGGCCTTCAAGTCCAAGGTCCAAATTACTTAGAAATTAGCGTTAAAGATTTTTGTCGAGCCCGCTTGCGGAAAGCGAGACATAGTGATCACAATGACGTCTGTGCATCCGTCCGTCCGACGGACCGTCCGTCCGTCCGTCCGGGCAGACATTCAGGTACTTATGTGGCTAGCCCCACAGGGTTATGGACTTGTTAAAGGATAGGGTTGGTTACAATTAGCCACCTAAGATATCGTTTTATGTGGCTAAAAGTGGTTTTATGTGGCTAATATTTAACATGCGATAAGCCACATAGTTACCTGAAAGTAAGAACGTCCGTCCGTCCGTCCGTCCGTCCGACCGTCCGTCCGTGCAAAATCTGCGTTAAAGTTTTTAAATAATTATGTCTCTGCAGTCCTAAGTCACATTGACTAGAAACTTCATATGCTTATTAGTCATCATCCATATATTCATGCATTATGTTTTACCCCTGTCCATCCGTGCGACCGTCCGTCCATGAGTGCGTGCATAAAGCAAATGCATTTAAGTAACTCCTTCACCAATTTCAATAATATTTGCCCACACTATCTGTCTAGGAAGTGTGCTTTCTTTCACATACGACCCACACCCAGACACCCAAGGTCTAGGTCACTGGGGACTTATGTTCACCTTCTTTATAAGGAAAATGTGTTTAAGTTGTTAATGTTTTCTCAATAACTCATTAAATCCTTCACCAATTTCAATCATATTTGCCCACTATGTCTGTCTAGGGATGGTACTTTGTTTTGCATACGACCCACGCACGAACACCCAAGGTCAAGGTCACTGTGGACTTATGTTCACCTTCTTTCTAAGGCAAATGCGTTTTAATCTTTTCTCTATAATTTCTCTTTCCTTTCACGCATCTGCTTCATATTTCCTACACACATTCCTCTAATGGTCCTCTACCGCCCTGTGACAAATCCACGTTCGTCCCGCTCCATTTTGGTCATATAATTTTGCCTCGTTTTCTATCAAAGCGGTATGTGGGGGCATCCGTTTTATATGAACACATTTTTTTATGACCCCGCCACCGAATGGTGAGGGGGCCATATAGTGTTATCGACATCCGTACGTACGTACGTACGTACGTCCCGAAACCTTAACGCTGCATTGCACACACACATTGCTCCAATGGTCCTCTACCGCCCTGTGACAAATCCACATTTGTCCCGCCCCCGCTAAGCCCAGGGTCAAGGTCACAGACTTGGTGCGTTCGAAACCTTAACGCTGGGTAAATGACTTATAATTTATGTTTCCTTGCTCGGATCTGCTTCACATTTCACACACGCATTGCTCCAATGGTCCTCTACCGCCCTGTGACAAATCCACATTCGTCCCGCCCCCGCTAAGCCCAGGGTCAAGGTCACAGACTTGGTGCGTTCGAAACCTTAACGCTGGGTAAATGGCTTATAATTTCTGTTTCCTTGCTCGGATCTGCTTCACATTTCGCACACGCATTGCTCCAATGGTCCTCTACCGCCCTGTGACAAATTCACATTCGTCCCGCCCCCGCTAAGCCCAGGGTCAAGGTCACAGAATTGGTGCGTTCGAAACCTTAACGCTGGGTAAATGCCTTATAATTTCTGTTTCCTTGCTCGGATCTGCTTCACATTGCACACACGCATGGCTCCAATGGTCTTCTACCGCCCTGTGACAAATCCACCCGCACTAAGCCCAGGGTCAAGGTCACAGACTTGGTGTGTTCGAAACCTTAATGCTGGGTAAATGGCTTATAATTTCTGTTTCCTTGCTCGGATCTGCTTCACATTGCACACATGCATTGCTCCAATGGTCCTCTACCGCCCTGTGACAAATCCACATTCGTCCCGCCCCCGCTAAGCCCAGGGTCAAGGTCACAGACTTGGTGCGTTCGAAACCTTAACGCTGGGTAAATGGCTTATAATTTCTGTTTCCTTGCTCGGATCTGCTTCACATTGCACACACGCATTGCTCCAATGGTCTTCTACCGCCCTGTGACAAATCCACATTTGTCCCGCCCCCGCTAAGCCCAGGGTCAAGGTCACAGACTTGGTGCGTTCGAAACCTTAACGCTGGGTAAATGGCTTATAATTTCTGTTTGCTGGCTCGGATCTGCTTCACATTGCACACACACATTGCTCCAATGGTCCTCTACCGCCCTGTGACAAATCCACATTCGTTCCGCCCCCACTAAGCCTCCGGTCAAGGTCACAGACTTGGTGCGTTCGAAACCTTAACGCTCGGGTAAATGTCTTGTAATTTGTGTTTCCTTGCTTGGATCTGCTTCACATTTCACAATCGCATTGCTCCAATGGTCCTCTGTCACCTTGTGACAAATTCACATTTTTCCCGCCCGCACTAAGCCCAGGGTCAAGGTCACAGACTTGGTGCAAATTATCGAAACATAACTTCCGCTACGTTATGGCATTATAATGGATCTCCTGCAAATCCGATCCTTGCTCAACCCATCAACACAGCATGCTTCCACAGGTCTTTCACTTACAGCTTATTGCGCATTGCTCCAATCGTCCTCTACCGCCCTGACAAATCCACATTCATCCCGCCCCCGCTAAGCCCAGGGTCAAGGTCACAGACTTGGTACGTTTGAAACCTTTATGCTGGCTAAATGGCTTATAATTTCTGTTTTCTTGCTCGGATCTGCTTCACATTGCACACACGCATTGCTCAATGGTCCTCTACTGCCCTCCCGTGTACAAATCCACATTCCTCCCGCCCGCCCACCCCGCTAAGCCCAGGGTCAAGGTCACAGACTTGGTGCGTTCGAAACCTTAACGATGGGTAAATGGCTTATAATTTCTGTTTCCTTGCTCAGATCTGCTTCACATTTCACACACGCATTGCTCCAATGGTCCTCTACCGCCCTGTGACAAATCCACATTCGTCCCGCCCCCGCTAAGCCCAGGGTCAAGGCCACAGACTTGGTGCTTTTGAAACCTTAACGTTTGGTAAATGGCTTATAATTTCTGTTTCCTTGCTCGGATCTACTTCACATTTCACACACGCATTGCTCCAATGGTCCTCTACCGCTCTGTGACAAATCCACATTCGTCCCGCCCCCGCTAAGCCCAGGGTCAAGGTCACAGACTTGGTGCGTTCGAAACCTTAACGCTGGGTAAATTGCCTTATAATTTCTGTTTCCTTGCTCGGATCTGCTTCACATTTCACACACACATTGCTCCAATGGTCCTCTGCCGCCCTGTGACAAATCCACATTCGTCCCGCTCCCACTAAGCCCAGGGTCAAGGTCACAGACTTGATGCGTTCGAAACCTTAACGCTGGGTAAATGGCTTATAATTTCTGTTTCCTTGCTCGGATCTGCTTCACATCTCACACACACATTGCTCCAATGGTCCTCTACCACCCTGTGACAGATCCACATTCGTCCCGCCCCCGCTAAGCCAGAGTAACAAGGTCACAGACTTGGTGCGTCTTCGAAAACCTTAACGCTGGGTAAATGGCTTATAATTTTCTGTTTCCCTTGCTCGGATCTGCTTCACATTTCACACTCGCATTGCTCCAATGGTTCTCTGCCACCCTGTGACAAATCTACATTCGTCCCGCTCCCACTAAGCCGAGGGTCAAGGTCACAGACTTGGTGCTTCGAACCTTAAGCTGGTTAAATGGCTTATAATTTCTGTTTCCTTGCTCGGATCTTCTCACTTTCACACATTTCACACACGCATTGCTCCAATGGTCCTCTACCGCCCCTGTGACAAATCCACATTTGTCCTGCCCCCGCTAAGCCCAGGGTCAAGGGTCACAGACTTGGTCGTTCGAAACCTTAACGCTGGGTAGAAATGTCTTGTAATTTCTGTTTCCTTGCTCAGATCTGCTTCACATTTTCACACACGCAATTGCTCCCAATGGTCCTCTACCACCACCCTGTGACAAATCCACATTCGTCCTGCCCCCGCTAAGCCCAGGGTCAAGGTCACAGACTTGGTGCTTTTGAAACCTTAACGCTGGGTAAATGGCTTATAATTTCTGATTCCTTGCTTAGATCTGCTTCACATTTCACACACACAGTGCTCCAATGGTCCTCTACCATCCTGTGACAAATTCACATTCGCCCCCCCCCCCCCCCCACCCCTGATAAGCCCGGGGTCAAGGTCACAGACTTGGTGCATTTGAAACCTTAACGCTCGGGTAAATGGCTTGTAATTTCTGTTTCCTTGCTCGGATCTGCTTCACATTTCACACACACATTGCTCCAATGCTCATCTACCGCCCTGTCCCGCACCCGCTTTGCCCAGGGTCAAGCTCACAGACTTTGTGCGTTCGAAACCTTAACGCTCGGGTAAATGGCTTATAATCAAATATGCCTCGTTTTCTTTGGCTGCCAGCGGGGGCATTCGTGTGCTGACAGGCCACATTTCTAGTAATTTCTGTTTCCTTGCTCGGATCTGCTTCACATTGCACACACGCATTGCTCCAATGGTCCTCTACCGCCCTGTGACAAATCCACATTCGTCCCGCCCCCGCTAAGCCCAGGGTCAAGGTCACAGACTTGGTGTGTTCGAAACGTTAACACTGGGTAAATGGCTTATAATTTCTGTTTCCTTCCTCGGATCTGCTTCACATTGCACACACGCATTGCTCCAATGGTCCTCTACCGCCCTGTGACAAATCCACATACGTCCCGCCCCCGCTAAGCCCAGGGTCAAGGTCACAGACTTGGTGCTTTCGAAACCTTAACGCTGGGTAAATGGCTTATAATTTCTGTTTCCTTACTCGGATCTGCTTCACATTTCACACACACATTGCTCCTATGGTCCTCTACCGCCCTGTGACAAATCCACTTTCGTCCCGCCACCACTAAGCCTCTGGTCAAGGTGACTTGGTGCGTTTGAAACCTTAACGCTCGGGTAAATGTCTTGTAATTTCTGTTTCTTTGCTTGGATCTGCTTCACATTTCACACACGCATTGCTCCAATGGTCCTCTGTCACCTTGTGACAAATCCACATTTGTCCCGCCCGCACTAAGCCCAGGGTCAAGGTCACAGACTTGGTGCATTTGAAACCTTAACGCTCGGGTAAATGGCTTATCATTTCTGTTTCCTGGTTCGGATCTGCTTCACATTTCACACACACATTGCTCCAATGGTCCTCTACCGCCCTGTGACAATCCACCATTCGTCCCACCCGCACCCGCTAAGCCCAGGGTCAAGGTCGCAGACTTGGTGCGTTCGAAAACAACCTAAACGCTGTAAATGCTTATTAATTCCTGGTCCTCTCCGCCCGGATCTGCTTCAACATTCGCAAACAACGCATTTCGCTCCAATGGCACCGCCCTGTGACAAATTCACAATTCGTCCCCCGCTAAGCCCCAGGGTCCAAGGTACAGAATTGGTGCGTTCGAACTTAACGCTGGGTAAAGCCTTATAATTTCTGTTTCCTTGCTCGATTGCTTCACATTGCACACACGATGGCTCCAATGGTCTTCTACCGCCCGTAAATCCACCCGCACTAAGCCCAGGGTCAAGGTCACAGACTTGGTGTGTTCGAAACCTTAATGCTGGGTAAATTGCTAATTTCTTTCCCTTCTCGGATCTCTTCACATTGCACACAACATTGCTCAATGTCCTCTACCGCGTGACAAATCCACATTCGTCCGCCCCCGCAAGCCCGGGTCAAGGTCACAGACTTGGTGCGTTCGAAACCTTAACGCTGGGTAAATGGCTTATAATGTTTCCTTGCGGATCGCTTCCATTTGCACACACGCATTGCTCCAATGGTCTTCTACCGCCTGTGACAAATCCACATTTGTCCCGCCCCCGCTAAGCCCGGGCAAGGTCACAGACTGGTGCGTTCGAAACCTTAAGCTGGGTAAATGGCTTATAATTTCTGTTTGCTGTCGGATTCTGCTTCACATTGCACACACACATTGCTCCAATGGTCCTCTACCGCCCTGACAAATCCACATTCGTTCCGCCCCCACTAAGCCTCCATCAAGGTCACAGATTGGTGCTTCGAAACCTTAACGCTCGGTAAACTTGTAATTTGTGTTTCCTTGCTTGGATGCTTCACATTTCACAACCGCATTGCTCCAATGGTCCTCTGTCACCTTGTGACAAATTACATTTTCACTAAGCCCAGGGTCCAAGGTCACAGACTTGGTGAATTCGAAACCTTACGCGGGTAAATGGCATTCTGTTTCCTTGCTCGGATCTGCTTCACATTTCACACGCATTGCTCCCCCAAGGTCTTCTAACCGCCTTGTGACAAATCCACATTCGTCCCCCGTAAGCCCAGGTCAAGGTCACGACTTGGTGCATTTGAAACCTTAACGCTCGGGTAAATGGCTTGTAATTTCTGTGTCTTTGCTCGGATCTGCTTTACATTTCACACACGCATTGCTCCAATGGTCCTCTGTCACCTTGTGACAAATCCACATTCGTCCTGCCCCCGCTAAGCACAGGGTCAAGGTCACAGACTTGGTGCGTTTGAAACCTTAACATTCAGTTAAATGGCTTATAATTTGTGTTTCCTTGCTCGGATCTGCTTCACATTTCACACACGCATTGCTACAATGGTCCTCTACCGCCCTGTGACAAATCCACATTCGTCCCGCCCCCACTAAGCCCAGGGTCAAGGTCACAGACTTGGTGCGTTGAAAACCTTAACGCTCGGGTAAATGGCTTATAATCAAATATGCCTCGTTTTCTTTGGCTGCCAGCGGGGGCATTCGTGTGCCGACAGGCCACATTTCTAGTTTAGTTATATGTTATTTCAGGCAGCGGCCGGGGGTATACGTGAGTCCCTGCTCACTTTCTCTAGTTATCCATATTTTCATTCTATAGCCCACCCATGATGCCCGCATATCCATATGGTCAAGATCAAATTACTTTGAAATTTGCTAGGGATAGGTTGTGGCCTAGGGGTTTGGACACCCGATTTCCAATCTGGAGGTTGTGGGTTAAAACCTCGCCTTAGGCATCAACAATACTTTCATAGTATTTCCATCCCACTGGTCTGTTGGATGAGACTTTATACTATGGTCTCGTCTCTATATGACCTTAGCTGTTGCTGGGACGTTAATCCCATTTACCTTCACTTTTGAAATTTGCGTTAAAGTATTTTTTGTCGCGCCCGCTTGCGGAAAGCGTGATATAGTCGGCACTTTGGCGTTCGTACGTACGTACGTACGTACGTACGTACGTGTGTCCGGTTAAAGTTTTTGGTTAAGTTGTTTTGGTTAAGTTTTTTGGTTAAAGTTTTTGGTTAAGTTCTTTGGTGTGTCTGGTTAAAGTTTTTTGTTAAAGTTTTTGGTTAAGTTCTTTGGTTAAAGTTTTTGGTTAAGTTTTTTGGTTAAAGTTTTTGGTTAAAGTTTTTGGTTAAAGTTTTTGGGTAAGTTTTTTGGTTAAGTTTTTTGGTTAAAGTTTTTCGTTAAAGTTTTTTGTTATACTATATCTCTGCTTTGCCCATTACCTTGAAACTTCACATGGGTGTTTATCATCATCTATATTTTCATTCTACCCCCCTCCCGTGCGGCCCCTGTGCCCAATGTCAAGGTCAAATTACTTTGAAGCTTTTGGTTAAGTTTTTTGGTTAAAGTTTTTGGTTAAGTTTTTTGGTTAAGTTTTTTGGTTAAAGTTTTTGGTTAAGTTTTTTGGGTAAAGTTTTTCGTTATACTATGTCTCTGCAACTGCTTTGCCCATTACCTTGAAACTTCACATGGGTGTTTATCATCATCTATATTTTCATTCTACCCCCCTCCCGTGCGGCCCCTGTTCCCAATGTCAAGGTCAAATTACTTTGAAGTTTTTGTCGCGCCCGCTTGCGGAAAGCGCGATATAGTCGGCACTTTGGCGTACGTACGTACGTGTGTCCGGTTAAAGTTTTTGCTTAAGTTGTTTGGTTTAAGTTTTTTGGTTAAAGTTTTTGGTTAAGTTTTTTTTGTTTAAAGTTTTTGGTTAAGTTTTTTGGTTAAGTTTTTTGGTTAAAGTTTTTCGTTATACTATATCTCTGCAACTGCTTTGCCCATTACCTTGAAACTTCACATGGGTGTTTATCATCATCTATATTTTCATTCTACTCCCCTCCCGTGCGTCCCCTGTGTCCAATGTCAAGGTCAAATTACTTTGAAGTTTTTGGTTAAAGTTTTTTTCACGACCGCTTGCGGAAAGCGCGATATAGTCGGCACTTTGGCGTACGTACGTACGTACGTACGTACGTGTGTCCGGTTAAAGTTTTTGGTTAAGTTTTTTGGTTAAAGTTTTTCGTTATACTATATCTTTTTTTTTAGTGTCCATGCCTCGCCACAAGGCGCGACATGCAGGCCGCGGCCATCTAGTTATATAAAATCTGCGTTAAAGTTTTTAAGTACCAAATATCTCCACCTCCCTAAGTCTGATTGACTTAAAATGTCACATACCTCTTTATCATCAATCATATTTTCATTCTATAGCCCACCCATGCCGCCCCGCTTCCCATGGTCATGGTCAAATTACTTTGAATTAAAGTTGTTTTGTACATTCTGCATTCAAGTGTTTAAGTACCCAATATTTCCACAACCCTAAGTCTGATTCACTTTAAATGTCACATACCTCTTTATCATCATCCATATTTTTTATTCTATAGCCCACCCATGCCCCATGATCAAGGTTAAATTACTTTTAATTTTTTTTTGTAAAATCTGTGTTAAAGTTTTTAAATACAAATTATCTCCATAACCCAAAGTCTGATTTGACTTGAAACTTCACACACCTCTTTATCATCATCCACATTTTCAATCTATAGATCATCCAGGTGTACCACATGCCCGGGGTCATGGTCAAATTACTTTGAAATCTGCTTTAAAAACATAGGTACCCAATATCTCCACAATCTGATTTCTCTAACCGGTACTGGGAGCATCAAATGCGTCGGCGGGCGTAATATGCTGGCCACGGCCATCTATTTTTTTCAAGTTTTAGTTTCTTAGGGGTATGCTCATCAGTGTTACTGATTTTCATTTCCATGGAGTTATACCCCCTTGTATACTGGCTACCCTTCGATGGGCATATATTGTGACTTTCGGCATTCCTGTTACGGTATGTCGTCACCCCTACGTTGGCGTTGGTGTCAGCGGTTGGTTAAAAAATGTTTTAAGATTGTGTCTTCATTACTGTTACATCTTCAGCCACCGTACTTGTATATAACCATGACCTAGTGGTATATATCACAACCCACTACCAAACTTGTGACCTTCAAGTGACATTGGCCTACTTTGCCCTTGACATAAAAATGTTCCCTGAAATGACAATTATTTTGTTATTAGCTCACCTGAGTGAAAGGCTCAAGTGAGCTATTGTTACTGCTTTTCATCCGTTGTCCGTCCACATTTTCGAACGTCGTCTTCTCATGAACCGCGGGGCCAATTTTGGTCAAACTTCACATGTATGATCTATCGGTGGGAGCACGTGAGATTTGTAAATTTGGAGATTGTTGCCTACTCCAAGATGGCTACCGTGTAAAAGTCGGGTCAAATTCTTAAAAAATCTTCTCACGATCTGCCATATATATTTCAGCGAGACTTGACAGTCAATGCTCTTTCAGATTTGTAACAATGGTAACCCAGGGCACGGCCCGGGGGTGCAATTTCACATTTCACCGAATATCGTTACGTCATATATCAAATCGAAGGTATCAAGGAGACGATCACTCTGGAACATTTTTTGTCGAAATTGAATGATTGTGTCATCCAAGATGGCCACCGAAAGGTTGAAAGGTCCATAAAAATTACTTTAGTAAGACGCTTAATTTCAAATATTGGGTTAATCGCCTTCAGAGATGGTAGATCTTATGATTTACGTTATTATATCTTTTTAGCTCACCTGAGCAAAGCTCATGTGAGCTATTGTTACCGCAATGTGTCAGTCGTCCGTTCGTCGTCCGTGAACATTTTCAAACGTCTTCTCCTCGGTAACCATTAGGCCTATAGTCACCAAACTTCATGGTCATGGTCCTTAGGTAGGGGGATTACAAAATTGTTAAACTGACGTCATTACGTAATCCAAGATGGCCGCCGTCTAAAAATAGCACAAATTCTTCAAAAATCTTCTTCTCAAGAACCGCCAACCGGATTTCGACAAAACTTGGTAGGAATGATCGATGTACAATGCTCTTTCAAAGTTGTTAAAATGGTGACCCCGGGGTCAAAAATGGGCGTGGCCCGTGGGGTCAAATTGGGGTGAAATTTTATTTTTTACCGAATATGGTCGTCATATATCGAACCGAAGTTATCAACGATGCGATCACTGTGGTGCATTTATTGTCGAAATTGGATGGTTATGTCATCCAAGATAGCCGCCGAAAGGTCAAAAGGTTCTTTTATTAGAGATCCCAAAATTCTTCTTCACATGAACTGCTTGGCCCATGGTAGACAAACTTAAAAGTTATGGTCCATGGGTGAAGCCTTTTCAGTTTTGTTAAAATGGAGGTCATCGCTAATCCAAGATGGCCACCGTCTAAAAATAGCATAAATTCTTAAAAAATCTTCTTCTCCTGAACCGCCAGCCAGATTTCGACGAAACTTGGTAGGAATGATTGATGTACAATGCTCTTTCAAAGTTGTTAAAATGGTGACCCCGGGGTCAAAAATGGGCGTGGCCCTTGGGGTCAAATTTTATTTTTGACCGAATATGGTGCAATTTTTGTCGAAATCGGATGGTTATGTCCAAGATGGCCGCCAGCCGGATTTCGACGAAACTTGGTAGGAATGATTGATGTACAATGCTCTTTCAAAGTTGTTAAATGGTGACCCCGGGGTCAAAAATGGGCGTGGCATGTGAGGTCAAATTGGGGTCAAATTTTATTTTTGACCGAATATGGTCATGTCAATAATCGAATTGAAGGTATCAACGAGGCGATCACCCTGGTGCATTTTTTGTCGAAATCGGATGGTTATGTCGAAATCGGATGGTTATGTCATCCAAAATGGACGCCGAAATGTCAAAGGTTGTTCTTTTATTAGAGATTTCCAAATTCTTCTTCACACGAACCACTTGGCCCATGGTGGCCAAACTTCACAGTTATGGTCCATGGGTGACGCCTTTTCAGATTTGTTAAAATGGAGGTCATCGCTAATCCAAGATGGCCGCCGTCTAAAAATAGCATAAATTCTTAAAAAGTCTTCGTCTCATGAACCGCTAGCCGGATTTCGACGAAACTTGGTAGGAATGATTGATGTACAATGCTCTTTCAAAGTTGTTAAAATGGTGACCCCGGGGTCAAAAATGGGCGTGGCCCTTGGGGTCAAATTTTATTTTTGACCGAATATGGTGCAATTTTTGTCGAAATCGGATGGTTATGTCCAAGATGGCCGCCAGCCGGATTTCGATGAAACTTGGTACGAATGATTGATGTACAATGCTCTTTCAAAGTTGTTAAATGGTGACCCCGGGGTCAAAAATGGGCGTGGCCTGTGGGGTCAAATTGGGGTCAAATTTTATTTTTGACCGAATATGGTCATGTCATATATCAAATCGAAGGTATCTGCGAGGCGATCGCTCTGGTGAATTATTTGCCAAAATCGGATAATTATGTCATCCATGATGGCCGCCAAAAGGTCCATTTATTCAAGATTTTGAACGTCTTTTTCTCAGGAACCACATGGCCGGTGCTGGCCAAACTTCATAGTATAAGATCCGTGGGTGAAGCATTTTTAGATTTGGTAAAATGAGAGTCATCGCTTAATCCAAGATGACCACCATCTAAAAATAGCTCAAATGTTTTAAAACACATATGAACTCAATGTCACATTCTCGTCTGGTGTTCATGGAGTCAGGTGAGCGAATTAGGGCCATCATGGCCCTCTTGTTTATATATTGCTTCTATTTTCCTTTTTGTGACTTTAAATGCAAACAGGCCCGTTTTTCTCTGTGATCCGTTAACCCTTTGACTGTACATATTTTGCGACAACATTTACAATTATACAATTATTCAAATGTCAATGAATTTGCAGATGAAGTTTGATGGAACTTGGTATATGTAATCAACAGTCCGTGCTGTTTTTGATTTACTTCCCTGTGTATACTTGTCCACGTAATAACTGAAGTTCTATGGATCGCAACCAAATGCGGTATACATGTATACATGTTTATCACGGCATGACGAACAACCCTATTGATTTTCAAAAATCTGATGACTCTTGGCCCCTCGGTGGCCATTTTTGTCGCACCTGCTTTAGCAGAAGGCGAGACTATAGTCGCTGCTTTGTCCGTTGTCGTCGTCCACGTCGTCGTTGTCGTCCACGTCAACAATGTCAAAAAGTTGATACAAGTTTCTTCTTCATTATGTAACTTTAATATTCTTTACGGATTGCTTCAATATTTGGACACTTGATACATGTGATCATTCGGAACACCGTCATGCCGCCATTAACATGAACTTGACCTTTTTATCTTCACAACTTTGCGAGCATATGGAAGACACGCATATTAACATGACCTTCACCTTTTTTTACCTTAAAATTTTTGCAGATTTTTTTGCGTCAAAAAGTTTGTACAAGTTTCTTCATCATCATAATTATAACTTTAATATTACTTGATGGATTGCTTCAATATTTGGACACTTGATACATGTGAGCATTTGGAACACATTTATGCCCCCATTAACATGACCATGACCTCATGATTGTGGAAAAACTTCGCCGTTTTGCTGTTCGTTTACTCGACATCTTACGACGTGCTCCACCCATCCATATATTAGTACAGTAAAATCTCGATGGCTCGAAAGCCCCCGAGCCTGCACATTTTGTTCGAGTCATCGCATCATCTTTCGAGTCATCGCATCTCGCAAGTTTTGTATATTTGTCGACTACTGTACCCGTCGGATTTAGGAATGACGTAGCACAATAGACAATGAGTGTATCCATGTTTAGCTGATTATATTATTTATTTGCAGATTGAAGTCAGCATTTGAAATTAAATATTAAACTACAGTGAAATCGCGATGGCTCGAAATGCGATGGCTCGTAATGTCGGGCTCGCTCGAAATGGTGTCGCGGTCCCGATAATTTTCCCTATATGTTTAATGTATTTTACATGCGATGGCTCGAAATGCAACTCCTCGAAAAATGCGATCGCTCGAAACAATTGTCAAGTCCCGCGGACACATTTCTCGCTATTTTGCTATACGATGACTCGAATTTGATGTCGAAGTTTGTGTTTGGCTAATTTTCACACCACCGCGTCCGACTTATTACGATCAAAGGCCGAGCCGCGCTCTACCTGTCTGTGAAATGTGATTTCTTTTCAAGTGCAGTTAATTGCCTAAAGTGGTGAAATTTGATTGTTAATGTTGATGGCGATCATTTTGTGAATTCTATATTAGATTATTCGGAAACTTTCAACATAATTTGTGGAAACTCTATTCATTGTTATGCTTGTACATTATTTGTGAAATAAATTATTGTATTCTTAATTTGTTGTTGTTGTTTTGTGTCCCATAACAGCTCAATGGCATACGGCGATTTATTAAATATTCTGTGTTTCGTCCACTCGGAGTATTTATAATTTAATGGAGTCTGTCGTAAGTCATTGGTCATTTTTCGTTTTAACTCCCGTGTTATTCGAGAGGCTACCTGGGAGTTACAACGAAAAACACCCATTTAAAAGACCACTGTTTCGAGTGACGTCACAACCACCTGCAGCATTTATTATGTGCGCCGCTATTTATAGTGAATACTGGACCTTTTCTCCTTTTCAACTTTGATAATAATTGAAATAAAGACAGTTTTTACATGTAGTTTATTTAATTTCGAATGATAACTAATCTGCGAATAAATATTATAATCATCTAAAACATGCATACATTCTATGTGCTTTCTTTATTTCCTAAATCCGATGGGTACAGTAGTCGGCAAATATAACAAAATCGAAAGATGAGATGGCTCGAAAGATGTGATCACTCGAACAAAATGTGCGGTCCCGTGGCATGGCTATTGTTACCGCAATGTGTCCGTCGTCCGGCGTCCGTGAACATTTTCAAACGTCTTCTCCTCGGTAACCATTGGGCCTATAGTCACCAAACTTCATGGTCATGGTCCTTAGGTAGGGGGATTACAAAATTGTTAAAATGACATCATCACGTAATCCAAGATGGCCACGGTCTAAAAATAGCATCAATTCTTAAAAAATCTTCTTCTCATGAACCGCCAGCCGGATTTCGACGAAACGTGGTAGGAATGATCGATGTACAATGCTCTTTCAAAGTTGTTAAAATGGTGACCCTGGGGTCAAAAATGGGCGTGGCCCGTGGTGTCAAATTGGTGTCAAATTTTATTTTTGACCGAATATGGTCATGTCTATATCAAATCGAAGGTATCAAAGAGGCGATCGCTCTGGTACATTATTTTATTGAAATTGGATGGTCATGTCATCCATGAATGCCGCCGAAAGGTCAAAAGGTCGTTCTTTAATATTAGAGATTTCAAAATTCTTCTTCACACGAACCGCTTGGCCCATGGTGGCCAAACTTCACAGTTATGGTCCATGGGTGAAACCTTTTCAGATTTGTTAAAACGGAGGTCGTTGCTAATCCAAGATGGCCGCCATCTAAAAATAGCACAAATTCTTAAAAAATCTGTTTCTCATGAACTGCCAGCCGGATTTCGACGGAACTTGGTAGGAATGATCGACGTAGAATGCTCTTTCAAAGTTGTTAAAATGGTGACCCCGGGGTCAAAAATGGGCGTGGCCCGTGGGGTCAAATTTTATTTTTGACCAAATATGCTCATGTCATATATCAAATTGAAGGTATCGATGAGGCGATTGCTCTGGTGCAATATTTGTCGGAATCGGATGATTATGTCATCCATAATGGCCCCCAAAAGGTTCATTTATTCAAGATTTTGAACGTCTTTTTCTCAGGAACCACATGGCCGATGCTGGCCAAACTTCATAGTAAGTTAAGATCCTTGGGTGAAGCATTTTCAGATTTGGTAAAATGAGAGTCATCGCTTAATCCAAGATGACCGCCATCTAAAAAATAGCACAATTTTTTTAAAACACATGAACTCAATGTCACATTCTCCTCTGGTGTTCATGGAGTCCGGTGAGCGAATCTTGTTTCAATTATTATCAAAGGAGAAAATATCCACTATTTAAAGGTACATGCCCACTCAGCAGGCACAAAACGTTCTTTATAGGAATTAAATATGGGTATAATTATCTCACTATTCCACTATTCTAAATATTACGAATGCCCGCTATACATATATAATCATTTAGTAATATTTAGTTTACTGATAGTGTAATCAGGCTTTTTTCATATGTAAATGAGGCATGGTATTTTTAGATTATTTATTCTAATGAAATGCGTCACCTGAAAACATAATATTTTCGACAGATTATAAAGCGTGATAATGGCACATCAAAAACTAAATACAGAGTATACATAGTAATGTCTGTTAACATTTTAAGGAAACACGGTTATCGCCCTTGATATCATTGTGAAATGTTACGTCTGATATAAAATGTATAATAATGCCAACCAATACGTGGGGTAATGGTGAATTAATGTGTATTTTACCAGAAAACGTCTCCGATGATGTCTCTGATATAAAGAACAGTTTGTGCCTACTGAGTGGGCATGTACCTTTAGCGGTGCACATAATTAATGTCGCAGGTGGTTGTGATGTCACTCGAAACAGTTGTGTATGGGCCCAGCTCAAACGACTTTGGAACATGGTGTCCAATAAAATTGGGAACCAGTTGTGTCTAGTAAAATGTTCCGACGCAACAAAAGGTGCTTTACTTAGTTTGTGACCAGTCGCCAGTATAAACGCTGATGACTTGCGGACAAATGAAACTTGATAAGGGCTTAATGTTTTGTTATATTCGCCATGGTGAATACTTCAGGCCCTGATCTGATTGTGCAGGCTGATCTAATGCTACACTGATCGGAATTTCAATAGATCTAATCCTTTTTCTCGTGACCAGTAACCTATGCGTAACTAGGAATTTCGGAATTATCAATGTGCATTTTTCATTGTAACTCCCGGGTAGCAACCCAAATAACGTGAGTATCACTGGAACAACCAGAGTTCCAACTCGAGTTAAAATAATTTAACCTTTGAACCTTACTCGAGTAACTCCAATGGAACCCATACCATTGCGGTGGGTTACTAGTGCTCCAACTTGAGTTGGACCAGAACAACGACTCTGCTTGTTCCTATGCGACTTGGGTTGCTCAAGTTTCACCCAGGAGTTACAACGAATAACAACCATTTAGATTTTACGACAGACTCTTCTATTAAATGCTCCGAGTGGCCAAAAACCAGAATATTTAATAAATCTTCGTATGTCGTTCAGTTGTTACGGGACACGAACAACAACAAATTAAGATAGGAATTATTTAATTAAAGTGGAAAATTATCGCACTCAGCAACGGTAGCGATCAAACTCGATTAACAAGAAATCACATTTCATAGACAGGTAGACCGCGCCTCGACTTTTGATCATAATAAATTAGCCAAGCACAAACTGCGACAAAACTTTTGAGCCATCGTACAGCAAAATAGCGAGAAATGCGTCTTGAAAAATGTTTTGAGGGATCGCACATTTCGAAGAGTTGCATTTCAAGCCATCGCATTTAAAATAGCATAAACATATAGGAAACATTATCAGGACCGCTTCGCTATTTCGAGCATTACAAGGCATCGCATTTTGAGCCATCACAATTAAATAATCCTGGGTGCAGAAGTCACACAGCGGGAATCACGAAGCTGGGGTGGGGTATAATGCTGGGTGGGGGAATCACACAGCGGGAATCACGAAGCTGGGGTGGGGAATAATGCTGGGTCACGATGCTGGGGTGGGGATCAGCATGGGTGGGAGGGGGCACGAAGCTAGGGTGGGAAATCACACCCCTGGGGGGTCACGAAGCTGGGGTTGGATCACGACACTAGCTGAATGGGGATCAACAAGGATGGGAGGTTGGCACGAATCTAGGGTGGGGACCGGGATCATGACACTAGCGGAGTGGGGATCACACAACAGCTAGGACTCATGATGAGGAGGTGGGGATCACCCAACATGGGTGGGACGGGGCACCGCGGTAGTATGTGAGTCGCACAGCAAGGGGTGGATATTTGGGCCTTGGGAGGTCTGAGACTCGAGTTGCGTCTCGAGTTGCGTCTCTCGGGACAAATATGTTGTCTGCATATCCAGCCCTTTGATTGACTTGTAAAGACTCCGAGGACAACATTAGGACAATAAGGACCATATTTGGAATCCGCGGACAAAATGTGAAAGTTGTCCACTATTCCGCACAGTGGATTGGTTCGAATGTGTAATCGGATACCCGGACTTTCCCATTTTAATGAAATGTGAAAGTTGTCCTGCATCATTGATTGATCAAAGAGGTTTGGCGGAAATTACCGAGCTTAAACAGGTTTACGCCGTATAAAATGGGTGTATGAAGATGACCATCATAAACTATTGACTATTGTGAACATTCAGGCATGCATCGGAGATCGTTGTAAGTTGTGTGCACAAAATGACAGACGTGTTTTGTTGTCCAAAATGAGTGATACATTCGAAGCGAGGAATATGCAATTCACAGGCGTGTATAGCGATGCTTCGCTGGCTGGGTCGCTTCAATATATTTCTCTATTTGACAAAAGGCAATGCCATTTTGATGACATAAAACACTAATCATATACCATTTGCACATTAAATTTTGTTTCCTAAATGCAGAATTTTATTTACATTTAGCATATGCATACTACACGTAGTTTGTACCTATAGACATGTCTTTGTACATATGCCCCTATGTGGCATTGAATCCATGTAACAATCCCTAAGGTCGTCTTTCAAATTTATTACACTTCTGGTGCACACTTTCCGTTACTAAAGCAACCAGACATGTATTCAAGTATATTATAGGGGTTAGTCCATTTGGTCATCAGCACAAGAAAAGATGCGGAACCTGCTCGTGGTTTCAACTATTTTAAGAAAGTGCAGCTGTATTAAATATATATCTATATATATCCATCAATATCACATCTAATGGGGTATAGTAGTCAGTTATCGTACCTGTACAGGTGGCGCCACTCGTCACGGTCCCAGCTGTTGTTCTCTTCATGTAAACGTGTTCACCTTAGTTCATAATCAAATAATTTTACTACTGCTTTGCCTATGTATGTTGCGAGCCGAAAAAATAATTAATTGTCTAGAACAAAATGTACCTTCGTTCTAAGTTCAAAAACATTAAAATGCAATTTGTAATTAGTATTAACTATAATCATAAGCAAAACAATATTTAAAAAACAATGAACCTGTGTTGACTTAGTAAACATGTTTTGAAGGAACTTTCGGTTTCACAATTTCTGGGATTCCGCAAGTCAGGCAATCGATGAATACAACTCAATCTACGAATCTTTCAACCAATATTATCTTATTTACGGCCCGACAGTGGAGGATTCCTTGTTTTAATCAGATAATTGAAATGTGGTTATTGCGCGTGTGTATTGGAATACTTGCAAAGATGAGATAACCGACTACTATCTTCCATTGCAAAAGTGGTCATGTTGATAGTTATCTTGAAACTGACAGTCAGTGTGGCACTGTACATGATTAAGTTTTGGATGTATTATAGTTTCAATAATGTTAATAGATAATGAAAAATATATACAGCACATGTAGTGTTTAATATAGAACTAAATTCACCAGTGACTGCTTGAATTATATATCGTTCCCATGTATTGTATTTATTTTCCAATGTTTTTGCAACTCACAAACAAGGGTTAATTTAATTATTGGCACATGTGAAGACATATGTGGAATTCTTATGTTGGAGAAAGTCATGCCTACTTGGAATAAGCATACCCATGCCATCCATCATACAATGTACCATCCTACATACTGCCTTGGCCAATGATCACCATGCTTGCCTAATTCGGAGGGGTGTGCTTGTTACCAATCACATTAACCAGACAGCTGAATACTAACATTGTTTTCATTGTCAACAGTCAATACGTTTTGGAAACATTTCTTCAATACTCAAGATGATCGAAATCCATCCATATGTGTCTTTGAAAATAAACAGAATAGCTCACTATACATAGCAGTGTTATTGTTCTTTATTACACTCTTGCAAATTTCGCTGTGAGAGAAAACCCATAATCAACTCCTTACAAATAATACACCATGAAGAGAACACCCGTAATTGTGCGCCTGTTTTCTTGGAAACCACGAGCTACCATGCAAAATGTTTAATTTTTATTACAGTAAAAATAAAGTTATTTGAACATTTGGAAAGGGTCTCGACTAATCTAGAAAGTTAATGTGATTGAACACATTCCAAACATGCACTCAAATATATCTGGTTGATAGAAACAGCTTGTAATTTGGATTTTAAAAAGTCACATTTGACGTCACACAACGTAACGTCAAAACACGGGAAAACATGTCATTGCATAACTATTCATGCGTACATCACAATTCATTGATTATAATCTCAAAAATAGACTAAATGTGCATATATATCCGCCGTAGAAGTGTAATAAATAGGATAATCCATCGTACATGTTTGAATAGCGGAAATAATACACTTGTGTCCGTCGGCGTCCGTGCAAGCAACTCGTTCTCTACGCTCACTCGTTGCTTACGCGGAAGCCGATGCACACTCGTGTATTATTTCACGCTATTCAAAATGTACGATGGAATATCCTCTATTTAATTACTGAAAAATGCAGCTTTGTCGTCAATATTATTGAACACCTGGTTATTTTGGTGGCCATTTTGAAAATATAAGTATAGCATTGTATAACTGGATATGTATCTATTATCAAGTGATTCGATTTGAATATCAAACTGGTATGGATACATGCAACATTGTACATGAAATGCTGGTTAAAATACCTCCATAGAGTAAAGAATAGGAAAACAACAAGAACAGTTTGGCAGCCATTTTGACTTTTTTTGACAATTTTGGATATTTATTTGTGAGGAAAGCAATGTATATGTGTTTCAACTTTATGAGATTATCATTCGTAACAGCACGCGATTCGCCAAAAAATGTTGTAAAACAGGCTATTTCGGCAACCATTTTGAAATATATTGCCATTTGCTGATTTAATTGAAATTGAATGTAAGATGTATTCTGTATCATTTTACCATCACATTGTGACTGAATTATATCAATTTACCCAGTTAATATTGATCAGACTGAAAGTTGTCCTTATTAAAACAATGATTGGTTTCAAAATGGCCGCCATTTGTTCACACAGTGGCTAATCCAAAAATCATACTCACCAAAGGGGGTGTTATTGCTGGCTCAAAGTCTACAATGCAGCAGGTTAAATGCAGGATCTAACCTGTTGGCCCAGCCTTAAATGACCTTCGCTGTTAGCCACCAATGCATCAATCAGCTTGTCAGATCATACACATGTTTATCATTGCAAGAGGAAGAAATCTATTGGTTTTCAATGAGCTAACTTCCTTGTTGACTGGCCATGCCTCGATGGCCGTATATTGTGACCTTCGACACTCTTGTTGTGAAATGTATTTTTGGAGGTACCATCTGAGACATAGCCGCTTTAATACTCTTGCTATACTGTTCTCAAAGAGCTCTTGTTATATTTCAGCCTTTCAAGCCAGCAAGATGATAACACTAGAACAGAGAAGGTAGGCAGTAGTACACTGAACATATCCATTATTCTGCCATTATCTACGGTTCCTGTAAAAATATTTAAATATGCTGTCAAAACTATTGCCAGAACACAGGAAATGTGATGTAGATATTAAAAACAATCTGGGAGGTGGCATGCCTCCTGACCCCCGTAGTACAGTCTTCGCTACCCCCAGTCAACGATAATACTCTTAATACATCTTCCTAACTAGAAATCTTGAATTCACGCCTGCACTCGTGGGATAAATTGTAAACTCAAAAAACATATGTACCGGTACACTCGTGGATAAATTTTATATTTTCTACACACTTTGCATACATTCTCTACACTTGTGGCTATGAATGGAGAAATGAGGCTTAAGGGTTTGTAGATCCACACAGTTTGATCAGGATCTGCTCTGTTTTCCATTCCATCAATGAAACACCCGGCATGCTTTTAACAAACAATATAGATCATTATCGGCTACAGGAGCGTGCTATTTGATCAGGAGCTACACTGGTTACAGATCAGATAATTATTTCTCCATTTCTCCAATCACAGCAACATTTAAGTGGATATATTGAAAAACATTGATTGCAATTGGTGACTAGAATTCTCTATTTACTCCTGTCGCCTGATAACAATCTATATTCCTTGTTAGAAACATGCAGGGATGGGCTGTGGCTCAGGGGTAGAATACAGGACTTCAATACTGAAGGTTGTGAAAAGGTCATGAAAAGTACTAACATAATATTTCCATCCCACTGGTCTGTCGTCAGATGTGTTTCTGTGAGGGAATGGCGAACAGTATACAGCCTGAACAGACTGCGAATGCACAGGCTGATCTGGATCTAAACTTGTCACAAATTCCATAAGCGCCATTTCTCAAATCACAGCCTGAGCCTTCTTTTTCTTCACAGTCTGATCTGGATATACACTAGTCGCCATTCCATCAATGAATCGCTCATCAAACTTCTAACAAGCAATATAGAGTGGGCTCTTTGATCAGGAGCTACACTTGTTGTAAATCCGATAAACCCCATTTCTCCAGTCACACCCACATATACGTATCTAGGAAAGTGGCATGACATCCCTGATGAAACTGAAGAGATCATTCAGCTCGGCGTTCACTACATCTGAGCAGATGGACGCAACACGAACATCTAACAAACGTAAGCTGCTTTTGTAACCACAATAGCTGGGAGGGTATGTGTGTCTTAATGAGTACTTTTATTATCCCCGGCCTCGCCAAGGCAAGAGGGGATATAGCATTACTCCATGTTCGTACGTACGTTAGTAGCACCTTTCATTTTTCAATAACTTGTGAAGTGATTCACCGATTTTGATAATTGTTCACAATGTGTGTCTAGGGAGGATGTGTTGTTTTGCATACGACCCACGTCCGACCACCCATGGTCCAGGTCACTGAGGACTTATGTTCACCTTGTTTGTAAGGCAAAATTTTTAAAGCTTTTTAGCTCACCCGTTGTCGTCCGTCGTCGTCATCTGTCCACAATTTCAAACGTCTTCTCTGGAACCGCTGGGTCGATGTTGGTCAAACTTCACACACATGGTAGGGCGATTACAAATTTGTTAAAATGGAAGTCGTCATCAATCCAAGATGTCAGCGGTTTAAAAAAAAATTCTTTGTCATTTTGTATGTGACAGTTGAATCTGGTTATACCCCTTATGTGAGTATTACGATTATTCGTAATCCTATTTATGGGGAAGTGGTGTGGTATGGACCTGGCACCAGGTCAGGTTATTCTAATTTCAGGGCTGAATATATTTTTATGCCCCACCACGATAGTGGAAGCAGCATTTAGTGTTACCCTTGTCCGTCCATCCGTCCGTTCGTCACCACCCTTGTATGTCGTAAAACGTTTAAACCGTACTAGCTACAGACCTGAAACTTGGTATGTAGCTTCCTTATGATGAGTAGGTGCGCAAAGTTTATTTTGATTTGACCACGGGGTCATGGATTATCTCCCCCTTTTCGACTTTGGCTGTAAGTCGTAAAACTTTTAAACTGTAATAGCTACAGACCTGAAACTTGGTATATAGCTTCCTTATGATGAGTAGATGCGCAAAGTTGATTTTGAATTTTGATTTGACCTGGGGTCATGGATTTTCTCCCCGTTTTCGACTTAGAATATTCCAATTTTGGCTTGTAAGGCATAAAACTTTTAAACCATAATAGCTACAGACCTGAAACTTGGTACGTAGCATCCTTATGATGAGTAGGTGCGCGAAATTTATTTCGATTTTTTATCTGACCCCGAGGTCATGGATTTTCTCCCCCTTTTTGTCTTAGAATTTTCCAATTTTGGCTTCTAAGTCGTAAACCTTTTAAACTGTAATAGCTACAGACCTGAAACTTGGTACATGTATGTAGCTTCCTTATAATGAGTAAAGTTTATTTTAATTTTTGATTCGACCCCCAGGTCATGGATTATCTCCCTCTTTTCGACTTATAATTTGGCAATATTGTCTAACTCGTAATACTTTTAAACCGTACTAGCTACAGACCTGAAACTTGGTATGTAGCTTCCTTATGATGAGTAGATGTGCAAAGTTTATTTTGAGCAGGTGAGCTATTGTTACCGCAATGTGTCCGTCCGTCCGTCCGTCCGTTCCGTCCGTCCGTAAATGTTGGTACGTCCGTCCGTGAACATTTTCAAACATCTTCTCCTCGGTAACAAATGGGCCTATAGTCATCAAACTTCATGGTCATGGTTCTTAGGTAGGGGGATTACAAAATTGTTTAAATAATGTCATTACGTAATCCAAGATGGCCGTCATATAAAAATAGCACAAATTCTTAAAAAATCTTTTTCTCAAGAACCGCCAACGGGATTTAGACAAAACTAGTTAGGAATGATCGATGTACAATGCTCTTTCAAAGTTGTTAAAATAGTGACGCCGGGGTAAAAAATTGGCATGGCCCATGGGGTCCAATTTTATTTTTGATCGAATATGGTCCTGTCATATATCAAATCGAAGGTATCACCCTGGTTTTTTTTTGTCGAAATCGGATGGTCATGTCATCCAAGATGGCCGCCGAAAGGTAAAAAGGTTGTTCTTTTAATAAAGATTTCAAACGTCTTGTTCTCGTGAACCGCTTGGCCGATATTGGCCAAACTTCACGGTAATGGTTATTGGGTCAAGCCTTTTCATTTTTAGCTTGCCTGCACGAAGTGCAGAAGAGCTTATGGCATACCCCCGGCGTCATCGGCGTCCCCCCACAAACTTAACGTTGGGGTAAATGTCTTGTTATTTCATACATGCATTCCTCAGATGACCCTCTATCATGCTGTAGCAAATCCATGACCCACCACCCAACCCTTACCCCAAGTTCAAGGTCACAAACTTAGCACATTCATGAACTTAACGTTGGGGTAAATGTCTTCTAACATCTGTTTCCTTTCATGGAACACCTTGATATTTCATACATGCATTCATCTGATTATACTCTATCGTGCTATAGCAAATCCATGACCCACCACCCATCCCTTACCCCAAGGTCAAGGTCACAAACTTAGCACATTCATAAACTTAACGTTGGGGTAAATGTCTTATAACATCTGTTTCCTTTCATGGAACGCCTTGATATTTCATACATGCATTCGTCAGATGACCCTCTATCATGCTGTCGCAAATCCACGACCCACCACCCAACCCTTACCCCAAGGTCAAGGTCACAAACTTAGCATGTTCATAAACTTAACGTTGGGGTAAATGTTGTGTAACTTCTGTGTATTTACAGGGAACGCCTTCATATTTCATACATGCATTCATCTGATGATACTCTATCATGCTATAGCAAATCCATGACAAATTCCCCCCACCCCTTTCCCCAAGGTCAAGGTCACAAACTTAGCACATTCATAAACTTAACGTTGGGGTAAATGTTGTGTAACTTCTGTTTCCTTTCATGGAACTCCTTGATATTTCATACATGCATCCATCTGATGATACTCTATCGTGCTATAGCAAATCCATGACCCACCGCCCATCCCTTACCTCAAGGTCACAAACTTAGCACATTCATAAACTTAACGTTGGGGTAAATGTCTTATAACATCTGTTTCCTTTCATGGAACGCCTTAATATTTCATACATGCATTCCTCAGATGACCCTCTATTATGCTGTAGCAAATCCACGACTCACCACCCAACCCTTACCCCAAGCTGAAGGTCACAAACCTAGCACATTCATAAACTTAATGTTGGGGTAAATGTTGTGTAACTTCTGTTTAATTACAGGGAATACCTTCATATTTCATATATACTACTTCATGACTCTTATATACTACTAAAGTATTCACTGCATGTAGCAAACCAGTGGCAACATACTGATTCCTGCGTTGTTCTGTACAGAATGACATGTTTGATGGCTGGTTGCAAACATTTGTGCTATCAAAGAAGTTTCCATTTGCTAGTTTCATCCCAACTGTAACGTGTGTCGTTATATATTGAGAGTCATTTCCTTTGATTGTAAATGATGTTGTTATATTTCTGTATCAGCAGGTGTCAACATATTTGCCTTCTCCTTTTCAGCATAAGCCACTTTAGGTTTGTCAAGATAATAGTGGTACAATCTATTGATAGGTAATTAACGATACAGGGTTCAGTCCATATTCTGCAAACGTTCAATTTGTACAAGACATACGTTTCAGCAGTTGATAGGTCTTTTCTCCATAATCCTCACTTAGACAATCCTTAATTTTGTAATGACTTTCCATCACAGGGAATGAGTCTATGTGTGCTTTTATTTGACTGAATACATTATCAGTGTTTAATTCCCTGGACTAAACTCAATTTTTAAAAGTATAAACTGAAATATCTCTGTAACCAGACGAACAAAAACTAAAAATAAGATCTTTTTACAGTTTTCGTTAGTTTTCGGTATATAATTCTCATTGAAATGCGCATAGTTTGGTCTAGGCCTTCAAATTCAAGATCTGCTATATTGGAAAACTGAAGAAAAAAAACAACAACAATGTTTCTGTTGTCAGATAAGGTCAAAACATAAATTGTATGAGGTTTCCCCGCTAATTGTTGCATGGTATGTGGCAATTTAGAGTTGGAGTTAAATCAAAATTTAAAATCAAATATGGCTGACATCTACACTCTTGATAAACATATAATAACATAATTATGTATGCGGAAATAGCTGACACACCATGTGTTACCACTAATGTCAGCATGGCAATACTTATAAATGGTAACTTTCTAACATTTAGCACAATATTTTATTATATGCTCTCTCTCCACCCTCCCGAATCATAAACCTTTGATATATCTTGTACAGTATCTAATGATTGAGTGTTGTATATAACGGCCTATCAACAGCTAAGGTCAGTTTTATATATGATTGCATTTTCATGGTTTGCTATATCTTATTTGTTGTGTTTTTATTTTGCAGTCTCTATTAGCATTATAAAGGTACATGTACCTCTTTATGTTCTGCAAATAAACTAAATGTACTTGTAGTTGTAATTGACCAGCCACTGTAAAATACAACAAATTAACTATTGCAAACAAATTCCCTTATACATGTATATAGAAATGTGTATGTGTTACATATTGTTTTACCTCCTAGAAGTGAACGTCAGACACCTTTAAAATGCAGGAATGGTATGTGTTTGGATATAGTGTGGTTTCCTGGACAGAATAGCACAGGATAATGATGAATGCCACATCATAATATTCAACGTCGCATCGGGACATAAATGTATTTAGCTGTCATCAAACTATGGTGATTCAGTTGTGGGGATTAATTGAAATAACATAGTGTTAGGATTCTTTTAGCAGTGTGTATTACTAGTAAAAGTGTTAACTCTATAGAGATAGCTTGTTCCCACTATGTCAGAGCTATGCTGTATCCAGAATTGTCTGGAGTTTCATTCACATGATTAATTTAGGTTACACTTTGACAGGAAAATAGTGAAGTATAAAACCTAATTTCCTTATCTGATAGAACTTTGCATAAACAATTGTCATTCTACTATGCAGTATGCACGCAATGCCATTCTCCCAGGGATGGTCATATACATATATATATCACACATACTAAGACTAGCGAAAATGTTCTTCTTCGCTTCAATGCATGAAGTGGCTGCGACGGCTTCCGCATACCATGCACAGTTCATGTTAGTGAACGCTCTAGTCGAACGAGGCACTAAGCTGTAATATCAGGTACACGTAAGCTGTAATACAGTAAGGATTAACCGTGTATGTAAGATATCAATTTAAATTATTTAGATCACACCGAATGATACAACTGACAATGTATTACGCTTACAAATCCTTCAATTGCGTGATCAAAACGAGAAACAAGCCATATCTACATATACACGCAAAAATGACTCAATCAGCGCGTAACATTGACGGTGATGCTGTTAATCGATATGTTTCAATGAGTCGTTATCTTCAATATCACAATGGAGTAATTTGCAGGTAATTCAGCATGATCTTTGTTTTGATATTGAAAACATAATTAAGTGGTCTTTGTTGGGTGTAATTGTGTGAGATATAATTGTAGGATTCTCTGCTAAATGAACATGACTTCATTTTAATCACAAGTTAATGTTTGTTGGACAGTACAGTTATTGTTTTGAATGAGAATTAACCGACATGCGAACAGTATAAGCCATGGCGAGAGTACATTGTTGAGCAAATTCACATGGTAATGTATTTACCACTTATGGAATTAGAGGTGCGGCCTATGTACCATTATAATTAAATGGTGTGCCCGTATTCCCGTTTTCCAAAATTTTATTTGTCCAATCCAGAGGAGTGTGGTAACCGTGTTTGTTTCTATACATGTGTCATATTGGCTATGTGGTTATCTAATACAGCCCCAATCATTCTGATGGTGAACACATTGGTAGGTTAATAACTGAATTGTTGTTAGAAAATGATTCAACGATATTTTCACAATTCTAGTCTGACAATCATATGCAAGATATATGCAAATTTCTCTAACCATGGCTGTGCAAATGAGTCGCTGTGTTTGCTTCATTGAAAATCAAATGTAGTCTGGGGTACTACCTCATAGGCAGATTTACTGATCAAACACAATGACCCATATTGTCTCATAGTAGTACACACAACTTGAACAAAACATATTTCACTTTACATGTACATGTACATCCCAGGAAATATCACAATGAAACATTTAACCATTTGAACACTGAGTTTGTGTTTAACGGCGGCCATCTTTGATTTTAAATTAGTAAACGGCATGTCATTGTATACTAGTAAATGACATATCTTACCATACATACATTGTAAAAAAGACATAAATACCATATTTAGGACTGGTTCTTCTAAGTAGCAAGATTACATTTCACATTTACATATTTTGCAGTTTGGCAGCCATCTTGAATATTTGTTTCTACATTTCCTGGCTGATTTACAACGGCGTAAATTAACGTTAGGGGTTCCTACTTATAGGAATCACGATTTGCCTGGTTTGGCCCTCGGGTACATTTTTAGCTCGACTATTCGAAGAATAAGTAGAGTTTATGTTGTCACTCCGGCGTCGACGTCACCGTCACGCCTTGGTTAAGGTTTTTAGTCAAGCTTGTATATGGAATACTACTGGCCCTACACCCACCATACTTGGACAACTTCATCTCCTAGTGATGTACATCAATAACCCCTGATCTATATTTGACCTTGACCTACATTTCCTCTTGAATTACTTGGTTAATTCCCCTTGGTTAAGGTTTTTAGTCAACCTTGGTTAAGGTTTTTAGTCAAGTTTGTATATGCAATACTACTGGCCCTACACCCACCATACTTGGACAACTTCATCTCCTAGTGATGCACATCAATAACCCCTGATCTATATTTGACCTTGACCTACATTTCCTCTTGAATTACTTACTTAATTCCCTTTGGTTAAGGTTTTTAGTCAACCTTGGTTAAGGTTTTTTTTCAAGCTTGTACATTGAATACTATTGTGCATCCAGACACCATACTTCGACAACCTTTTCTCATAGGTATGTACATCAATAAACCCTGATCTATATTTGACCTTGACCTACATTTCCTCTTCAATTACTTACTTAATTCCTTTTGGTTAAGGTTTTTAGTCAACCTTCTATATGGAATACTACTGGCCCTACACCCACCATACTTGGACAACTTCATCTCCTAGTGATGTACATCAACAACCCCTGATCTATATTTGACCTTGACCTACATTTCCTCTTCAATTACTTAATTCCCCTTGGTTAACGTTTTTAGTCACGCTTGTAGATGGAATACTCCTGGCCCTACACCAACCATACTTGGACAACTTCATCTCCTAGTGATGTACATCAACAACCCCTGACCTATATTTGACCTTCACCTACATTTAACCTTAAATTACTTACTTAATTCCCCTTGGTTAAGGTTTTTACTCGACCTTGGTTAAGCTTTTTACTCAAGCTTGTACATGGAATACTATTGTGCATACAGACACCATAATTGGACAACCTTTTCTCATAGTGATGTACATCAATAACCCCTGATCTATATTTGACCTTGACCTACATTTCCTCTTCAATTACTTACTTAATTCCTTTTGGTTAAGGTTTTTAGTCACCCACCATACTTGGACAACTTCATCTCCTAGTGATGGACATCAACAACCCCTGATCTATATTTGACCTTGACCTACATTTCCTCTTGAATTACTTAATTCCCCTTGATTAACGTTTTTAGTCAAGCTTGTAGATGGAATACTCCTGGCCCTACACCAACCATACTTGGACAACTTCATCTCCTAGTGATGTACATCAACAACCCCTGACCTATATTTGACCTTGACCTACATTTAACCTTAAATTACTTACTTAATTCCCCTTGGTTAAGGTTTTTACTCAACCTTGGTTAATGTTTTTAGTCAAGCTTGTAGATGTACATCAATAACCCCTGACCTTTATTTTACCTTCACCTACATTTAACCTTCAATTACTTGGTTAATGTTTATAGTCAAGCTTGTATATGGAATACTTCTGGGCCTACATCAACCATACTTGGACAACTTCATCTCCTAGTGATGTACATCAATAATCCCTGACCTATATTTGACCTTGACCTACTTTTATCCTTGGATTACTTAGTTATCTCCCCTTGGTTACGTTTTTTACTCAAGCTTGTATATGGAATACTCCTGGCCTACAGCAACCATACTTGGAAAACCACGCACCTACGTCCAAGGTCAAGGTCACTGTTGAAGGTCAAAGGTCAAACCTATTGAAATTCCCTTCTGCTCTATATCTTCTACACCGATGCATGGATTATCAAATTGCTAACCACGCACCTACGTCCAAGGTCACAGTTGAAGGTCAAAGGTCAAACCTATTGAAATTCCCTTCCGCTCTATATCTTCTACACCGATGCATGGATTATCAAATGGCTTGGCACAAATATTTCTCATGATGAGAAGGTGTGTCCCAATCAATAACCACGCACCTACGTCCAAGGTCAAGGTCACAGTTGAAGGTCAAAGGTCAAACCTGTTGAAATTCCCTTCCGCTCTATATCTTCTACACCGATGCATGGATTATCAAATGCCTTGGCAGAAATGTTTCTCAGGATGAGAAGGTGTGTCGCGATCAATAACCACGCACCTACATCCAAGGTCAAGGTCACAGTTGAAGTCAAAGGTCAAAAATATTGAAATTCCCAAATGGCTTGGCACAAATGTTTCTCACGATGAGAAGGTGTGTCGCGATCAATAACCACGCACCTACGTCCAAGGTCAAGGTCACTGTTGAAGATCAAAGGTCAAACCTATTGAAATTCCCTTCCTCTCTATGTCTTCTACACCGAAGCATGGATTATCAAATGGCTTGGCACAAATGTTTCTCATGATGAGAAGGTGTGTCGCGATCAATAACCACGCACCTACATCCAAGGTCAAGGTCACAGTTGAAGGTCAAACCTATTGAAATTCCCTTCCGCTCTATATCTTCTACACTGATGCATGGATTATCAAATTGCTAACCACGCACCTGCGTCCAAGGTCACAGTTGAAGGTCAAAGGTCAAACCTATTGAAATTCCCTTCCGCTCTATATCTTCTACACCGATGCATGGATTATCAAATGGCTTGGCCCAAATGTTTCTCATGATGAGAAGGTGTATCGCAATCAATAACCACGCACCTACGTCCAAGGTCAAGGTCATAGTTGAAGGTCAAAGGTCAAACCTATTGAAATTCCCTTCCGCTCTATATCTTCTACACCGATGCATGGATTATCACACTATGCCCAGGGTGAAGGTCACAGACTTGATGCGTTTGAAACCTTAACGCTCGGCTAAATGGCTTATAATCAAAAATGCCTCGTTTTCTTTGGCTGCCAGTGGGGGTATTCGTGTGCCGACAGGCCACATTTCTAGTTTCCCTTGGTTAATGTTTTTAGTCAACCTTGGTTAAGGTTTTTATGCAGGCCGCAGCCACCTTCTTTGTCAAGCTATGTGTACATCGACAACCCTCGTAGTCGAGTTATGCTGTTCTCCTACAGCTCTTGTTATCTTTGGTTCTTTTGCTACCTAGGAGTTGAAATGGGTTATTGCCCATTATAAAAGTGGTAAGATTATTACTGATCCTATTGCTTTTGGGAGAGGGCCAAGTGATTCTGGTGTGGTGAGGACCTGGCATCAGATCAGGATTATTTTGATTTCAGGGCTGAATATATAGATTTTTTATTGTAAATATTCAATTCAATGTACTTGTACAGGTAATATATGGGATTTAGTACTAAGCCCATTGACCCGGCCTTACATGACCTTAGCTCTTGATAGGCCATTAAACACTAACAAACAAACTAAATATATAGTTAGCCAATTTATAACAGGTCATGCTGTTTTTACGTGTATGCCTTCAAATAGCGAAATGCTTTTTGTCTTGATTTGACCCATGAATGACCTTGGAACTGCCCCAAACAGTCCAACTTGAGTGTAGACCCATATCTAAACATATAGTTGTGAA
Source organism: Conchocele bisecta (assembly GCA_029237695.1). NCBI lineage: Eukaryota > Metazoa > Mollusca > Bivalvia > Lucinida > Thyasiridae > Conchocele > Conchocele bisecta. The sequence goes on along the minus strand of CM055267.1, from coordinate 125,236,530 downwards.
AGGTATAAACCACGTTGAGCACTCATTTGTAGAAAAAATGTTGAAAGGATAATCCCCAAGTCTGGAGTGGAATTGTGACAATTTACAAGTTATTCATTTGAAAAGTTCACATATGTAATTAGTGGCGGCCGTCTTGGAATTTAAGTTAGTAAATGATCTAATATGCTATTTTATGAAATGGTATACAAATTGATTTTGGTGAATAACTTCAGTAACAAACTCATACACAGAGCTAGTTTATGTTGCATATACACGAAAATATTCGTTTTTCCATGTAGTGTCAATATTTTGGTGGCCATTTTGATTTTTTATTCTTTATTTTTCATTTTGTATTACTAACAATAATAGTGCTATCAGCAATTAACTTGTAGCCATCTTCAACATTGATTTCATGAGTGATGATTATGGCAAACATTGTCACTTTCTTGATTTAACCCCTAAATGACCTTGAAATGACCTTCATATGTCAAATTTGATGGGGTACCCACCCATATCCGATAGCTTATACATGTATATATCATCATAGAAATAAACTAGCATGCGTACCCATTTGTAACAAAAAAATGCCATCAAAAGTTTTTTTTCATGCCCTGGCGGGCCGTCTACTGTAACTACGTGACTGGAGAAATAGGGATTATGGGTTTTGCCAGATCATCCGCACAGTCTAATCAGGATCTGCACTGTTTGCCATTCCATCAATGAAATGCCCGTCATGCTTCTAACAAGCAATTTAGACGGTTATCAGGCTACAGGAGTGTGCCATTTCATCTGGTTCTACACTGGTCACAAAGCCCATAAACCCCAGTTCTCCAGTCACATAAGATCCTCTATGTAAAGATCTATTTTACATTGAAGTGTAAATCTTGTTTTCAGAGAGGAGACTGGATCACTTGGTCTTGAGATGTCCCACATCATCTACTCCACCTCTTAGTGATGGGGTTACCATGGTAACTGAATGTGACCCTGAATCAGTAAATAATCAGTGGTCAAAAAATAATGAACAAAATACAAATACTGATAGTGAATTGGACAATAAACCACGTTTCACTGTTTGCACTGAGCTGGATTCTGAGAAAATTATATTTGGTGGTATTAGTTTATTTCCCCATAACACTGATTTTTCTTGTGATAATTTCCATGAAGCGACAAGTTCATGTGACCGCGTACCTGATGTGACAAGCTCGGGTGATTCTCGTGAAAAAGCCCTGAATATAAAATCAAACGCAACACAGGATCACAGATTAGACAATCCTCAGTCTATTGCCTGTGCCAATGAGGAGAGAATCTATGACGTAATACAGGACGCTAATGATCTGGATATGCCCACTCGGACTTCAAAACATCATGTTAATGCATATCATGATTGCGGTATTCTCAACAAAGAAAGTGCCAGAATAGGCTCTATATCAACAGAGCGCTGTGAAGTGATGCACCAATCAATTCCCCACGTAAATAACGGTGAAGTGATAAACAAATTAAAATATGATGTACCATATACTGACCAATGCCCGTCAGATAAATCACAGAGTTCACTACCAGGTGATAAAACTTATATTAACTGTAGTATCACACAGCACGAGTTGGACGAAAAGCTAGATGTTTGTAAATCCGAGCGCAAAATCCCATTCTCATTCTCATCGCTAAAAAATAAACTTACCAAACATAAAGTCGCCAATGAAACCATCAACCCAGTGTCATGTAGATCCTTCCTCGCGACAATCAGTCCAACCGAGAACTCGATGGCAGAACAAGAGCTCCAGAAGGAAATCCGGAAAGAGATGTTCGCAGAAATGGAGATTCTTGGACAATTTAATCTCGGATTTATTATCACAAAGCTCGGCGATGATTTATTCATAGTGGACCAGCATGCGACTGATGAGAAATACAACTTTGAAATGTTACAACGTGACACGGTTATACAAAGTCAGCGGTTGATTCATCCAATGAATCTGGAACTTACTGTGAGTAACGAGGTGATTGTAATGGACAATGTTGAGATTTTCAGAAAAAATGGGTTTGATTTCGTCATCTACGATAACGAGGCTCCGGGTCGGAGGGTAAAGTTAATCTCGATGCCTGTCAGTAAGAACTGGAATTTCGGGAAAGAAGACATCGAGGAAATGGTGTTCATGTTGACTGATTCGCCAGTAAGTAGAACATGTTTTCGGTCAATGGGAGATATGAATGAAGCCTTAAGGATTGATTAATCGTTAAGACACGCATACCACATGTCTTAACGACTAATCCTTATGTAATGATTCATTCATATCTTAACCCTTTCATCATATATAACTGGAGCCCGTTTCACTAAACTTTGTACGACTAAGAAGTTGGTAAGTGCAAAATTAAAATGTAGAGCAAAGTTTGCAAAATCAATCCATTTGGAGAATTATTTTGTGAATTTGTTTGAACTAAGTGACCGCTACATGTAGGTAGTAAGGTATAAAGTTAGTGCACCACATTAAATAGGCTACTGATCCAGGTATATTCTCATCTGTAAATATGGCAGTGACATAAGAAATGGGGCTTATGGCCTTTGCAACCAGTGTAGTGGCATGTCAAGCCTGCTCATCCACACTGTCTGACCAGTGTCTACGCAATTCACCATTGCATAATACATGCATGCTTACTGCCATCAGCAGAAGGATATACATTGTTGGCAACTATGGAAGTGTGCCAAAAATTTGCCATATCTTCAGACGGCCAAAAATGCTGATTTAAATAAGACTGTTTAAGATATAAAATGCCATAGACCGTGAGACTTATAAATAGGTATCCAAACATGTCACAAGTACCTTCCCTTAGATCTACATCCGGTATATACTTTACACTTGGAATTGGCGCAATTTGTTGTTCCGACGTCATGGTGCCTTAAACTAAGCAATGTGACGTAAAACCGGCAAACGCCGGCAATTCTTGCAACAATAATGCCTCAGAAGTAGTTCTAAGAGAAGTTATTTGTGATTTTACAACTTATTTGTTACATTGGTCTATTCAATGAATCAGTCAATCATATGTTGTAGGGCGTGACTTGTCGACCAAGCAGGGTACGAGCAATGTTTGCGTCCCGAGCATGTCGCAAGTCTATCATGATTGGCACGGCTCTCAGCAAATCGGATATGAGAAAGGTAACTGTTACCATATATTTTTTATCGCCAGAGTACAGCTTAAACGGGAGGCAGATTGGGAGAATGCAAAGGGTAATTTAACGATGGGGATGATTATTACCGGCATCCTGATATCCCTGGTTTGGCCTTCAGGTATATGTTTGACTTTCTTTATTATGTCACCCGAAAAATATTTTGTGGTACAGATACTCATATACGGTAGTATGTATGTTCGTGTGAAATTGTTACTTAGGATAACATTAACATCTAGCAATCTTGTTGCGACTATCTATGAAGAACGCCTTCTACCAAACGGACATCAAAAGTACAATATAAAGGATATACCGGGTTGATAAGAAAAAATGATCCCAATTTTTAGCTCGCCTTTCATGGAACACCTTGTTATTTCATACATGCATTCCTCAGATGACCCTCTATCATGCTGTAGCCCACCACCCAACCCATACCCCAAGGTCAAGGTCACAAACTTAGCACATTCATAAACTTAACGTTGGGGTAAATTTCTTATAACATCTGTTTCCTTTCATGGAACTCCTTGATATTTCATACATGCATTCCTCAGATGACCCTCTATCATGCTGTAGCAAAACCACGACTTTCTGTATATTTACAGGGAACGCCTTCGTATTTCATACATGGATAACGCCTTGATATTTCATACATGCATTCCTCAGATGACCCTCTATCATGCTGTAGCAAATCCACGACTTTCAACAGGGAACGCCTTCGTATTTCATACATGGATTCATCTGATGATACTCTATCAAGCTATAGCAAATCCATGACCCACCGCCCATCCCTTACCCCATGGTCAAGGTCACAAACTGTAGCAAATCCACGACTCACCACCCAACCCTTACCCCAAGGTCAAGGTCACAAACCTAGCACATTCATAAAACTTAACGTTGGGGTAAATGTTGTGTAACTTCTGTTTATTTACAGGGAATACCTTCATATTTCATGCATGCATTCATCTGATGATGCTCTATCGTACTATAGCAAATCCATGACCCACCTCCCACCCCTTTCCCCAAGTTCACAAACTTAGCACATTCATAAACTTAACGTTGGGGTAAATGTCTTATAACATCTGTTTCCTTTCATGGAACGCCTTGATATTTCATACATGCATTCCTCAGATGACCCTCTATCATGCCGTAGCAAATCCACAACCCACCACTCAACATTTACCCCAAGGTCAAGGTCACAAACTTAGCTTGTTCATAAACTTAACGTTGGGGTAAATGTTGTGTAACTTCTGTTTCGTTACATGGAACTCTTTGATATTTCATACATGCATTCATCTGATGATCCTCTATTGTGCTACAGCAAATCCATGACCCACTCCCCACTCCCCACCCCCCCCCCCCCCACCCCACCCCTTTCCCCAAGATCAACATCATAAACTTAACGTTGTAGTAAATGTATTTTTATAACTTCTGTTTCTTTACAGGGAACGCCTTGATATTTCATACATGCATTCATCTGATGATACTCTATCGTGCTATAGCAAATCCATGAACCCACCGCCCACCCCTTACCACAGGGTCAAGGTCACAAACTTAGCACATTCATAAACTTAATGTTGGGGTAAATGTCTTATAACATCGGTTTCCTTTCATGGAACGCCTTGATATTTCATACATGCATTCCTCAGATGACCCTCTATCATGCTGTAGCAAATCCACAGCCAACCATCCAACCCTTACTCCAAGGTCAAGGTCACAAACTTAGCATGTTCATAAACTTAATGTTGGGGTAAATGTTGTGTAACTTCTGTTTCTTTACAGGGAACGCTTTGATATTTCATACATGCATTCATCTGATGATCCTATTAATATAATTGTGCTACAGCAAATCCATGACCCATCCCCCCACCCCTTTCCTCAAGGTCAAGGTCACAAACTTAGCACATTCATACATGCATTCCTCATGTGAATAGCTATCATGCTGTAGAAAATAACCAACTTAGTGCGTTCATAAACTTAACGTTCATAAACTTCTGTTTTCAGGGAGCGCATTGATATTTCATACATGCATTCATCTTAATATGCTATATTATGCTATAGCAAACCCGTGACCCACCTTGCACCACTGACCCCAATGTCAAGGTCCACCGCACGCCCCTGAACCCAAGGTCATGTTATATAATATTCATGTTTTTTTATGCAACTGTGCCAAGTTTGATTGAAGGCTGCCAACAGGCGAGCTTCGTTGCCTTCTGACAACTCTTGTTTAAAATCCAACATCTCACAGACTATGAATAATGTACATGTATCATAGTACCAATTCATGCAAATATCTTTGATACCTAAAAGTTTCGCCGCTGTACTTGTAATATTACAATTGTGCGGAGAAATAAAATTTAAAAAATCATGATCCAGAAATGAAAATGTGGGAATTCATTGAATACTAAATGAATGGAAAATTCAACAAAGTACACCGTCATGTCAAGCTCTTAAGCAGCAGAACATTCTGTGTCTGTGTTCCAAATGTGTTACCGCTTTTCATCCGTCGTCCGTCCACACTTTCAAACGTCTTCTTCTCCTGTAAGTCAAAATACACATTATTGATCTATGGGTGGGGGCATGTCATATTTGTAAAATTGGAGGTTGTCGCTTAATCTAAGATGGCCACCTTTGAAAAGTAGGTCAGATTCTTAAAAAATCTTCTCACGAACCGCAGGGCCAATTTCAACGAAACTTGGTAGGAATGATCGAGTCAATGCTGTTTTTGATTTGTTAAAATCTGGTGGTCCCAGGGTCAAAAATGGGCAGGGCCGGTGCAGCCAAGTTGGGGTCAAATTTCACATTTGACCGAATATGGTCATGTCATATATGAAATCGAAGGTATTAACAATATGATCACTCGGGAGTATTTTTTGTCGAAATCTGATGATTACCTCATCCAAGATGGCCGCCGAAAGGTCAAAAGGTCATCCCACTTATTAGAGATTTCTAACGTCGTCTCGTGAACCGCTTGACCAACGAACCGCCGGGCCAATTTCAACGAAACTTGACAGGAATGATTGATAGTCAATGCTGTTTTTGATTTGATAAAATGGTGTTCCGGGGTCAAATTTCATCGAAGGTATCAACAAGACGATCACTCGCGAGTATTTTTTGTCGAAATCTGAAGATTACGTCATCTAAGATGGCCGCCGAAAGGTCATCCATTTATTAGAGATTTCTAACGTCTTCTCATGAACTGCTGGGCCAATGTTGGTCAATTTCACAGGGATGATCTTTGGGTGGGGGCATGTCAGATTTGTAAATGTGGTGGTCGTCGCCTAATCCAAGATGGCCTCTGTGGAAAAAGTAGGTAAAATTCTTAAAAACTCTTTTTCTCACAAAACTTTCAATTTCAACAAAACTTGGCAGGAATGATCGATTTCACATTTGACCGAATATGGTCATGTCATACATGTATATCAATTTGAATGTATCGACTCTGGAATATTTTTTGTCAAAATCGGATGATTAGTCATCCAAGATGGCCGCCGAAAGATCAATAGGTCATTCTTTAATTAGAGAGTTCAAACGTCTTCTTCTCGTGAACTGCTTGGACGATGCTGGCCAAACTTCATAGTTATTGTCTTTCAGTGAAACATTTACAGATTTGTCAAATTGGAGATCATCATATAATCCAAGATGGCCACAGTATAAAGTTGGACAAAATCTTTAAATGTATTTAGCTTATATTTAAAGGTAGGAATTGGCTCAATGACCTCCCAAACCCAGATAAAAAAAGTTTAAAAAAAATCATTAAACAATGTCAATGTCAGACTGGTTTCAACAAAACTTCATAGGAATAATGAATGTATAAAGCCCTCTCAGATTTATTTGCATATATATACTTATAATAAACAGCTGAGCGATGTAGTTGTTCAGTCAATACTGGTGGATTTACGATTTCGACCCCATGTGATCCTCTAAACTATATTTTTCACAAACGGCTGAAGATATAAACCTGCAATTTGACGTGCATGAATAGAAATGATTGTAGATTCCCAAAATGAATAAACACACTTATTATTTATTTTCAGCTTGTTTGTCACATGGGAGAGATAGAGCAACCATGGGTATGTGATTTTTTTCCGTTTATTGAACAACGTCACATGACTATTGAATGACATCAGTATAATGCCAGGCATGGACAAGTCTGCATTCTAGTATAATTACCTAATAAATAGTATACCATGCTAGAGTCTTTTGATATAAAGTTTGTATCAGATTCAACCCTGTTGACCCGGCCTAAAATGACATTAGCTGTTGGCAGGCCGTTAAATGTCATTAAAAGTAGTAAAATTAGTACTAATGTGATTACATGTACTTTTATGGAGTGGGGTTAAGTGACTCTTATATGGTGAGGACCTGGCACCAGGTCAGGGGCCCGTTTCACTAAACTTTGTACGACTAAACTGTTCGTAAGTGCAAATATAGGATCGTCTAAAAATATCAATTGATGAATTTAAATTTATTGAGCATAGGCTGCATGCTCAATAAATGTAAATCTAACAATTGTTTACAAGAAAACATTGTTAATATGAAATTCACAGACTATCATAATTTTGCACTTACGAACATTTTAGTCATTCAAAGTCTAATTTCAAGGCTGATTATATTCTTTTCTGTAAATATTCAGTACTGATATTGGGATTTTCCCCTATCACAGTAGGTGTAATTCTACCCCGTTAACCTGGCCTAAAATGATCTTAATGGTTAAACACCATTAAATAACTAAATAATAAATGTGTAGTAGGAGGCCGCCTGCGTGAGAGATGAACACTCTACCACGTCGCTATAAAAGCTGGCTTGTACCTCAAGGCAGCACACACAATGTTTGATTATCCTACTTCCTACTATGGCCGTAGTACTACATTCCTCCTTCCTACAAATCGACATTTGTTTCTCATTGCAAATGTCTCCCTCCAGGTTTTTTTATAGACTCCCTAGTTCATTCTGTACGGAAGACTTCATACAAGATATGACTTTGCCTATTGGCTCAAAGGGTAATCAATCCTGGTTCATTGGCACCACTGTAGTAGGAGGGGAATGCATTACAAAGTGAAAAATACCCCAGCCGCCTGCATGAGAGACGAACATTCTAACACGTCGCTATAAAGCCGGCTTGTAACACAAGGCAGTACAAATGTTTGATTATCCTACTTCCTACTATGGCCGTACTACTACAAATGCCATTAAGCATGAAATACATGCGTTTATTTATACAGTCGATCTATTAATGTTCTCATTATTTTGTGTCTTTTTTTCAGAACTGTCCACATGGTCGGCCAACAATGAGACATCTGATCAACTTGAATATGCTACCAACTTAACCACAGATAACTATTAGTCCAGGCTAGAGCCCATGCAAAAGTGGTCCAACCGTGTTTTGTTGTATATATTTTGTTTTTTTGCAGTTCCTATATGTCTTTGATGCGCTGAATCCGAATCCGTTGAGTGCCACTCGCGAAACATTGAGCATTTTTGTAGATATGCATAAATACAAGATGGCCGCCAGTTTTTAACAATGTGCCGTAATATTGGCACGCATATGTTCTATTTTAATCATTTAAAATGCTATAATTTAGTTTTCACGATCAGAAATGTCTATGTAAATTTATTAATTAACTCGATATTTATATCTTCAGTAGAAATTCAAGATGGCCGCCCAAATTTTGTTTTTGTATGTAAATGCGATTAAATGTTTTGCAATTTAATTTGTGGAACTGGAATATGTTCGGAGAGCAAATCGCATTGATAACTTCATAAAGTAAATACAAACACGAATACATTATACACATCGTATACAAAAACTAAACATGGCTGCCAAATATCAGTACTGTATGTGATATATAGCAGGTAGAATACAGGTGCAGATCCAGGATTTCGGGTTAGGGGGGGGGCGTAACTATTTTGCAATACTTGACTATATTATCAAACGCGGTAGGGGGGTCCGGTATTCCCCCCCGGAAATTTTTGAAATCTACATCGCATTTCCTGCGTTCTGGCGCATTTTGGAGGAAAAAAAAACCCCAATAAACAATAAATTCACAATGCGAACGTAGAAACGTGCCTTGTAACTTGTAAAAAATCTTTACTCGCCGAATTTTAGGGGGGGCGCGCGCCGGGTCCACCCCCCCTGAATCCGCCCTTGGAATAGTAATTGCTGTCATCAGTAATAGTATATACACATTTGACGAGGCTAGATGGGAATTGTAAACAATCAAATACAATTTACATGGTGAATCTAATTAAGCCCTGTTCATGATACCTGATTTACATACATGTGTATAAATACACACATAAGTATAATTACTCACGTATGCAAATACGGGTCATGAACGCATTTGCATAGGTATGTAAATTTACGTATGGAGTAAATTTGCATTGAGTCTGGAGGTAGTGCAAATGTAAATTTACGTAGCTATGCAAATGTGGGTCATGAACGCGCACCGTAGTAAATACATGTAGTAACTAGAAAATGTGGTATGTCGACGCACTTAGGGCCCCTATAATAGGTGATTTGAAAATAAACAGATGGACGGACGGACGTACGATCATTATCGAGGGTGGAAGGATGTATCGTTACTCAAGTAAGGCATATGTGCAATATTAGCTGAAGGCAAAGAGAAATGATAGGTGATTTGAGAAACTCTTACAAAAGCATTCATAATAAAAAACAGACAGACGGACTGACGTACGATCAGTAGCGAGGGTAAATGTATTAATGTGGAAGCATGTATCGTTACTAAGTAATGCATGTATTCAATATGAATATATTTGTTTAAGGCAAACAGAAATTATAGGTGATTTGAGAAACTCTTACAAAAACTTTCAAAAAGATAAACAGACAGATGGTCAGACGTGCGATCAGTAGCGAGGGTAATTGTATTAATGTGGAAGGATGTATAGTTAATACTAAGTAATGCATATGTGCAATATGAAGATATTAGTTGAAGGCAAACAGAAATTATAGGCGAAACTGTAACAAAAATTGTCAAAAAATAAACGGACGAACAGACAGACAGACAGACAGGGCGAAACCTATATAGGCCATGGAATATAGCATTTGACCCGAAAGTCTCTGCAACACAATTGCCATTATTGCCAATAATTCGAGAAAAATATGCTGATCGGCAGAAAAAATATCACCAAAAATCGGAGGGTAGGAAAGCTGTCATTTTGGGGGGAAAGTGGTAATTTGGTGCAAAAATTGCGACAAATTGGAAAAAAAATATGCAGATAAAACGTAATAATTAACGAATTTAATGAAACAATTACATATATATAGTGTTTAGAGAAGAAAAGAAAAATTTAGCTTATTGTCATTGTTGGGGTAAAACTATCAAATTAATGCATAACTTGTGGTAATATTGAAAAAAATTATTTCGGCCAACTGTTTCGAGACTTATAATACCGAAAATTGGATAACATGTTGATAAATAGCTATTATTGACATGAAAAAAAATCAAAGACATTTGGTAACGAGAAAGTGGTATTTAAAGTTGGTAAATAGGTACCTAATTTAAAAAAAAATTGGAAACACAAAGTTTTATTAGATAGACACCAAAACAAGTGCTTTATATGTTTACACATATAACTACATAAACATGTATGTAAGCCCCCACGACTGAGTCGAAAAAAAAACAACAGCATATAGCGTTACCCTCCAAAGTGAGTATGTACATCACAAAAAAATAACGCTCAGCTAAATATCATGTAACTTCTTTTTCCTACACGGATCTGCTTGATATTTCATACACACATTGCGCTCATAGTACTCTACACCCAATGACACATTCACGATCGTCTAAGGATGATATATTTTTTTGTATGTATGTTCTGGTGACAGTCTATCAATTATAATAATGACTTTTTTTGTCTTGCAAGTCTTAGAATTAAACAGGTGCTGATAACATATGGCATTTGCCCCCTAAGCTGCAGCTGTCTATCCATCTTGAGATGCTGCACGTTTGAACTTCAGTTGACAAATTTACATACGTGATCTATTTGTCAGGTGAACACAATGTAAATATGCTTTTACATATGGGAGTAAATTTACATAACATGCAATTTTACACACTGAGTAAATTTGGGCACATGAACAGGGCTTAGATGTACGTCATGGTCTCTAAAAAGCCATATAATCCAATATGGCCAACAAATAATATACAATGTGATACATATTTACATCTATTTAGGCGACGTAGCTTCACATCAGTATACATGTTACATTGACAACTGTTGGATAACTGATTGCTATGATAATACTGTATGAGTAATTATCTAACAAAACCGGAGTCATTGCCTTGAGGCCAGTTTAGACCCGGATCAACCTACGTCATATCATGGTTGGCACTCATCGATATTCTGTCACTGAGCAACCGAGTTAACCTCTAGTAAATAATGTGAATTTTTATCCGCCTAAATGTGTGTGTCAACTGATAAGGATCGGTTGATTGGTGAAAAAAATAAATATTCCCGGCTCTTTCATATTATGGCCCATATATATTATATTCATGTACATGTATATATATGTCAACAGTCAACAGACTTTATTGTAGTTTATGGTACGGGCAGATGATTCTCTCAAATCTTGTTATGTTAATATAACCAGTATGCAATTTTCGTTGAATATAGCATGCTTACCAATATCCGCATGAGATAACCCTTTCAGCGGATTTTCACATGCAACCTCACGCCTGCACTTGCACGTGAGCGAACATTTATTGCAATTGCAGAGTATTCATTTGCACCTGTTCCTCAATCCACACTGATGCATCCACTGATCACCATCACATTAAGAACCTCCTCAGATACAACTCGTCGCTCCACATCGAGGCATACAAGACGAATCATACATGCTTTCTTCTCCCATCCATATTTCAGTGGGTCCAGAGCAGGTGCAGCCATGCCAGCAGCTCTCCACAAGACTGCTTGATAATGTGCACGTGCATGGTGGGGACGCAAAGTGGGTATTGTAGGGGGCAAGCTGTTCAGCTTCGGTGGTGCATGTCGTTTGCCACTAATTAATTGTCCTTGTAAGAGAGTCAACAGTCTCCTGGCTATAAAGTATGGAAACATATGGTAAAGCCGATCCAGTTAACTCATCAATGGAAGTTGTTGGGTCTCCTAGTTTCATTGTCTCTGTATATGGCTCCAGTTTCTTCAAGACAGTGGCATTTCCTACACTGACGAAGCACGACACACTGTCGCATCCTGTAAATGCCATGAAGTTTGAAATTATTTTTGCTTGTGTTCGCACGACGTGGTTGACATCGATAACAGACCGATTTCTTGTACATGACAATTTTTAACTGTACTCTCTGTGGCATATCATTTGTTTCTGTGAGTAGGTGGTGGATAAGTATGACAAGTACATCTGTGTCCTCACTCACTACTTAAATTGGCGAGTATCATTGATCATGTGGTACGCCATTAGGACGTCGGCTTCCTCGTGAGCCACTTCCCTACTCCTGTACCAACATATATAGGGTGTGGACCTGGGCTAGTTATGATCATCTGCTTATCATCAGGAATGTTTATGGAAGACAGGTGATCCACAATCAGCTTCATGATCTGCACATTATTTAAAGTAACTGTCAGTGTGATGGCTTGTTTTGGTAGTGGAGATTCTCTAGTATGCTAGTACACATTGCTGAATCCCTTTGAAAGTGTAATTCGGCATGCTGACTTTATCCTGTTCGCATAGTACTTGTCAGACACGTACAGAACTTTACATTTCTGCAGTTGATGCATAACTGTATTTGCAGCTGTAAAGGTGGATACTGTTGCAGGTGATGACGGCCAAGGGATGGTCCATGTAATGGCGCACATGTCCAGAATAACGGGGCGATCCATGTTCCGTTGGCTGCATTCTACTTTTATCTTGATTGTCAGTGCTGACTTGCTTGTTGGTCGCATTTTATCACCTTCGTCAAATAGAGCAGACTTATAAGGAGCTAACTCGTAGTAGAACAGAGTTGCAGTGGAAATGGTCTCCCTGGATGATGGCATGATCCCAGTGACTCCTGCATATATGAGTTTGGTGTTAACAACATTATTGCTCTCATGAACTTTGCATTCTTTTTCAGCTTGTTGTGAAAGCTCTTTGGCCACTTACGTTCATACTCCATCCACTGATAAGTTCCAATCGTGATTTCTTCATCGGCGTTTACGGTTTAGTTACCACCAGCCTGTCCTGTAAATATGTTTACAATGTCTGTTGGGTGACTACTGTAGTCAAATACGCATGTAGTGAGTGCTTCACATATTTTCTCTCGATCAGCTGAATCTGTTTTGATTCAAGTAGCCTGCTTCTCCTTGTGAGACATGATCGCTGTTTGTGTGGCACCTTTCTGTATTGCCTCTATGGTACTCATCAGTTTACCAAAGATGTTGAGAGAGAGGGCCCAGATAGCAAAAGGTGATTCATTCAGTGTGGAGCCAATAATGCCGGATGGTCCTTTGCCATATCTCATGTAGGTACTCTCTGACAATGAATAGATCATACCAGATGCCATTCCAAATGCCATCTTGGTGGTGCATCATGTGCTACAGAACTGCGGAATGAAGGCGATGCATACTACGTAGGTAATACAATCCATAGCGAGTGTAGTTCACATGGCCTGATGCAAAGGCAGCATTTTCCCAACTGCTAACTGAAAAAGCGGCCATTCTTCCTCGCATTCTACCCTCACAAAGGCAAGCATGAGCAACACAGGTCTGACAAGACAGTCAACCCACAGGTTGGTTGTTCTACTCTTCTGACTACATGGATAACTGTACTGTAACACCAATTATACCTATTAACTTGACATTTACATAATATCAGTTTAAGCACAATTGTTTATTCATGGCGGCCATCACTGATTTTCGCCTTTCTAGAGGGTACATACAGGTTTCTTCTATGTTACCACAAGAGTCAATATAAGTGTGTATATTGGAAAGAAAACAAGAACGCCATAATGCATGATTGATTAATATGTACATCGACAAATATGTGACATATTATATAAAAATGTATGTGTATATTTATCGTAATCATTTACATTTGGCAGTCATCTTTAATAAAAGTGAGCTCATGAGTTTTATTGGCATATGCTGTCTATCCAATGTCGTTGTGTCGCAACCCCTCATAATAATAGCTAAAATGCGGAAATATAAATTTGAGCTGAAATATCGAGATTTTTTCTGAAAACAGCGGCCATTTTTATTTTTTCCAGATGATGCTTGTGTCGTATACAATTAGTATTTCTCATAAATATTTAATGTTCCCATAAGCTAAAGATTTATACATTTACATCACCGAAATGCCCCATATATCTGCCTAAATAAGAAATATTGGTGAAAACTGGCGGTCATCTTGAATTTATGCAATTATACAAAATTGCTCAAGGTTTTCGAAGTAACGGATTCGGAATCAGCGTATCAAAGACATGTGGAAACAGCAAAAAAAACATTGTATACATAACAAAACAAGGTTCAGTGCCTTGTAGAGGTGTACCGCTTTGAGCTGGCGCATTATTATTGTAAATATTATTGTAAACACGTGCTATTTTTAAATAGTTTATGTCATGTGTTGTAGACATGGTATTTGTATACCAGCGCAAATGCATTAACATTCGATAGAATTGCTAATAATAGTAACATCGTTTAGTGCTCTAGTGGGTAGATCTGCTGTTTGGTGATCGGACGGTCGTGAGTTCGAATCCTGCCAAAGGAATACATTTTTCTCTCGCTTTTACTATTTTGGCGCCAGAGGTAACGCACACATCCCGAAACAGTCGTGCATTTACTTTTACACAACATTATAAAACACTTCACTTTGAACCTAATCATTGTGAAATGCATTCTGCACATTCATGTGTTATTGTGAACGTCCAGCTCGACTCACTACAAATGCAAATATGTTACGGAGAACACCATGTCGAAAATAAACCTCTCACTTCAGATAATAAACTAATAAATAAATAAACGTGGATGCATGTGGTTCATAATTACCATGTCAATTGTTGTTACATGTAATAAAGATTCATTAAAAAGAAAAAGAAAACATAAAAACATATATATATATATATAATGGCCAAAGTGAGGATCGAACGCATGCAGTGCAAAATTAAAATCAAGTGTCACCGTTGGCCGCCAGTTTACCCACTGCTCCAGTATGGGAAACTGTTTTGTCAATCGCAATATATCGATCATGACTATAGCGACGCGCCATAATAAACAGGGAAATACCTACAGGAATTCCATGTTTGTTTATACTGACACCAATGTTTATATAAACAAAGCATGTAAACAACGCCATGTCAGGCTGGTATACTTATAGCTCGGACTATATGTACATGTACTGGGTTGTTGTGGAAACGTAACTCTGCAAAACACTGCTGTATCGTTCGTAGATGAGTTACGGTGCCATCCATAGCCTTATAGTATTATGTTGTGTCGTTGTCCGTCAGTAAACTTTAGTATTGTACCGTGAACTAGTCTAACAGTTTTCCACTGATGAAGATCATACTTCCCATACATGGCTACTATGAAGTCCCACAGTGTGTAAAGCAAATATTTTTGCTCCACTCTCAATTCTTACGCGACGTATTATGTATTCATCTTGTGCGGGCGGGCACAGCTTGTCCACGCAATAACTAGAGGTCTACTTGACGGATTGTAACCAAATTTGGCATACATGTTTATCACGGCTAGACGAAGAAGCCTATTGATTTTGAAAAATTTCCGATGACTTATCTCCCCTTGGCGACCATTTTTAATTTTCGCACTCTGTATTCTTGTCCACGCAATAACTCGAATTCTACTTCACCGATCGTAACCAAATTATGTATACATGTTTATCTGGTGGGCAGGGGTAT
This sequence comes from Conchocele bisecta, assembly GCA_029237695.1. NCBI lineage: Eukaryota > Metazoa > Mollusca > Bivalvia > Lucinida > Thyasiridae > Conchocele > Conchocele bisecta. The sequence goes on along the minus strand of CM055267.1, from coordinate 125,220,528 downwards.
AACAATTACAAAACTCCCTGAAAATGCTAACTTTCGCAGGTATGACATCCCTACTCACAGGTTGAAGTAATTAACGGACCGAGGTCTATAAATACATTAAATATGCCTAAAAGCATCAATAAATGAAACAAAAATAAGGTAAACAAAATTGTTTACTCCCTATATGTCTATATATAGGGAGTAAAAAATATAATTTTAGCTTATTTTTTTTTCATTTATAGATGCTTTTAGGCATACTTAATGTATTTATCAGTCAGGGGTGTAACTGATTTCAATTATGTTCGGGATAACGTGATAGAGATATGTTTGCAGGTCCTGCATAATTATCTCCCTTTGCGAATAACGTGTGTCAGTTATGTTGGCTGAATGGAATTTTACGCTGAAAACAGGTTTTCAAGTTAGATTCTACTCATCATTCGCATTGGTTCGTGCTATAGACCAGTGTGTATATTCCAATAGTATGTACTGTAACTATGTATTGACATTCACTGGCACGAGTGGCACGGAAATTGCCGAGTTTATGCGCATTTCGCGCACTTTTTTGTATAATAAAGGGTATCTTTACAGGTGGTTTGTGAAGCTCTGAAAGTTTTCCCGAGTGATTGTATAGTTTTCTAGTATATATCAACACCTTGCAAACACGAGTAAACAGGTTTCTTCGTTGCGCATCGTAGATTAGCATTGCGCAAACCTTCAAAGTTTACAGGTAATTCCTGGGATAACGTGCTTCAGTTATTATTTTTGGCGCCAAGTTTTATCTACGCTTGCTGCAAGACAACTCTGTAGGGCTTGTCCCGATAAGTGAGTGAGTGAGTGAATAGGGTTTAACGTCCGCTTTTCTGACATAGAGGTACAAGCCTCAGGGAGTCTACACGCAGACGGGTCAACGGGGTCGAGTCCCGTATCCACCTGTCCGAGGGGGGTAAATCCCAACTTCAGAACTCAATATTTACAATCAAAATATATATTCAGTCCTGAAATTAGAACAACCTGATCTGGTGCCAGGCCCTCGCCACACCAGCATCATTTATCCCATCCCCTAAAAGTAATAGGATTGGCGCTAATCTTACTTTTATATATGGGGCATAGCCTGACTCAACTCTCACATACAAGAAAGCCAAAAATGTACATGAGGGCCAAATCCGGTATAGTGGGTTCCGGAAAGTATGAACCCAATCGTTAAGCCAGTTTAGTCGCCTTTTACGACAAGCAATGGCTACTGCAGCACTATTCTCAGGATCAGTTGATCCCGCCCCGGTGCCTGCACGGGGCTGTCCCGATAAGACGGTGTCCCGATAAGACGGTTATTCATTGCTTGCCTGCTCTTTGATCGTGGGTTGTGAATATGGTGTTTCGAAGTCTGATTATGGTCATATGGTGATAAGATACGCCCAGTCGTTTTGCCACCAGCCTACATGTCTACACAGCATTATAATATAGATATATAACTATAAGTGTGTGTAGCGTAGTCTATTGGCGTTATACAATGACGCCTGTAAGCAGCATTAGCCAATGATCATGATCATGACACGTGTATTCGTATTTTGCGTACTCGTATTCCCGTAATAGACATGTAATATCCGCGGCACTTAAGCTCCTGTATGCACCGTAAAGTACACATGGTAGACGTGATTGATAATTGATAAAAGTCGTACATTTCGTGGAAATACATGTATTATGTTTACATCAACTAATTTTAATAATAACCCAAATGGGCATTTTGTATGCAACTATCAATTAGCGACCTGTCTATCTCCTGATTTGCCATCACGCACCTACATCCTGACCTGATCAGGATCTACACAGCCGTCTGATTTATCTAACACGCAAGAGAATCAAAATCTGCAAACTGTTCCAACTGCAGTATTGTCCATGTTCTTATCCATATACCCCGTATGTGACCCAATCTGATAAAACCGGGCTGGCTAATTGGCTGATCGAATTGCGAACATTCAAGCTGGTGGTGTGTATATATAGACTGGCCGGTGGCACTGTCTGGTCTCGGTCTACACATGAATAACCCCATTTTGTCGGATCGTATATGTATCGTGGTAGACACCATGCTATGGTCACGGTGATAAAGCTAGACTAAGTTTGACATTTTAATCGTTCCCCAGGGTTACGAAGGCTGGAGGCGGGATAGGACAACTCTCGTATTTTACAGACTCCCTACACCAGTATAGTCTCGCTTTCCATGTTCAATAGTGATACATGTACATATACAAGTTGTAGTAGTAGTATATTATGTGGCTCTACTAGCAAAATGGATCTTACATGTACAATAAACAGATCTTTTCAATAAATATATCCTGTAAATCATGTGCATTCTACATATTTCTACGCTAGATCACTGGTCAATAACATGCATTATGTTCCACCTCGTTATAAATCGATTGTTTAGGGTAATGTTACCCGACATGCAAAGTCATCGAGCCAGGCCGTCGTTAAATCAAAGTATTTACATTTAGGGGAATATTTTGTAGGGGAAATAATACACAATAGTCCTCTCAACCAAGGGCGGTATTTAATTTATTATACCGAATAATATTTATTATGAACATGATTAACGTCGGTATTTCAGAATCCCCTCTAATATTGCCCGTTGCATTGTCAATTGCCCGCTGCGTTGTGAAGCGGACGACTCTGTAGAATAGTTTTTATCACGTGATATGAAATTGACCAATGCAACGCCTAGGAATAATAATATACTATATAAATACCACAATCTACCAGATTAAAGGTACATGCCCACTCAGTAGGCACAAAATGTTCTTTATATCAGAGACCTCATCTGAGACATATTCTGACAAAATAAACATTCATTCACCATTACCATGATTACCCCACGTATTGATTGGCATTAGCATGCATTTTATATTAGACGTAATTTTCGTCACTGATATCAGTTATTTTTGGATGTGAAATTATCATACTTTGTAATTTCTCGAAAATATTATGTTTTCAGGCAACGCGTTTAATTAGTATAAATAATTAAAAAATACCATGCCTCATTTGCATATTAAAATAGCCTGATACAACAACATAAATATTCTAAATTATTATATCTGTATAGCGGGCACTCGTAAATTTTAGAACTGGTGGAATAGTGACACAATTTAATTCCTATATACACTTATTTAATTCCTATATACATGATAAAGAACAGTTTGTGCTTACTGAGTGGACATGTACATTTAAATAGCCAATAAAACATACAGACATGCCGTGTGCTACGTGCCTTCAAGACTGGTCACATATAAACACTGAGCTACTGAGACAATTATCACGGATCTTGAAAGTGTACACTGAGACGATATACCACTCCGGATGTCGGGTCCACACTGGGTATAAGAGCATTGCTTCTCGGACACCCATTAGACGTGGCACTTCAGTCTGGTGGGACCTATTTATCATGTTTATTCGAACTAACTGCTATAATTATAACGGTTTACATCAGGAGTGTCGGATTAATTAATATGACTGTTTCGAGTTGAAGTGTTCGGGGAACTGGCCGGAATGACTCGGAAGAGGCCAGCAGTCGAAGATTGTACACACTTTTGCACAGCCCGTGCGCTTTATTTCATCGAAATCGGTGGAATAATAATAAATTGTGATAAAACTAATATGAGTCTATCTGATATCAGCTTCTTTTGCTGTTCATATATCCAAACAACAAACGTGGCCTGTCGGCACACGAATGCCCCTGGCGGCAGATTGGAGAAACTGTGGCAAAGTTTATTAACCAAAGTGATAAGTATTCACAAGCACATGTATGAATGTCAGAAGTTCAAGGTCATATTAAGGGAAGTGTTGATGTGTGGCATTTGTCTAGAAGTATGATGTATTGGCATATTAAAGTAATCCATCAAGGGATATAGAAGATATGACAGAAATGAGAAGTTGCGGCGAACGTCTTAATGTGGGTAAAAGTTCAAAGTTGTCATGGTCAAAAGGTCAAGGTCAGATTAAGGGCAGCATGGATGTGTGGCATTTGTCCACAAGTTTACTGTGTTGAAATATTTAAGTAATCCTTCAAGGGATATAGAAGTTATAACAAAATTTCGAAACTCGGCAAACTTCTTAATGTGCCGGACACACAGTCTAAACACTATATGCCTCCGGCTCTACCGAGACAGGGGGCAAAAAACGTCCATCTACGAACACGTCGATTCACCTGGTGTAATAAATACTCCCAGTTTCACCCAATAACCAGTGTGTACTGATCTCAAGGGAACGGCTGCCAAACATGCCATCAGTTCAGTATATCATCATGATCACGGTCCTGTGGAATTACCAGGGGAGATGTCAGTTCAAACCGCCAGTTGTGTCCTCATCTGGGCCAGTAGAGAGAGAGAGAGAGAGAGAGAGAGAGAGAGAGAGAGAGAGAGAGTAACCAAGTGGTATCTCGTGATACCTGTCCAAGGTGTGACCAGGCTTGATCCTGTTCTGACTACACCACGCATGCGGCTTTTGATATGGGGGTACACTGTTCATAATGTTGCTCCTGATCAGTACAAGCGTGTTCATTTACGGATCTGGAGCTTCACTGGCCTTACTGTAATATCAAGCCTCTTGGAGGTCTGACATTATTAAAACAATCCCTTACAATACCGGATTACACCTCTATATCTAGTTATCTTGCACTTCATTAGAGTTCGTTCTGTTCTCGTCACTATCAGAATCCGAAGTGTCATTAGTTTTTTCACCGGTCGTACAATAGTCCTCGGCCGGAACAGCTAAACAGCGAAAGGAACCTTCCTTTCGCGAAAGGACGATTTTCTACGAAAGGAAGGTTTGGATTGTAGTTTAAATCAATTTTAGTTCAACTAAACTAATGCTTACAGTTAAATAAGTGTATTTCATATGTTTATGTATGATTTGATATTATGGGATGTAAAATTTATATGTTTAAAACGGGTTTAAAACCTTCCTTTCGTAGAACAATCTTCCTTTCGCGAAAGGAACTTCGCAACTTTGCGAAAGGAAGATTGTTCTATGAAAGGAATGTTTTGATGTAGCTTAAATCAATTTTAGTTCAACTAAACTAATACTTACATTTAAATCGGTATGTTTATGTATAATTTGATGTTGTGGGATGTAAAATTTATATGTTTGGTGTTAGATGAAGGACAGAACGTTCACTTCTCAGAAGGAGCATTCCTTTTGCGAAAGGAACACTTTTGTTTCTGCGATACGAATGTTTTTTTTCCTCCAAGTTAAATGTTTTTTTTAATATTCATTAATATTATGTTAATGCATTTTTCATTATAATGCATTAGACATAATTTTATATTATTATAAAACGTATTCCTTTTGGGGAATGCGTGATCCTTTTTGGGAAGGAATTGTCGGGAAATGAAGCTTTTCTGGGTGTTAGTAACTGTTACGAAACACCAAAATACACCCAAATCGGAACCCCACCCAAATATAGTCCAAATGCACCAAATGCACCGCAAATACATCCTACAACGTATCCCACAGTAGTGTACCGGTATTCGATGTATATGAAAGGAAAAGATCGTTGCAAAATGACGATTGTTCTACGAAAGGAAGGTTTTAATGCTGTTCAAATCAATAGTTTAGCTATACTTATAAGTTAAATCTATTGATTAAGTCATTGTATTTAATAGGTTTATGTATAATTTGATATTATGTTGGACAGCATTCAAAGGAACATTCCTTTCTAGGAAGGATTGATTGATTGATTATTGGTGTTTAACGGCCTATCATCTGCCAGGGTCATTTAAGGCCGGGCCAACGGGATGGATTATCCCGTATTGAACCTGTCCACAATGAGGGAAATTCCCAAAATCAGAACTCAATATTTACAGAACTATAATTATATTCAGTCCTGAAATCAGAATATCCTGACCTGGTGCCACACCAGTCAATTAGCTCTGCCCCAAAGTAATAGGATTAGCTTTAAGCTTATTACTTCTTAATGGAGCATAACATGTTTTAGCTCTCAAGTACAGGGGGCATGTAAATGAGGGCCAAACCATGTAAGTCGGCATTCCGGAAATGATGAATACCGATCGTTAAACTACCCTTCGTTACTCCCAACCACCACCCAATTTCTAGGAAGGAAGACTGTTTTTTCGATAAGTGTTTTCCCAGATATTACCAATCAGAGTTTATACTGTTTTCCGTACCGGATAGTGTGTGGTCACCGACATAATATTAAATTCTTATATTTAACGACGGCACTGGCTCGATGCCCTTGCATGACGTCTCCCAAGAAGGGGGGAAAGGAAGGAGGTGGAAACAGAGGAAACCGGCCCCGCTAGATTCTACTACTTTACAACAAACATACCGTTATTTCAATATTTTATTTAAATACAAGTATATTCAATATTACATACAATCAATACTTTGGCGAATAATCCGTCCAATGGAACACAAATGTGTTTTCCGGTAAAGTCCCAAATTATGTCACAAATAGTTATGTCCCTGCAATATCAAGTACGGCAAACAGTATATACTGATTATAGGACCATATCTACCTGCAATATCCAGTACGGCAAACAGTATAGACTATGATTATAGGACCATATGTACCTGCAATATCCGGTACGGAAAACTGCATAGACTGATTATAGGACCATATGTACCTGCAATATCCAGTACGTGAAACCATGGGAAGACTGAGAACTGGCTGTTGTAGAGGGGTGGCTGTTGAAGAGAGGTAAATCATATAGTAAATATCAGAGCTACAGCTAAGGTGCGTAATTTTATAAACTGTTTTTATTTCTTCACCAAAACTGGCAAGTCGGGAGTACTCAATGAGACGATTCTAACGCTCTCCCAACTTGCCAGTTTTAGTGAAGAAGTAACAAAATTGATCAAATTACGCACACTAACTGTATCTCTGATAATTAATAACAATGGGTCTTAGAATTTTGGCTGTTAAATAGAGGTGGCTGTTGTAGAGAGGTGGCCGTTCGTGGAGGTTCGACTGTAGTATGATAATAGGACCATATGTACCTGCAATATCCAGTACGGCAAACCGTATAGACTATGATTATAGGACCGTGTTTCTGCAACAGGTGTCCTACGAACAGGTAGAAACCGGACCTCCATTGATTACAACTGTCACAAACATTTGTTTTCTCCTAATTCTGATAGACCCGTCTGACAATAACAAGAGGACGAAAAGTGTTATAATCCAATTGGCAGACTTGGACTGTTTCCAGGAAATGGGTAGCTATCTCAAACAAATGTTCCAACCGCTCTTATCACCTAATTATGATTAGACCCCGTCTGACAAAAACAAGAGACGAAAAGTGTTATAATCCAATGGCAGAATGGATTGTTTCCCATGGATGGGTAGCTCATCTCAAAATGTCAACCGCTAATTCCATTAAATCTGGCAGGTGTGACATAATTACATTTCAATTTCAAATGTAGTCGCCGGCTGCCGTTCTTGATAATTATCATCGGGGCATGAAATAATTATGCATAGAATGTGAGAAAAATAAAATTGTTGGAAAAAAAATCCGACAGCCGGAAATTAGACAGAAAAATTTCACATCAGTTGTCTTATAATATGCCCCCGCGTAGTCTGATCAGAAAATACGATGTTCGTCTTTCAGATATTCAAGGTTAAATCCCTATCATAGTATGGTGCTGGACGAATTATGTATCTAATTGTTAAAAGCTGTGTGGTTTATTTTGTCAGCCGGTGGCCCACATGTAAACACGTTCAAGTAGTATGTGTATATAATTAGTAATATATCTATCATCACATATTAAATTGTAAATAACGAAAACAAAACCATAAAATCATTGTTCACGGTTTTCATGATAGGCTCCACGCTAACAATGGGTGCGGGTGGCACGTCAAATGCCATACCGTCGGCAATCAACTATCTTTCTATTCTCTTATGTGTGAACTAAAATGAGTTAGGATCCTCTTGTTTGGTGTTTAATTCCAAAGTCCGAACAGAACGACTGAAATTTACCGGAAAACACTCGCAGTTAAGAACGGACAGTACTAATAGTCTGTTCCTCACAAATAATAGATAATAATAGTATTTTAGGCATGGTATAATAACTATTATAATTACTATAATGATTAAATATTGTGTTTCAAATATGATGCCGTCGGATGTAGATAGTGTTATTATTCCAGATTCCATATTAGCGTGATTATTATATATTACCGGAAAACACATTCGCTGACTCGATTTACCGGAAAACACCTTCGCTGACTCGATGTCCGTGATTTACCGGAAAACACGTCAGGGGAATATACCGAAAACCATTTTGTATAAAAATATGTTTGTAACGAGATGTCAGTGATTTTACAGGAAAAACACATGTGTACAGTATATGTATGCAAGACGTCGTAATCGGCCAGTCAGACTCGTCAGGGGGATATACCAACAAACATTTTTAATATACTAGATGTTTGTGTATGACATTATATCAGTGATTCACCGGAAAACACGTGTAATGCGCAGCATTTGTACTAGTTGTACCATTATAGATAATGATCAGTTTATGACCATTGTACATCCTGGTGCAATTTGTATAATGTATGCGATAATCTCAGTTTCTACATTGTTCACGAGTTAATCTCTGTGTAACCCTGAATGTGTTAACCAGGTACCACCTACTGTGAAATATTATTGGGCACGCGTCTTTGTGTACTTTAGCGAATATCGCCGCCTAAAGGCGTTAATCACGCCACTGTGTATTGTAGTGTAACTTCAAAGAATTTGTTAAACCAGTTGTACCATCTTTATCACCAGTTTAGATATTCGGTTAGCTAGAATAAGTTAAACACCACTTGCAAACCAGATTATGACCAGTGTACAGTACGTACAGTATGACATTTGCAACCACAGTATGCGTTGTGTCTTCTGTGCTGTGCAGTTCTGTGGCTCTCATGTGCTGTGCAGTTCTGTGGCTATGCTGGTACGAAGTGTCCTACGGTATATTTTGTCAGCCAGCCGCCTCAGTAGATGATAGTCATATCCGTATTATCTTGGCACGCGTCTAGATCATGATCAGCGTGTGACCAGTGTTGATCATGATCAGTAATATAGATGTAGATGATCAGCTTGTGACCAGTGTAGATCATGATCAGTAATATAGTTGCCCATTTTTACAGACTCCAGACTGCACTTCACGATCATTAATCTACACTGTTCGCTAGCTGACCAGTAGTTTAAATAATGATCACCTTTTGACCAGTATAGATCAGTAATATAGATGTAGATCATGATCAGCTTGTGACCAATGTAGATCATGATCAGTAATATAGTTGCGCATTTTTACAGACTCCAGACTGCACTTCATTATCATTGATCACTTTATGACCAGTATAGGTCAGTAACATAGATTTGCGCATTTTTACAGACTCCAGACTGCACTTCTGTCAAAGAAGACGAACGAGATGACCAACACTGCCAAGTCGGAGAGAAAGTTGTTAGTAACATACAGTGTATCGCCAAATTATACATCCCACGTACATCCCACTTACACAATTGATTTGGAAGCAGATCAAATTTTGAAAGTATTTCACCCCGCAATGTGACAACAATGCATGCCAGTCACAACAATTGGTGATGGTAATTGCCTATACAGGGTAAGAAAAATAAACGTAAGGACGACAACTGCTAAGCGTCAGAAAATTCAAGAGTGAACAATTTCTATATTCTATGTATTTGGAAGCAGATCAAATTTTGAAAGTATTTCACCCCGCAATGTGACAACAATGCATGCCAGTCACAACAATTGGTGATGGTAATTGCCTATACAGGGTAAGAAAAATAAACGTAAGGACGACAACTGCTAAGCGTCAGAAAATTCAAGAGTGAACAATTTCTATATTCTATGTATTTAATGCATGTTATACAGTATACAATAATTTCTATATTACATGTGCTAGCTTAACAGCTTCATTGTATGTCATTTTATAATAGCTAACGCAAACGCAAACGCCGCGAATCCATTATATGGAAGCCTCTTATGAGGTGGTATTGCATTTGCATATATTATAAAATGCTATGCAGTATGCAAATAATTTCTATATTAACAGTGGAATCTCTCCAAACCGGACACCATGGGAGGTCCCCAGGGTGTCCGGTTTTGACCTCCCAGGGTGTCCGGTTTGTAGATGTTCCACTGTAAATCAGACATGTGAGCACCTCATGACACATTCTAGTGTTTTTCAATCACAAAAATTCATTGTAATCGGAGATGCATAACAGCGAAACACATTTACTGTAAACATCTATATTTTCCAGAGTGTCCGGTTTAGAGGGGTTCCACTGTACATGTGCTAGCATAACAGCTTAATTGTATATCATTTTATAATAGCTGCAATGCAAACGCCGCGAATCCATTATCTGGAAGCCTCTTATGAGGTGGTATTGCATTTGCATATATTATAAAATGCTATACAGTATGCAAATAATTTCTACATTACATTTGCCAGCATAAAAACATAATTGTATGTCATTTTATAATAACTGCAATGACAATGTTTATAGCTGCAATGCAAATGCCGCGAATCCATTATATGGAAGCCTCTTATGAGGTGGTATTGCATTTGCATATATTATAAAATGGTATACAGTATGCAAATAATTTATATATTAACAGTGGAACCTCTCCAAACCGGACACCATGGGAGGTCCCAAGGGTGTCCGGTTTTGACCTCCCAGGGTGCCCGGTTTGTAGATGTTCCACTGTAAATCAGACATGTGAGCACCTCATGACACATTCTAGTGTTTTTCAATCACAAAAAGTCATTGTAATCGGAGATGCATAACAGCGAAACACATTTACGGTAAACATCTATATTTTCCCCCGATGTCCGGTCCGGTAGAGGGGTTCTACTGTACATGTGCTAGCATAACAGCTTAATTGTATGTCATTTTATAATAGCTGCAATGCAAACGCCGCGAATCCATTATCTGGAAGCCTCTTATGAGGTGGTATTGCATTTGCATATATTATAAAATGCTATACAGTATGCAAATAATTTCTACATTACATTTGCCAGCATAAACACATAATTGTATGTCATTTTATAATAGCTGCAATGACAATGTTTATAGCTGCAATGCAAACGCCGCAAATCCATTATATGGAAGCCTCTTATGAGGTGGTATTGCATTTGCATATTTGTCCCAAGACAGCAGAGACAAGAGAATGAAAAGATTTTGTTCAGAAAAGGGTAGGACAAACCCAAATGTCATTGTCTCTACAGACGGAACACGGATTTGCCTATACACATCATATGCCGGGAAAAAGAAAAAAACAAATTAAACGGAAACGGTCCGAAAAATCAAGAACACAATCCAAAAAAAAGATCTATAACAGAGATAAAATGTGACTAGAAATGTGGCCTATGAGGCACTATGGGGTTAATGCAGCATATGTAGTTGCAGATGTACCGGTACAAGGCGTATATAATAGCATGCGAAACGGATTGGACAATGTTCAACTCCTGACTCATAGGGTCTCGCATTTATTTATGTTTCCCCCGCCATATGTTACCACCCGGTCAGGCAGTCGTTATGCCTCTTGTAACAAGGACTTGTTGTGACATGGTATGTAGCTGCAGATGTACAAGGCGTATATAATAGCATGCGAAACGGATTGGACAATGTTCAACTCCTGACTCATAGGGTCTCGCAGTTATTTATGTTTCCTCCGCCATATGTTACCGCCCGGTCAGGCAATCGTTATGCCTCTTGTAACAAGGACTTGTTGTGACATAGTATGATTCAAAAGTATCGTGCAAGTCATTGCCTTTGTGGTCAACGCTGCCTGTGTACCGTCTACCATATGTGACGAAATATTTCGTTTCCGTATGGATAGTAGTGCACAGTCAGACAACTGCACAGACATACGGACTTGTTGTGACATATTATGATTCAACAGTATCGTGCAAGTCATTGCCTTTGTGGTCAACGCTGCCTGTGTACCGTCTACCATACGTAACGATATATTTACCACCCGTACATTGTATCTCCAAAAGGCCGGGAAGGTACATGCATCGCTCCAAAAAGCGGAAGGGACATGGACCAGGGCATACACTGATACACAAGGATATATTATACATTCATAACGTGTAATGAGATGTACACACATGCAACATCCTGCTGAAGATGTACTTACGGGAGCATTTAGCTATATACAAATATTCACATATACCAATATTAAAAATGGGAAGAAATACATATAGAGCAGTGTCTACACTGACACGCCAGATAGTCTGATAACATAAGGAGAGCATACACTGCAGGTGTATTTGTGACATTTGTATGTAGTCTGTAAACTATACTTGTGTGTATTTCCCATACAACTGTGTGTGTGATTCAGTATAGCATAAATATAAAATATGGCAAAATTTTACTAATTTAACTCTTTTTTTTCCCCACAATATATGTCAATTACATACTGTACTTTGTCTAGATATATTCTTTACAATACCTAGTGACAGTATCTTTGGTGTTTTTTTAGTATATTTATATGTATATAGCCTGTATTTGGGGGCTTCAGTTTGCATTAATTTAAATAATGGTTAAATTAAACCGATTTTTTAAAATATATATATGTCTATTATATGCTATATTTTATATCAATATATGCTTTACACTACTAACTGATACTATACTATTTGGGTGTATTTGTGTCCGTGTAACCACATAAAACCTTCCTTTCTGTAACACTCTTCCTTTCGCAAGCCAAGGGGAACCTACAAGAAATGTGACGGAGACATGGACAGACGGGCGGACACTTGGGACATTTCAATAAGTGGGTATAATTAAATTTAACTTGTAAAGTATTAATTAGTTTAGGTGAACTTGTAATTATTGATTTAAACTGCGTTAAAATGTTCCTTTCGTAGAGCAGTGTTCCTTTTGCGAAAGGAACGTTATATCTATGTAGCCGGTTAAACCCTCTATGTAACACCAAATATATAAATGTTATATAAAATTTGAGATAAACATATAAATTGTAATTAAATTCAACTTGTAAGTATTAGCTAAGAGGAACTAATACCGAAATTACTGCATTAAAACCTTCCTTTCGTAGAACAATCTTCCTTTCGCGAAAGGAACCTTCCTTTCGCGAAAGGAAGCTTCCTTTCGCTGTTTAGTCAAACCCGTCCTCGGCCGTTTCCGTAGGCTGCATTCGTCAGTACCCGTAAGCGCCTCGGGTCAGAAACCACCAATGTTCCAGGTATCAGCGCACTAATTTCTGGTGAACATTACATTCCATCCTGTTTTCTTTTGAAGCTGTCACTCCCCGGGGTCGGATGGTTCACTCCAGAAATTATCATACCATAGAAATCGCTTATTGGCTCAGCCTCATTAAGCACGTTCGGGACTTGGTCCGAACTTTCAGATCGCCAACCGAGGTACTATGCGTACTGTTCCTGCGGTAACACCTTTAAAACTGACTTTGTCCTTAAAACATATTTGGCACTACATGTATTTCTTATTTGGCACATTCCTTTGACGCACTTGGTACATCATCTCAATCCAAATCAGACTTATTTAAAACTTGATTATCACAGTTTGTCTTCGGCACAATAAATCCAATTAAGAATTTACACACAATACATCCAGTTAAGAATACATTAAAACACTTTTTACATTTAAAAAATCCAGTCCACAAATTCTTTGTCTTTACTACTATAAAATCCATTTAAAATGTCCCAGTTCGCGGATTCTCTGTATTTACTATTCTGACTATAGTAAAATCCATTTAAAACGTCCTGACCTAGAGACTCAGTCTCTAACACAGTCCGACCACCACACTTAGAGACTTGGTCTCTCCGTTTCTGCCGTAAAACACTCCACATATTATTGTACTCTACTACAACTGGGCCCTGTAGAGTTATTAGTCATTCTCCGCAGTCAGCCTCAGCACCTCGTGAAATGTGGTGCCTCTGATCAAGGCATTGCCGCAACCCGCTCCACTTGGCCGTCTTCCTTAATGATGTATATTTGGACGTGATATATGACTACGTCCAACCCAATCTCGCCAAACCTCGGGCATTTCTACCAAATGTCGCATTTTGCCCGAATGTCTGCCCTTGATGCTGTGCTTGCACCCTTGGGATGCAAGCCAATGGCTACCACTATCCCCTTTCCAAACATCTCCTTTACCATATCCGGAGTGGGATATGTCTCTGGCTGAATGGCTAAATCGGATATCCGAACCACGAGCAAAAATGATCAACCGCTGAATTGGCAGTTACTACTGCGGTATGTGACGGCAGCGGAACACATTCAACCACTTGGTGAATTGATCTACCCTCATCAGGATGTGTTCATGTCCCCGGGGAGTAGTAAGCAATGGACTCATGAAATCAGTCTGCACTCGCTCAATTGGTGCACTGTATGTGGAGGCTTTGAGCCTGCCATAACCTATTGCCATTCCATCCCAAAATCACTTTTCTTTCATGCTTGCCTTATTTCTCACCACACCCTGATGTCCGGAAAATGGAATGTCATGGTTCCACTCTAATGCCAGACTCTCGCACTACCAAGTCTTTCTCGTCACATTCATATCTGGTTCGGTATAGTACCCCCTCAATGAGTACAAACTGCTCTTGGTCGCAGGGCTCGCTATAAATAAAGGGGCTTCCTCAGGCTGAGCAGACGTTCTCAACCATTCCAGGATCAACTCTAGATCTTTGTCCTTTCATTGAGCTTCTCTAAGCTCTTCTACAGAGAATCCACAACTAGACGGTGTCTCTGACACACCCACTGTCGTCCCTTTAGGGACACGCCAGTCTAAAACGTAAAACCGTCACCTTGGGTGACGAAGTCAACACAGAACTCCCTCGCCAAGGTCATTACACCCTCCTGGATCCCACGGCCAGATCACATCGAGACCAGGCTCGCCCAGTTCCATCCTTGCCCGTACCTCTGGTGGCTTGGCCTTCCCTGTCTCGCCGGATTCAGCACCGGGACTCTCACTGGCAACACCGACGTCTTTGCCCTCATCCGTCCCATCTGCGAAATCCATTCCACGCTCGCCACCAGGTGAGCAAACACGGTAAGTTTGCCCCTCTGATGACACCCCGGAAAATGTTTGCTCCTCCTTGCATGCTATGATATGCTCCAACCCGCAAGCAACCGGAAACACGTGTTCGCTACGCACGTGATCCTTGTCCCTACCTTTGAACACATGTTCATGACGCACATGTTCCTCCTTGACAAAACCGGGACAAATGTGTTCGCTACGCACATTCTCCCCGCTTGCATTTGGATACATACCTACCTTGCATGCTACAGGACACACGTTTTCCTTCCTTGTTGAATATTGGATTTCCACTTCAATCGGAACCCTGTTCCTATCACCATCTCCAACCTGAGATCCTGAGTCACTTGGTGACTATCAACCTTCGGGCAAATCGGACCGACATCCATTTCAGGTTTTCTACTTCCACTAGGCGATTGACTCATCGACTGTTCCCGCACACCCATCTTAGATGGATACAAAGTGGCCCCACTACTACTCCGTGTGGCATCAATCATCACATCTCTACTGGGGGCTAGTGCCACCTTTCCGCACTTAGTGCGAGTACTTGGTACCCAAACTCGGTATCAGACTTGGTGTAGACGTATCCATCATTGGATCAACTAACCATTCGGCCCACGCAGCTTTTCGAACAGATTTTGACTTTCCATCCGGAGAATGGCCTATTTTCTTACCATTCCTCTTTGGACAATTCCTTTTAAAGTGGCATTCCTTCAAACAAGCAAAACATTTGTTTTTCAATGGACACTCCATGTATGTATGAGTTGGTTTCCTGCATATGGAGCACCTCTGATGGAAATCCCTTTTGCGGGCCAGCACAATCAAATGTTCCAAACATTTCTGCAGTTTCACAAACGCATCTTTCCAATGATGTGATGCGGCCTTCTGAAGTTGTTGGTTCAGGTCTGGCTGGAGTGGGCACCATCTCCTTCTGCTGCGGAGCTTTCACCTCAAAAACCTGGGGTCCCTCATTGTCAAGATCTGGCGGTCGCTTGGTTTCTCTCCTGTTAGATTTACCATACATCGCGCAGTGCACATGCTGGTACCAGAGTACATCGTTGATGGTTTGTTGTATGGTTGCCGGTCTACCCAGGTATACATGCTGGCCTGCCTCTTTGTCCAATAAACCTTGACAAAGTCTATTTACCGCCTGCTGGTTACAGTAATGTTTGGGCAAATCTTGGAATGCCCGAACTGCCAGCAACTGTATTCTATCAGCCCAGTCACTGAGCTTCTCTCCAGGATTCAGCACTGCCGTCTCAAACTTCACCTGAACAGTCTCGGTCAACTCTGGACTAAATCGACTTTCTAATTTACTCAATAATTGATCAAAGGTCATGTCAGTTGTCGCTATCATGGCCTGAAAGTCAGCGGCTTTCCACACAAACACCAGCGCAAACTATGAACACGAACATCTTGTGTCCACTGACATGCGTCTGCATACTGGAGAAAGCGCTGTCTAAATGTCAGCCAGTTACCAGTACCATCGTATTGCAGACCCTTAGGTAAACTTTTAATTACGTCTACAAAGTTACTGGTGCGCGACCTTGACTGACTCCGGTAACTGGAGTACTTGGTACTCGAGTGGTACCGTGATGTTGTTCTAGGTGACCTTGACATACTTTGGCTAGACTCTGACCGTGACCTGTTTCGCTTGTGACGACTGACCTTAGGTACTTGGTACTCGAACGATACTTCGTTCTGGGTGACCTTGACCTACTTCTACCGGACCTTGACCTACTTTCACTGGTGCGCGACCTATGTCTGTGTCTAGTCCGCCGGTCATGTTGAGTGTATGAATGTCTGTCCTTTGTCGTCTGGTATGACCTTGACCTACTCGTACTGTTGTAAGTGCAACTGGAAATTGATGGCTTCTATTTTTATTGTGCCGCGCACCTACATCAATGTCATAGGAATGTTTGTTCCGTTTCGCCTTTTGTGACATTGACCTACTTTCTGAATCTCGGGAGCGATACCCAGACCGTGACCGTCTATTACGATGTACCGCATCCCTCCCGTACTTAGTACGCGAGTACCGTTCGTCCCTAGGTGACCCAAGTGACCTTGACCTCTCCCTTTCGACATCATACTCTGTCGACCTAGAGGTACGCCTATTTCTCCCTCGACCTTCGGCATTGTTGTACTTGGTACGAGAATGACGACCACTCACATCTCTATGCCAGAACTTGGTTCTGGAAATATCACCCTTTAACCTTGGGTGCTTTGACTCTGGCTCACTGTCCGATTCCACACGTTGTTTATGTAACCCATTGTTGTTCAACAGCACGTCACCCACTTGCTGCAGTTGTGTCTCCCTGTGTTTTCTCTCCCGAGTATCACCCTCAAGTTTAACTTTGGGTCCGACACCACCATACTTGGCATCTGTGAGACCACCCTTGTACCTAGGCTCAGTTCTTAATAAGTGAGAGACAATTTGCAGTGTTTGCTCGACTTCCGCCTTAATATTGTCGTAACTGCCCGTAGATGCACAGTCCTCCTCCTCCCATTCTATAAACCGCCTCTCCACTGGCAATGTGTCATCAAATTCCTCAGTCATATCCACTGCCTGGCCATGTTTACAACTTGGTTGTAGAGTTTGGGTTGAGGTTGGGCTGAGGTTGTTTGGGTGTCAAATGTACGGTGCTGTGGCTATTTTGTACAAAGGGGAACTTATAAATTATATTTTTTTTTATAAACAAAAATTACCAGTCAAAATTACAACCTTTTCTACTGCGAAATTACACTTGCACAACAACTACATCTTAGTATGGGCTATTTAATTGATTATTGGAATCAACAATAGGAACTTGAAGCAAATTTTCAGAATGGACCCGCCTTCCTGTCACTTGAACCGTCTTTCAAAAAAACAAAAATTATTTCCTTTTTTATTTTACCTAAATACAAACAAATTACTTTGGGGAAATTATTTATTAATTACAATTGATGATTATATTATTATAACCTTGTAAAATTAGATGGAAACCCGAATTTTCTTCTTGGTGTTTGTTTTCCCGCGAAAATTGAGCCGCTTATATCGCGAAAGAAAAATAAAAAACAAAACACGAACTAAATCACAATTTATTGAAAATACAATCCAATTCAAGCACATTTGGGGGACTATATCTGAATACAACGCTGTGTTTACTCTCTTGGAGAGATAAACGTGGATTCCAATGTGGAAATGGACAATTTCCCACGCCGGCTGATCTGGTCTGGATTTCAACTCCAGATAAGCAAATTGCAAAATTGTTTTGCAAGTTCTCCCACGACGTGAAAACTATTATGACATCCTCGTCGCCATTGTAATATCAAGCCTCTTGGAGGTCTGACATTATTAAAACAATCCCTTACAATACCGGATTACACCTCTATATCTAGTTATCTTGCACTTCATTAGAGTTCGTTCTGTTCTCGTCACTATCGGAATCCGAAGTGTCATTAGTTCTTTTTTATGTGTTCACCGGTCGTACAATAGTCCTCGGCCGTTTCCGTAGGCTGCATTCGTCAGTACCCGTAAGCGCCTCGGGTCAGAAACCACCAATGTTCCAGGTATCAGCGCACTAATTTCTGGTGAACATTACATTACGTACAAACATCACCCCCTTTTTTTCTGCGGAGTCGTAATAATTATTAATCTGGTAAATAATCTCTCATCGTCGATAGTCAATAACCTGTTTCACGTACACATGAGTTACTGTGCCTTTGCAGACCGTTACCGCCGGTCATAGTCTCGATATTATAATCCACTCCCGTACATCAGTATGTGACCTGAGAGAATGAACGATTATTATTATGATGACATTTAACCATTTCACCCTACATAACTTCCATGGATTCGTCCATGATGAATTTTAGATGATTCCATATATTGAACAGGTTGTGCTGGGCTTCAACAGCATATGTTGTAATATAGGGAGACCTGTTTGTTCGTCCATTCTTTAGATATGATATTTTCGGGCAAAATAAACATTCATTTACCATTACAGGACGTGTTAATTGACATTATTATACTGTTTATACGCAACTTGAATTGCCACTTTGATATCATGGGCAATAACCGTGATTCCTTAAAATGTTAACGAAAACACATATTTATTCTCTCTATTTATTTGTTGTGTACAATGATGGTTTCGACATACGTTAAACGGATGATTCAAATATATTTATATATTTATCATATATTTAATGATGATTCAAATAAGTGGCGGAGTTCTATATAGAAAACAAAGCTTAGTCCGATGATTATGTCCGGTCCCTAAATTATGTTCGCTCATTTATAAATGCACGCACGCATGGTACGGCTGTACTCAAATACACACATTACATAGTGGATATCCATCGATATTTCATTGCCGGAGACGTCACCGCGGTTTATTTGATGTCGATAGCAATATCAGTGAAATACTGCGATGTGATAAATAGAGAATAGTAGGTTAGTGCCGTGAAAGGAAAAATATCTGGTAAGGCTTAGGAAACGGGATGGGCGAGGCTCTGCCGATTTTTCTATTTTTCCCATTCACGGCACTAACCTACTATTCTATTTATCCCGTCAACACCTACAAATGGCTTTGAAATGCAAAAAGTAACCACAATCACGGCATATATTCATACGCGGTGGTTAGGTCGTATTGACAGGATATCAAAAAAAAATCACGGCACCGTGTTTCACGGCACATACGCACTGTGTTGAGGGGATAAACATGATAAATACGAAAACTTGCATATCGCTTAACATGCTTAATGTTGAGATGTACCTGTCATACTTTTCGCTGTAAATAATTGTATTGTAACAATCAAGCGGACTAATTATTTTTGTCGAGTCATATAACGGAAAACTCGCGCGTTTGTTTGTGTGTGCTTCTGTCCATCAGAAAATTGGGTTTGTTTTGTTTACCCATTTGGCGGGTTAATCAATGGCTGTGCATGGGCACCAAATTTGAATTCATTTCGCACGTGTGTAATTTTAATAAACTCGCGGGTTTGTATGTTTATGTAGCTACGCTGGTTTGTATGTTTATGTAGCTACGCTGGATGCACACTTTAACCGTCGTAGATTCAGAAGACAATAACAATTTATGTTCAGGAGTCACTGAGCATGCTGAGAAGGTGAATCAGATTGTTGGTGTTCATTAATTTTAGGTACACCAAATCTCTTCGCCACCTCTCCCTTCTGCTCGGCTCTTACGAGCAACAGGGGATACCATTCACATCGATGAAGAATTACAAACTGAATGAACATTGCACAATAAAATTGACCAACCCCACATACACGACACTTTTATTGACCAACCGTAAAAAAAAAAGCAAATACATTTGCATTCTTAAATATATTGCGCAGACCGTCAATATCGCCCACAAACGGTCAATTTTATTGAGGGGAATATTATGAAATATTACGTGCTACCCAGTGGTTTACTGTGATTCTAGAGGGAAATATTTCCTCTCAGAGACGTAATTGACGTCATGTTTTGACGTCATTCCCGGCGAAGAAACAATTCATACGCTAACGTCAAAATTGTCAATTGTGACAACGTTATAAGCAACGTTATAAGAGCAAATTTCACATTTTTTTCGAGGAGCATGTAATATACAATTTATTCGGCTACCATTTTGAAATACCGGATTTATTTCCCTTAGCCTGCTCCGCACTCGTTTCTTTATCGGATGTCTCGCGAAATAAATCCCGTATTTCAAAATGGTAGTGGAATAAATTATATTTATCTCCCCGAGGAAGCAATATCTCCCGAGGCGATAGCCAAAGCGGATATTTTTTTGAGGGAAGGTAATCCACAATATTTCCCTCAACCAAGGGCGGTATTTATTTTATTTAATTATGCCGAAAACAAATATGATTACATCGTCATCGGCCAGAAACAAATGTAACTTATGCAAGAAAATAAATTCGAAACCACCGATGTTCAGTTTATTTTAAGGTAATAAAGTAGACTTACTTATTATACTGCTTTGCGTTCAGTAATTCAATAAGTTTTGCAACATTTCGCATTTTTTAGTTAGCAGAAAGCCAACTATAATTAAAAAACTTATGCACCCGGTGCGATTAGAAACCGCTACCACGACGACGGCAACGTCGTGTAACGCAAATATCGTCGGCATTACCACTGCGCCACGACGTTTCGGGAGTTTTCGGCTAACGCGAGGTTGATATTGTCATTTATCTCAACACAGTGCCTATGTTTCGTGAAACACGGCGCCGTGAGACATATTTGATATCTTGTCAAAAGACATAATCACAATTCATACGCGGTCACACAAATGGGTAGTGTTGACCAGTGGCAGTGCTGGTTGATCAGACTGGTGAAAATGGGTAGTGTTGACCAGTGGCAGTGCTGGTTGATCAGCCTGGTGAAAATGGGTAGTGTTGACCAGTGGCAGTGCTGGTTGATCAGACTGGTGAAAATGGGTAGTGTTGACCAGTGGCAGTGCAGGTTGATCAGACTGGTGAAAATGGGACTGTTCACAGAGTGCCGGTTAAATTTCGCAAATAAAAACGTTATCGCCGGAAAATAGAATTGTTAAAATTAAGTTCATGCTATTTTCTGGATGTCAAATCAATTTCCATTAAGACCCTCAATATCCAATCGTTTGCTCTGTACCACAGGGCTACTAAAATAATTCCATTGTATTCAACTCAATCTGTATAGATAAGAGTACTGCATGAATTCAAGTGGGTGGGGAATATTCAACATTGCCTGTGCTCTGTACCCCATTATATGCGTCATTCAGACATGAATGACGTCATAATTATAAGTACGTCATTTAAAATAAAAATGGCTGCTCCCAGTGATTCCAGTCGGGTATAAACGAACACAATTGTTGTTTGTCGTGTTGATTATTATTCGCAATCGCAGATCGCTATCCTTGCAGAACCTGCTCCGAATGAAAATAGATGGGTCCGGTGAATTTTGAGAGTATATTTCGTTGAAAAGAAGCTGTAATTTCACATTGTCGGTGACAAAATATAAACCATTCTTCATCGAACTATGTTCTGAGCGCCAAAGTGTGTTTGATGCAATTCGGTTCTAATTTATCTCCTTTTGAAGGCTAAATGAATTAAGTTGATTTAAATGCTCTTTTATATGGAACGCCAAATCTACATAAACTCAAATAATTAATGCTAGCTTCAAATAATTAGTGCTCTAATTCTATTAGTGCTCTCTCAATTTCAATTAGTGATCTCTCTAATTCAATTTGTGCTCTCTCTAATTCAATTTGTGCTCTCTCAAATTCAATGTGTGCTCTCTTTAATTCAATTAGCGCTAGCTGTAATGATAATTAATAGAGAGAGCACACATTGAATTAGGGAGAGCACAAATTGAATTAGAGAGAGCACAAATTCAAGAGAGAGCACTAATTGAATTAGAGAGAGCACAAATTGAATTAGAGAGAGAGCACAAATTCAATTAGAGAGAGACACAAATTGAATTAATTAAAGAGATCACTAATTGAATTGGAGAGACTGATATGTGTATATACACTGGTCACCAATGATCCACACAGACTGACGTGGCTGTACACTAGTCATACTATGAACAATGAAACATGAAGATACGAAAGAACTTTGTATCTACACGATATGAGGGGATACACAGTTACACAGTACATACTGTTGTTCGAAGTTTGCCTCCTCCTCCTCGCAGTGGTTTGGACATAGTTATGCAAATTTAGGACACTCGCTGATTGGATAAATTGAATATATAATTCAACATCCTGGACGGCTATTCTATGATAGAGTGTACAAAGTATGTTCCACTTTTGGTGAAAAATCAACTTCAATATTTGACGAAATCAACATATGTGTCATGTTGCTGTACATCTTGAGGACAGGGAATCCAAAATATTTCAGCACAAAGAGATCAAACTTCAATGCAAATTTGTATATGTTCCAATGCCAGTCAGTCTGAGGTACGGACCCTACAAATTTTACAAAAGTATACTATCAGCATATCAGAAATACTCTACAGACAATATATATAATGAACATATATAGTTGAAATGGAAATATGTCGAGTAACCATGAAGATATTCAAGATGGCGTCCAAGATGGCAGCTGTTTTGAAAATAAGCATTAACATGTATAATTGTTCAAATCACTCTATAAAC
Source organism: Conchocele bisecta (assembly GCA_029237695.1). NCBI lineage: Eukaryota > Metazoa > Mollusca > Bivalvia > Lucinida > Thyasiridae > Conchocele > Conchocele bisecta. The sequence goes on along the minus strand of CM055267.1, from coordinate 125,197,392 downwards.
CAGTGCTTCAATTTTTGTTGGCAATATTATATGCATACTATAATAAGAACTAAAATTTGAAGTGAAGGAAGATGACATGTGATGCAGGGTCAAGGTCATATTCAAGGTCAAAGTTCAAATATTAGTCATTTTGTATTGTTCCTAACACTAATCATACCTTTTATAATCAAGTTTTGAATGGAAAGTATAAATACCAACATATACGAATACTATTAATCTACAAACATGTAATGCATATATTTAGGTAAAATGACGATACATTTATGTAGAATAGCCGTCAAGATATACAAGATGACGTCTCTTTAATTCAATTAGCGCTAGCTGTAATGATAATTAATAGAGAGACCACAAATTGAATTAGAGAGAGCACAAATTGAATTAGAGCACAAAATTGAATTAGAGAGAGCACACATTGAATTAGAGAGAGCACAAATTGAATTAAAGAGAGTACAAATTCAATTACAGAGCACACATTCAATTAGAGAGAGCACTAATTTAATTAGACATATCTCTAATTGAATTAGAGAGAGCATTAATTGAATTCGTGCTAGCTCTATATTATTTGCAGAGAGCTCAAAAACACATACATTTAATGCTCTCTCTAATTCAATTTGTGCTCTCAAATTCAATTAGTGCTCTCTCAAATTTAATTCATGCTCTCTCTATTAATGAAATTGAATTAGAGAGAGCTCAAATTGCATTAGAGAGATCACTAATTGAAATTGAGAGAGCACTAATATAATTAGAGAGAGCACCAATTATTTGAAGCTAGCATTAATTATTTGAGTTTATGTAGCTTTGGCGTTCCATAGTTTTAGAAGTTTGACGGGATAAATAGAATATGGTCGAGACGCCAGTTTTCGGGTTAGTCGGAGATTTCGGGGTATTGACATATTTTGTAATTTATAGACATGTGTGCAGCCGCGATGTGCTTTACATCAGGTGATTAAAATAGCATAACTTTACGTACATTAAAGGTACATGCCCACACAGCAGGTTACACAGTACTACTACTTTTCATTTTCTGTCATGCCTTATATGAGCCATTTGTCTATCCACTAACGAATTATGTTTAATTACGGCGCGTGTTAATTGGTGTTAAATCGCATTTTATATGCCGCGACCAGAAAGGGTATTTTCCGACCTCGTGCTATTTTTACCAACACGCGTCACGTCAATCATATCACATCTTTGACATGCGCAGTGAAGTATCGGAAGTTGAGAAGAAAAATCTTGTTCGAGTCCAAATTAAATCTTCCACGTAACTCTTTCCATTTGGTGATCTGGTCGCCATATTAACTACTCTCTCTCTCTGTACTGCCTGCCCCTCAGACATTTCGCCTTTTATTGGCCGACGCCGTTTCATACAATTTCCGGTCCTGGACGTTTCGACATGTTGATATTCTTGTTTACATATTGGGAAGCCTACTGGCGCGCGTAGTATACTGCGCAAGCGCACCGCAAGCCGTGATGTGAAAGTCGTCGTCCCCGCACATTATCAAAATAGACTGTTACCGCCGCGCGTCGCTAACAGTAAATTGATAATTAATAAATGATTATATTTGTATAGCGGGCACTCGTAATTTTTAGAACTGGTGGAATAGTGACATAATTATACACTTATTTAATTCCTATAAAGAACATTTTGTGCCTACTGCGTGGGCATGTACCTTTAAGTCCTTTAAAAATGTCTGAGTCCGCCAATAATCTACTCTTTAATATTGTTAAAATCATAAAAAATAGAAAAGTTTCAAGTTTTCCTTCACTGTGTCTCATTCATCTGCGAGATGATCAACAGCCAATGAAAACTCGGGACGAATTAGCAGATTTATTGACACTTTGGGAACATACCTCGAAAACTCCAACCATAAATAGAGGATCTCAAACTAGTTTCCATTTTATTAGCAGGGCGGGCGGCGTCCACAATCAATGTTAAGTTTTCGTGTTTGAGTCCATTTCTTTGTTACTGTACCACCTAGGACCACCAAACTGTCACAGCTTCATAATCAAGGGGTGCCCACCACATATCACTATCCAACATGTTACTTTATTTTTTAACTTGACCCATTTTTTCCGCGCAGTCGACTTAGCCATTTTCAATGTTAAGTTTTCGTGTTTGAGTCCATTTCTTTGTTACTGTACCACCTAGGACCACCAAACTTTCACAGCTTCATAATCAAGGGGTGCCCACCACATATCACTATCCAAACCATGTTACTTTTTTTTTTAACAAACTTGACCCATGTTTCCGCGCAGTCGACTTAGCCATTTTCAATATTAAGTTTTCGCGTTTGCAATGTTAAGTTTTCGTGTTTAAGTCCATTTCTTTGGTACTGTACCACCTAGGACCACCAAACTTTCACAGCTTCATAATCAAGGGGTGCCCACCACATATCACTATCCAACATGTTACTTTTTTTTAACTTCACCCATTTTTTCCGCGCAGTCGACTTAGCCATTTTCAATGTGTAAGTTTTCGCGTTTCGTTTGTTTTCAATGTTAAGTTTTTTCGTGTTTAAGTCCATTTCTTTGGTACTGTACCACCTAGGACCACCAAACTTTCACGGCTTCATGATCAAGGGGTGCCCACCACATATCACTATCCAACAAGTTACTTTTTTAGCCAGGTTTTTTTAAAAAGATCCAGGCTATTGGATTGGCGAAAGCCGGGCGGGCGGGCGGGCGGCGGGCAGGCGGCGGGCGGATGGCGGGAGGCGGGCGGCGTCCACAATCAATGTTAAGTTTTCGTGCTTGAGTCCATTTCTTTGTTACTGTACCAGCTAGGACCACCAAACTTTCACAGCTTCATAATCAAGGAGTGCCCACCACATATCACTATCCAACATGTTACTTTTTTTTTTAACTTGACCCATTTATTTCGCTCAGTCGACTTAGCCATTTTCAATGTTAACTTTTCGCGTTTACAATGTTAACTTTTCGTGTTTAAGTCCATTTCTTTGGTACTGTACCACCTAGGACCACAAAACTTTCACAGCTTCATAACCAAGGGGTGCCTACCACATACAACTATCCAACATGTGACCATTTTTTTACCTTCACCTATTATTTCTACGTAATTGACTTAGCCATTTTCAACGTTAACTTTTTAACGTACGTCTGGTAAAATTAATTTTTTGGTTTAAATAAACTTTTTTGTTTATACTATATCTCTGCAACTGCTTCGCCCATTACCTTGAAACTTCAACATGGGTGTTTTATCATCATTGTCGCACCCGCTTGCGGAAAGCGCGATATCGTCGGCATTTTTTGGCATACGTCCGTCCGTCCGTACGTCCGTGTGTCCGGTTAAAGTTTTTTCGTTAAAGTTTTTGCATCTACTATATCTATTTTGTTAGTGTCCATGCCTCGCCCCAAGGCGTGACATGCAGGCCACGGCCATCTAGTCTACAAAAAGTGGGTATAATTATGTTATCCAAGTGTCCATGCTTGGAAAAAAACCTGGCATTCGTGGCTTTGCCTCGTTTCTTGTATGAGATTTATGAAACGAGTCACTCACCAAGCATTTATGCACCGAGCCTCTGGCGAAACCAACATTACTATCCTACTCTCTGCCTGGGAGAGAATGAGCCGACAAATCAACGGCTGAATCTAATCCGCAGTAACTGTTGCTCCCTCAATACACGACATCAATACACAGCATCTGTGTGTCAGGTGTGGTGTGTGTCCGACCACAGGTGAAGTGACGGACCATGGATTATAAATACATTAAATATACAAAAAAAAGCATAAATAAGTGAGAAAGCAAATAAGCTAAAACAATTCTCGACTCCCTCCTGTACACATTAATGTAGTATAAGATTGAGTAAACAAATGTTAGCTTATTTTTCCTCACTTATTGATGCTTTTAGATACTAGTTCGTTACTTCAACCTGTGTGTCCGGCCGGCGGCTCTGTTCAGAGATCATCAGGCAATACAAAATTAATTTACTGTATATAATCCCCATCCGCCCATAAACAGTAATGCCAGATTATTTTTTATTTGAATTTATTTGAATATATTTGAAGATACATGTAAATCATTAATTATTGTTTGTTTAACACTATAAACAACAACTTTTAATACAAAATAAAAAAAATAAGACACACACACTGCCCTATCTTTCCTATAAATTCGGATGATATTCAATAAATTAACTTTATATGGCCTCACAAGTCGCCATAATGGCCGTGAGGTATCCTTCCACTAAACTGGTGCGATACCTCTGGTGACCGTTCAGTTTAACTATTGTAAAATGGGACAGTAGGACAAAACATTGACTATAAGAAAGTAAATATATAACTAATAATTCAGACTGTGCTTTATTCATTGTTTACATGCGCTAATTCAGAAAAAAATCAGTAATGAAAACATACAAATTCGACATTCATAATGGTAGTTTTAATGTAGAAATATTTGACATTCCATCTCTACGACTGCTATACCAGGTAGCTCCAAGAGAGCTAACCTAGTAAAAATACATGTGTATTGCTCAATAAAATGTATCCTGTATGTGCCGCCTTAAATGGCGCGACAAAGCAATGCTGTTGTGACGTTTGAACATGTACATGTATATCAATTTAATTATTGGCGATTTTGCTTGCATTTATAAAGATGCACCGATTGCTACGACGTCCATGCATCAGTTTAATAAGCACACATACATGCATAAACCGTTAATACCGCATGGATTGCAAGCTTGATATGGCAGATTGCCATCAGCTGATATTGCGCTACTAAAAATATGGCAAGAACATCATTGTATTATTGCTATACAAACTATTCCAGTTTAGTAGAATTTATGTGATATGTATGGTGTTCAGTATATTTTTATGATGTGCACATGTTACCGCCCATTACCACCTTTACTAATTCTAAAACAAGCAACGAAATAAAAACAGGAAATTCTTACGGAGAAAGTAGTTCATGAAAACTTGCCATCTTGCTTTTGAAACTGTGAATAATGTTTTGCGGCTTAATTCGAATTTTCCACCGTCGAATGATCTTTGCTGGACCTACCATCGTTCAGAAAGCCATACAATAATTAATTGGCCATTTGTAAACATGTGGAACAGACAGTAATCCGATTCATCACGTTTTGCGCATATCTGAGACCCAATTACTTGAAGGACCCCACATACAGGTAATGCAATATTCTACACATCGATATCCATGATATATAATCATGGTGTGTCAGCACCACTCATTTGAAATATTCCAATGAGATGGTTCAAATGAATGGTACCACCATACATTATACTTCTTATTTTGATATAAACAGGATATAACAATATTTTTCATAAAAATAAAGTATCCTAAATAAATGCAATTGAATAATACACTAGAACCTCTCCAAACCGGACACCCAAACAGATTTTGTTTTCTTAATTATGGTGGCTTTAGTTTAGAGTTATCTATTATCTTATGGTGTTCTTGTTCTCAAATCACACCTCAATTTCTTGCAGTGCTTATTTGTTTTACACCAGTTGCTCGCAATACATACAACTGTGAAACCACATGTGTTGTTGCTAGATGGCAGATAGCTATAGCTGCTCAATTGGTCAATGGTCAGATCATATGATCTAAAAGCCACTTTGTAATCAGATTATATACATCATGATTTGATCATTGGGATAATTAAACAGTTATAAAACTGCAATCTTTCAGATCTCCAGAGAGAATCACGTTAGCCCTTTATTAACGTGCATAAAGGCACTCGGTCTCAGATGTGCATCATGTGCATAGACAGGGATACTACAGAATAGGAAAATAGTTGTAATGTCTCTCTGTTTATGTTTTGAAAGTTTTGTAAGAGTTTCTCAAATCACTTATAATTTATGTTTGCCTACAGCTAATATCTTAATATTGCACACGGTATTGACCTCGGTATAGTAGCGGAAGTTGCTGGTTATATACTATAATTTATACTACACTATTGCACAAAACATTTGAACATTTTAATTGCGCCGCTGCCTGTTTACTATGGATACGGACATGAATACACGTATATAATGTGCACCGAGGTCAATGTCACTGGGGACTCGTGTTCTAATATCAAACTGAATATATTATAGTTTTTCGTAGATATTCAGTTCTCATTTGGGGTTTTCTCCATACCTTACAGGTTACATAGGGTTTCGAATCCGTTGCTTGGCTTATTACCACGACTATACATTACTGTGCTCTTGTACACCGTATGCCGCTAAATATTTCTGATAATAAACATTTCTTTTTATAAACGATAGACGATGACTGATAATTTTTTTGTTTTATACTGTACAAGTGTAGCATTAGAATGGGTAAACTTTGGAACATTCAGCCTTCCGCCTTCAATACAGCGGTAAACCCTATCAATTGCTGTAGCTATTAATGTCTCTTCCGGAATAGATTATCGGTGTATAAAGTGTCCGATTGTGAAATTAGCACCGTGCCACTTGCCCGCTGCTTGCAAACTGACCATATGGTTTCCAGCTGTGCTCAGTGATTATTTGTTTCAAATGGACAAATGGCTAACGTTTCACTTTCATCTGCAATAATACACTACGTGCCCCAAATTCGTGTAATGCGACAATACCTGCTGTACAGGGGAACCTCCATAAACCGGATATATATGCAGTGATTTGTTTACCAGCGCATCGCGCGGCAAGTACACACAATACTTGACACACCAACATTCGGAAATATTATTATTATTTCCATAGGACGACATACCATTTTATCAGAAGGTACATCAACCTTTAAAAGTGTCAGATAAATGACTACCTATGTATTGTTCGGCTTAGATAGACTTAATTATAAGACACGCAGCCTGATCAGGGTCTACACTGGTCACAAACGTACATTGTAAATATAAAATCGATAACATTAACATGATGGCAGTAAACATTTCATTAAAACGAGAGTAGAAATCAAAAAGTTACAAAACATATGTCGCTTCTGCGAACAAACAACAAACCTATAATAACAAAAAAGACGTACGCAATAATAATTAGGCACTGCATGTGTCTCAGATTTCACAGAAAGCAACTCTAGTTATTTTTCAATATTATAAATACGTTTTTCAATCGATGGTTACTAATTTACTTTAGTAAATGTAATTACACTAGCGTCTATAATGGAAACTTCTTTCTAAATGGTGTATAATTAATAAGATCATTTCACAACAAAATATAGACATTTTACAATTTTTCCTTACTGGTAGGCCTACACGTACACCACCGCCTGCGCTAATCTGGCCAATATTTGTAAATTCAGTTTCTTTTTATTTCAAAATACCTGATAGTGTACTTGAAATCAAATAGCTTGATGGGTGTAAATGCCGAGGCTGAAAATACTCATTAAATGCAGGGTGGTTCAAAATGATATGTCCCCACATTAAATACAGATAACTAGTGTTCTAAGCAAGATAATCATTCAAACTAAAGTTTATTACAAAGTAATATATTGTATCATTTTACTCATTATATATTCTTACTAATTACGTCACTACTTGCATGGTATGACGTCACAATATTCAATGCATGATATTACAGATATTTCAAAGAATTCATGGAAATTGGTCGGAAACGATTACGAATGTTGAAACGCGATCGATAGCATCGGAAAATGATAATGCAATGTTACGGCTGACTGTTTAAACCATTAACCTTATACAACGGTAATAGTATGCCTTGGTCGTTCACACTTGGGAAGACGTAAATCGCATACAATAATCTCATTAAATTCAGCTCAGGTCAGTTATGCAAACAACCATGCTCCCCAGACAAGATTATGACACACAATTGGATACTTATCCAGGTTGCTGGCAGTCCTGCCACACACCAGAGATAACAGCAGTATCATGGCACATATAGCCGGGTTACACATCACCATAATAGCTCCCGACTCCTCTGTGCCCACTGCTTGTAATTCTCCGGAGTATTGCCTTCATATGACTATCAATGGCGAAAATGGGATGCAAAAGCCGTCCGTCCGTCTGTCCATCTTTAACCAGGTATATTTGTGTATGTTCGTCGGCAGCCAAACGTGGAACAGACAGTAGATATTACCACCCCACGTGCAAAACGATTATCCGAGGAGCTTTTAACATGATACAAACATCTCAGTCATACGAAGCCCACAGGGGACGTGGATATTTTTTATTAATTCCTTCCAACAAAATAAAAATTCGTTCCCTCAATTTAACAATTCGTTCCCTGCAATTAACAATTCGTTCCCTGCAATTAACAATTCGTTCCTACGATATAACAATTCGTTCCCTCGAATTAACAATTCGTTCCTACGAAATGACAATTCATTCCCTCAATTTAACAATTCGTTCCCTCGAATTAACAATTCGTTCCCACGAATTAACAATTCGTTCCCACGAATTGTTAAATTGAGGGAACTAATTGTTAATTCGTGGGAACGAATTGTTAAATTGAGGGAACGAATTGTTATTTCGTGAGCTCCGTACAGTCACAAACATCAAAATACACAAACATCAGTCAGAGACTTCAACATGCACTCCAGTAGCCTATTTCCCCAAAATTGCAAAGTGTGTTTTGAGGGAGTAATCATTTATTTTTTCCGAAATGCATTTTTTCATATAGAACTAACGACTGCATATATTTGATATGCATAATTATTATACTTAATTTATTACATTATCACTGTGTGACAGCGAAAATGGCTGTGATAATGTAATAAATTCAGTATAATAAAAAATAATAAAGTTGTCCTTAAATAGAATTTTTTTCCCTCAAAGTATACTTAGCAAGATAAGTATACTTTGCAGTTTTGGTGAAATAGGCTACATAACTAACGGTGCCAAGTTGAGCACAAACACGGAAGAAATCGACAACAACAAACAACACAAATACAACGACGCGATATACATTCAACACAAATGCGAGCATGGCCCACAAACATTCTCCAGGAGACGAACAGGAACACGAATATAGTAAAACAAATACACAAGTCTTACCGCTTAAAGTATTATGTTAGCCAGTGAACTATGCTGTTTTTATCCAACTGACCCTGTGATGTTACTTTTGCTATAAAGTAGCTATCAAGTTACAGTTCCTGATACCATATTTCATAATATGAAATAAAAAACGAAGTCCACAAGGCCATCCCATTAACCTCTTAAGTGGTATACAGACAGGTGCCCGTATTCCCACAATGCCGCACTTCCGTGCATGCGCAGACATATTAAAATCAGGAATTGGAAGAAATGGCCGACTAAAATTAGTCTATTTAATTTTTTCGTTTTTTTCTGACGTTATCAGGTTATTTTCCAAAGTTTATTGTACAATACATGTTTACAGGTCGTATTAGACTTTTGTCGAAAGCTTTTCGCAGTTTTCGCGTGTGTATTCGTGTTTTTGTCACTTAGAGTTTTTGCCGGTAGCAATATCATTAGTTTTCGCGGCCGGGTCGAAGTTTGTTTTGTTCGTTCTGAACTGCGTTTCGGTGACGATTGGCACCGTTTTTTTTGTGGGTAATGATATAGTATATCACTTTATTGGGCTCATTCCAGTGTCCGATTGAGTATTCTTGTGTTGTTTTTTTCGTAAATTTGTGACATAGAATTTACGTTTTGTTTACATATCGTTTAGCACTCACTCCAGTTCGTCCCAAATGATTCGTACTTAGTAAGTTCGGACTAGTCATTTTTGTATATTTTTTTTTGGTATTAGTGATATTTTTGTAAGGCCAATATACTGATTTTAATATCACTGCATACTTGTCGATACATTATGGCTAGCAAGCGAACTGGCAAAACTCGAGGGTTTGGTCAGTCTCGCTTTACTTGCGGACATTTGGCGAGTTCTTTAGATACACATATCGCCAACTGCCGCAAGTGCTGTGGTTGTTCTCCAGCGAATCCGTGCGACGTATAGATTCTTTGGAGTGCAAACACATGGTCGACTTTAGATTATGTAAGGACGTACCAGAAGAAAAAGAAAACTGGTACTTTTAAGTCCAAAGCTCCCGTGGGGGAAGTTCACACCCCCACTTGCACACTCACACAGTCTGAGAGGGAGTCAGAATCTATACAAGTCCTGACAATGTGAACCAATCAAACGATCTGAATAACTCTGTTTATAATGTCAGGCAATTGAACGGCAATACCGAATCTGGTAAAATCTCACTAAATCGGGGGTTAGTTGGAGATCTATCTCTTTTGGACGCTGCGCAGGCTCCTACCATTAAGAATTGTGATTTGCCAACAAACTCAAAATCCGACCGGGAAACGGATACCGGACACAGGACCGGACACCGGACAGTACCGGACATTACCGGACAGTGCCGGACATCGTAAAACCGGACACCTGGTTTTGCCGAAAATCGGATATTACCGGACAACCAGACACCTAGGAACAGGACACCGGGGGTTGCCGGAAACCGGACAATACCGGACAAACGAACACCGGACAACCAGACACCGAGTGTTACCGGGAACCGGACATTACTTGACTTTAACGAACACCGGACACTGGAAAATACCGGACACCGGACATAACCGGACACCGGACCAGATACCGGACATCCGGAAATGGATAATGGACGCGTGAAGAAAGCTAGGAAGAGGCCTAGAGCCTATTTGACTAGCTCTTCATCGGGAAGTGACACTGACTCGGGGCGCTCCCACAGTAGGAGACGCAAGAGCTGCTCGTCATCAGGGTCCAGATCCTGTTCACCTCGTTCAAGGCGACGCTTCCGGAAGAAGCATAGACATAGCTCTAGTAGCTATAGCCGCCGAGACAGTCACGGTAGTTCAAGTCACAGGTCGATCAGACATGGTGACTTGACACACCGACGGGACAGATCCCCTATTAGGGACAGGGAACGAGGCGAATCTGAGACTAATCAGATGTTGATTAATCTGCAGTTAATGATGTCTGCGATTGTGGACAAACAAACTCTCTTGACACAACCGGAACCTGAACAAGTTCAGGAGGCACCGGTGGTTGAGGAGGCCATGAGGGACGATTATGAAGTTAATGACTTTAATGAACCGGTGGTGGAGGACTCGGATGATGCCCCACTATCATATGTGGAGTCAATTGAGGCTATATACAGGTATCTACCTGCAGAGCTGTGCCCTCCACAACCGGCGAGACCCTCGAGGGTTATGTCACTTTGGGAGGCTGACTCGGAGAGGGAGCCTCCCAAAGAGATGCCCATGTTACCTCAGTCACCCACAATAGGGAAGATTCTCGATGAGATGCAGATGGTACCGGGGTTTAATATGGAGAAATCGGGGGAACTTGTTCCCAAAGATTATCTCAAAGGTGCGGCTTCATTGAAGTTTTATAAAAATCACACTTCAACATGGCCGTTTAAGCCACCGCCTTTGGACAAAGATGCCCAAAGGGTCGGTATTCAGAAAGTAGTGACTCCGAGTTTATCACCGTCTTTTACGGAGACTATTGACTCCCGCACGAGAGCCATAGTGACAATGACATCTCAGGTGGATCTGGCCCTTGCAGCAACTAAGGTTGCAATTGACCACGAGGACTCGAGAGCAGTCCATGCTCTGCTACAATCCGCAGCAAGAGCAAATAAGCATATTTTGACGACGGCACTTGCGACATCGTCAGATTTGCTTTTATCTAGGAGAGATGCGACATTGAGTGAATCCACTGTTCTACCGGGTCAGGGTAAAGAAACACTTAGAGCGGCACCTCTCCAGTCAGAGACACTGTTCGGAGGGAAGTGTACGCAGGTCTCGGAGGCTGACCTGGCAGAAAGGCAGAGACAACAGTTGGCCAAGCTAACTGGCGCTCAGACATTTCGTGGCCGTATACCAGACCGAACTACTGAAGGCACGGGGGGCGCTTCGTGTTTGGTGGGGTTGAACATTCCAGAGCCCTGCGTGCCTGTAGGAGGCAGGTTGATGATCTTCTTCCCAGAGTGGAAAAAGATCACCAATTGTCCATGGACGCTTGGGATAGTCAAGAAAGGGTATGTTATACCCTTCCATTCAACCCCACCCCTTCGGAGGACTTGTCCAGATTGGGAGCCTCCAAAGGACTTGCTCAAGAGAAAAGCATTAGACAAGGAAATTACAGATCTCTTGAGAAAGAATGCGATCGAAGAAGTCAGGGACAAAACCGCCCCTGGCTTCTACAACAGGCTTTTCGTTGTTCCGAAGAAGAACGGAAAGCTACGCCCCGTGTTAGATCTGTCAAATTTGAACAAGTTTGTTCAAAATAGACCGGTTCAAGATGGAGACTGCCCGGTCTATCCGCACAGCGATAAAAGTGGAAGATTGGTCAGTCTCCATCGACCTCAAAGACGCGTACTTCCATGTCCCGATCCGCCCCACGTCAAGGAAGTTTTTGAGGTTTCGATGGGGGGAGAACATCTATCAATTCAGAGTTCTTCCATTCGGAATCTCAACGGTGCCCAGGGTGTTCACCATGTTGATGGAGGTAGTGGCGGCAGCAGCAAGGAAATTAGGCATTGCGCTGCTTCAGTACTTCGACGACTGGCTGATACATCACCAGTTGAGGGCGACCCTGAAAAGAGACCTGGTCAGAGTGTGGAAGCTGGTGACCAGTCTGGGTCTCATTCCCAACGGGGAAAAGTCGGAGCTTATTCCATCTCGGGACTTTTGCTACGTGGGGATGAACTTCCTTACCGATGTAGGCAGAGTCAGAGTTCCATCGGACAGGATTCAGAGTACCTTGAAAGCAGTATTCAAAGCTCTGGATTCGGTTCGAATGTCTGCCAGGGGCGTTCTGTCATTACTGGGCACTCTGGGCTCAGCAGCAGATCTGATTTGTCTAGGGAGGCTACACATGCGTCCCCTACAAATATATCTGCTGTACCATTGGAGACCACACTTGTATCCCTTGAACATGACTATACTACTGTCCGGAGATTTCAAGAGGCATCTCAGATGGTGGGCCAGGAAGTCACGCTACCTTCAGGGCGTTCCAATGGTAGAGAAGGAACCGGAAATGTTTCTCTCCACAGACGCCTCCAACACAGGTTGGGGAGCTCATCTGGAACCGTTGGGACACATGATGAAGGGGAGTTGGGCAGTAGATATGTTGGAGAAGCATATCAACATGTTGGAACTCAGAGCTGTAGTACTGGCAGTACAACAGTCTCTGCAGTATATCACAGGCAAACATGTTCAGGTAGCGACAGACAACACTACAGTTGTCGCTTACCTGAACAAACAGGGAGGAACGCATTCGGTTCCCCTTTGCCTGGAGACGAAGGAGCTCCTGCTGTTGTGTCACAGTCACGGAATTACATTGACTGCCAGACACATCACAGGAAGGAGCAATATTCTGGCAGACTATCTGTCTCGCCAGAACACACCGGTACTGACAGAGTGGACACTGTGTCAATCGGTGTGCAATGCTGTACTGAGAAGGTGGGGATACCCTTGGGTAGATCTTTTTACAACACGATTGAACAACAGACTAAGTCTGTACGTATCCCCAGTCCCAGACGTGCGTGCGTGGGCAATAGACGCACTATCCTTCGCGTGGAACCAACTGGACGGATATGCCTTTCCACCATTCGTGTTGATTCCGAAGGTGCTAAGGAAGATCCAATCCCAAGAGTGCAAGATAACTCTGATTGCACCATGCTGGCCAACAAGAAGTTGGTTCACGGACCTTCTGAGTCTACTGGTGGAGAAGCCAGTACAGCTGCCAGTGACACAGAAACTTCTGACACAGCACAAAGGTAGGACAGTTCATCCAGGATTGCAATCTATAAACCTTCACGCCTGGAGGTTATCCGGCGATTCATTAGAGCAGTGAAACTTTCTGACAGGGCTGTCGAGATCATTGCCAAGGCTAAGAGAGGATCTACTGCTAAGTGATATGATCAGAAGTGGAAGGTCTGGACCAATTGGTGTGGTGGAAGGCAAGTTAATCCTAGCTCTAGGAGAGGTGGCAGATTTCCTTATCTATCTCTTCCAGGACAGGAAACTATCTGTTCAAACCATAAAGGGTTACATATCAGCATTGTCTAGTTCACTCAGGTTTGGCAAGAACAGGGCCAGGTCCATCGGAACCGATATAAGATTATCTCAGATGATAGTCAGCTTCGTAAGGGAGAGACCAGTAGGCAGATATATTACGCCAAGGTGGAACCTATCAGCGGTGTTGTGTTTTCTATCAAAAGACCCATTAGAATGGGCCAGTGTCGCGAATTGGACTATCAAAACGTTTTTTTTTTACTTGCTTTTGCTACCGCGATGCGTAGAGGAGAACTTCACGCGCTGATTATTAATGATCCAGGTTTCAAGGTCGGTAAGGATTCCATGACCTTAATTTATGAGACAGGTTTTTTTGCCCTAAACACATGCACCTGGTGAGGTGACTCTCCCTTTTGTGGTCCCGGCTATTAAATCCGGGCGAAGGGTATTGAGGAATGATACCAATCTTTGCCCGGTGAGAGCGGTCAGACATTACCTGAAAATTACAAAAAAGACCAGGAACACAAGAACAAAACTTGTTATTCCCATTCAGGGTAGTCACTATATATCCAAAGAATCAATTTCAAAATGGATCACGTTGGCTATCAGGCGTGCGTATGAGAACGTCTCCAAGGAAGACAATACGAACCTTAAGATCTCAGCCCATGAGGTTAGGACAGTGGCAACCTCATGGGCTTTCCAAATCAGAGTTCCATTAGCTCATATAATGAAGGCCGCTTCTTGGAAGTCACAAACTACCTTTTTCAAAGTTTTATCTCAGATCTATGTCGGAACAGTGTGGAGACATATACAAATTAGGTCCCTTGGTTGCTGCAGGAAATCTTCTTGCAGGAACGGGGAACTAATTTGTCAATCATTTAATAAGTCAGTAGTAAAGATGTACACTTTATGAATACCGTTTGTGATTTGGGATGTGTACGGACTATATCTCCCAATGTGAAGGTGGTCATTACTCATTAGGTATTTTTGTATATTACTAGTGTTGGAGTTGTTACTCTATAATTGTTTGACTATGACCATATGACGGTTTAGTACTAGATAGTGTATAGTTAGTTTGGTAGATGTGCATTTATCAAAGTTTGAGTATTACTCTATAGTTGGGGTATGCATTGACTTTTTCTCCCAATATCATAGAATTTTGGCATATATTATTAGTTGGCACTTTACTACTATCTGTAATCCACATTTACTATATCTTATTACCATGATCATTAAGTTGTGAGTGTAATCGTGGTATACGACTTGAATATTAGTGTTATCTTGAGAATCAGGCTGCTGATTCCGGATTCCACGAGAGCGACAACTGCTACATGCGGAATGAGCGGTTATCGACGCCACAACACAGAGCAGTGGCAACTAGAACAGTCATGGAGCACCAACCAGGACACCAGAACAATAGGTAGGAAACATTGTATACTTTGTTCTGAGTGGTACTGAAATGTCGCACGTAAGATCTGAGATAATACGTGTCTAGTGTCTTTTGTGACCAAAAAGAAGGGGGCGCATTTTATTTATGTGCATAGACCCAATTAAATAAAACAGGTGGTACGAGTGATTATTATGGTACGATTAGGTAGGTTGGAAGTCCCCAAGGAATAAGATTTAGATAGGTACGTTTTTTGGGATATTGGAAGTTTAATCATAAGAGTTCTAATGGTTAACTATCTTACCTCCCGCCAGTGTGACAAATTATGTAGCAGAAGTAACATCACAGGGTCAGTTGGATACAAATTAAGGATTTTCATAGAGAAAATCTGTTTTTATCTATACTTACCTGTGATGTTACTTATTAAAGGGCCCGTTATAAAGTTTTATCTTTATCCTCCCGCCCCGCTACCCGCTACAGACAGTTAATTGAAGCCTAGCTTCATATGACTACAAGGTTACTACTATAGGATTTTAATATGTCTGCGCATGCACGAAAGTGCGGCATTGTATACAAGGTTACTACTATAGGATTTTAATATGTCTGCGCATGCACGAAAGTGCGGCATTGTGGGAATACGGGCACCTGCCTGTATACCACTTAAGAGGTTAATGGGATGGCCTTGTGGACTTCGTTTTGTTATTTCATATTATGAAATATGGTATCAGGAATTGTAACTTTAGAGCTACTTTATAGCAGAAGTAACATCACAGGTAAGTATAGATAAAAACAGATTTTCTCTATGAAAATCCTTAATTTCTGATGTCATGAGTATAAGCTCTACATATACGTGGCTGTGACTGAAATAATGGGGCGTATGGGATTTGTGACCAGTGTAGTTCGTGATAAAATAACACACTCATCTGCATGTACATGCATTTTGTTAATTAGAAACATGACGGGTGCTGCATTGCTGACTGGCGAACAGTGCAGATCCCGATCAGACTGTGCGGATGCGCAGGCTGATCCGGATCTACACATGTCGCAAACCCATAATCCCCATTGCTCCAGTCACAGCCACATATACTGCATGAAAAACGTTAATAGTAAGCTTACCGACGCCAGAATGAACAGAACATGTCACTTTGTTGATATGTTTATATATTTATATATATAGACATCATATAAATAAGGGCGTGAACCGCATCCAATACGTTGATACCCTGCCAGTGCGGTGGATGGCTCTTTATATATGTCATACATCACGAGTGAATAGCAACACTATGCGATATACGCAGCCCATATACACTACCGCCTGCGCTAAGTTTGCCAATACATGTATTTGCAAATTTCCTTATTTCAAAATATATGTACGTGAACATTATGCTTGAAATCAAGCAGCTTGATCGGCTGAGCCTGAGCTGTGCTACAGCTCAGGGTCAGACAATCAAATTGCTTGATTGCGAGTTTGCATTGCCAATATTGCTGAGAAACGTTGATATCCTGGGCAAGTTTAACGCTGGCCGCTGTGTATCATCCACGTGTCATTGTTTGCAAGAAAAGTCAATTTCTACAAACTATGCAGTAGGGGAGATGGATTTTTTTTAATTCGTTCCCACGAAATAACAATTCGTTCCCTCAATTTAACAATTCGTTCCCTCGAAATAACAATTCGTTCCCGTGGGTCATCATGCGTCGTGTAATTGCATGTAACAATGGAATTAAATGGTGCTTAGCGGCCCATCAACACAAAAGAGTATCATTTATAATTAGGGCTAAGCAATGTAGGGGAAGAATAGAAATAACAGAAAAATAGTATGCTAGGTCCTAGGTGGTACAGTACCAAACAAATGGACTTAAACACGAAAATTTAACATTGTAAACGCGAAAAGTTAACATTGAACATGGCTAAGTCGACTGCGCGGAAAAATGGGTCGAGTTCAAAAAAAATGTAACATGTTGGATAGTGATATCTGGTGGGCAGCAGACGACAATTTTCTTTTCCTGCATTTGAAGGGTTAAAGCAATGCAAATACATGGCTTTTGTTCCTGCATATATTATGATAATACTGAAATACTTGAAACAACATTATGTCATTATAGCCCCGCCTCTAAGCCCAGGGCCCAGGGTCAAGGTCACAGACCCACAGACTACGAATCTACACATTTAGGGGCACCTGGGCCCACGCGTGGGGGGGGGGGGGGGGGCGGCGTATTCCGTAAACATCGCTTACTGGCAAATCTAGTTTACATTGAAAATGATTCCCAAGTGCTGCCAAAGAATATTTTTGAGGAGACAAATGTGTCAAGGTCATTACGAAGGTCAGGAATGATCCAGACGAATTGTCTCCCCTATTATCATATAAACCAAGTATACTTCAATTGTTATGAAGTTATGGCCAATATAGCTTGATCTGACGAACGAAAAGTGGTAATAAGTGTAAGGGATAGTATAGAGTAGATAAGTACACGTAGTCAATTAATCACTTTTAATGTACACTATATTACATGGGGAACACACAGGAATACATGATACATTGATATGCGAACATCACTGTACGGTGCATGATACTATTCAATTACTACATGTACAAGGTTGTAAGCCAATCGACTGTTATACTTTAACGCAAATTAAATGCTATGAACGACTAAACTCAGTATGTGGTATCTCAATGGTCCCGTAGTGGACAATAGTATGAATGCACAAGTACTTTGATGATCGCTAATCAAAGTGAAATAACCTACAAATACAACATGGCAGAACGAACATTGGAGGACAAATGACAATGATCTGAGCTACCCCAGTGCTGGCGTATCTCAATAGATAGTGGTAACCTCTGAGTATCAAGGTCCCAAGGTCTGCCTCACCCGCAGTATGAGGTCTAGTCACCAATATGGCTATTATCCAACTTCAAGTGGATTAATCCATAAACAATATATGTAGTCTTACTACAATCCCTTAGCCATGATATGCCATGATATGAGTATTACCATACACTATCAAAGTATACATATGCATTGCCTATGCAATATATTTCCAAAGTCTGAATGTCAAAGTCAAAGCCGGATGTGGTTACATCACATGATAGTCAATAACGATAATGTTCCGGAAGCTGGTACCGGAAGTAAAGTTCCAAAGGTAGACTGTCGCGAAGTATTATTTCCGGAAGTGGTGGACCAGATGTAAAGTTCCTATGGTATCACTAGACTGTAGCAACCCGGATGTGGTGGACCGGATGTAAAGTATTCATGGTGAATCAATTGGTTGTAATACCGGAAGTGGTAGACCGGATGTAAAGTTCCGATATAATACAAATGGCGATTATCACGTTGGCTAAGACGCCGGGAAAAGTTTCACTTAGGTGACATTCAACTCGATGGTAGTATAATAATATGACATATGTGTATGGTGTTTCACTTCACTAATCTATGGCTGTGACTGTCTGCTGAACGCGATGTAGCAATCACACACTGCTCTATACAGGCCTTTACCCGGAGCTGCTACACACACTGCGCAGCGCCAGACAGACGTACGGACATTCGGGCGACCTGGTACTCTGGTACTACACTGACTGGGGTCTGCCCTCAACGAGTGGACCAAAACGTCCAATGTGGCTCGCTGGAGCGATCTCAAGAGGCTACAAAAAATGAAATGAGCCTCCAATTACTGGATGAATACGCACAGACAGACAGACAGGATGCACAACGGACTAAAACGGGAATCGAACAACGGCAAATCACAGCTGAAATAAAATGTAGGTACATACCAAAATCCTCCGTGTCACTAGTGAATACAGTACTATCCTTCTGCTACCAGAAAAATAGTGTCCCCAACAACACATTGCGAGACATCGCTTATATACACACCAGCGAAACCACGCACGGAATAATGAATATGCCTACCCCTCGTTCGACATCTCACATAAATATTACAAAACCATGACTTTTGCCATTTCACCAGTGGGTTATATTTGGCATAAATATATGTTCCCACGCCATAAATTCAACCAAACCAGTGTACAGCCCTCGCGGAATAAATACCATCCAACATGGTATATAACCCAATACTAACCATATCTGCACACTATAGACCCAGAATCTCATAATGCGAAATGGACTCGACTGGTCTCGACATGCGAAGGTCGCTATTTGGCCCCGCCAAACCCGTCCATATCGGTACTACGGGCTGTACACTCAGATGAGAGTGTAGCACATACTAAACTCAAATATCGTGGTCATTTACGGAAATATCACGACACAAAGCATCACCAGTATGGGATCTGATATATCCGTGTTGGCCAGTACCAGGCTATGCTGAAACACTAACCCGTATCATACATAACAGGACAGACCATGGTATGGTCTGCGCTATATACTGGCTTCACCTACAGAAGGTCCCTTATCTGGTGAACAACTGACACGCGGACAAACTCGGCCGCGCACGGATAGTGGACGTCCGTAATACCAAAAGGGGTATTTTCCCTAGCGAAACCAGCACACGCAGTCAACGAGTTCTCTACCACACACATGCATAGTCTGTGGCAAATATGGCGTGACATCAGTAAAACATTGCTCATAAAATGGACGTGTATTTAAATCCGCAAAAAGGACACGCATAAACGTATTTCCACCAATACAACATAAGCCCCGTTATTACACGCACATTGTACATGGCAAATGTACATGCTAAATCACAGGTATGTAAATATCACAGGTGTGTGAAATCACAGGTATGTGGAATCACAGGTATGTGAAATCAATCATACGCACAACAATACAACACAGTACCACACATCACAAATATACAATTATACGGAAATCCGGAATGTACAAGAATGCACGTGTCACGCGACATATCTCCCCCCCCCCCCTAAACAAAAAGTGTTTACACTTTCGTGCATAATCGCGAGACACGTTGGCACAGCTAAATCTACCCCGATATCCTGCTCAGGTAGTCTGCCCCCAGATTGTCGGCCCCTTTTATCGCAACAATACGCATTCTGGCTGACTGTTTCTCTGACCTTAAATGGGATAGGGTACCCCTTAATTCTTAATGGGTCTTGCGTTGACAACTTTATCTCATGTTTCTCTATATGGGTGTGTCCTGGTGCGTCCCTCAGGACATGGGTGAATTCTCGTAAGATCTCTTTGACTTGGGTCTTTTGTTTCTTGCCTAAATCAGGCGACAGGTCAACTGTGCTCTCCGCATCGGACTCTAATCCCCTGGGACATAACATGTTTTCTTCGGCACTACACCCACTTGGAATAGGATCCCCCTCTACCTCTTCTATCACGGCCGCAGTTATTACAGTGAGTATTCCCTTCCCCGGGTGCTCAGGCCTAGTCTCGTACCTCTTTAACATGTTTGCATGAAAGGTTTTCAACTTCCCTCCCATGTCAACCCTATAGTCCCACTCATTAACTACCTCTGTTATGGGATATGGTCCCTTCCACCTAAGAAGCAATGTGTTGTTGTCTGTCGGTAGTAGTACAAGTACCTGATCTGCCACTGCATACTGCCTACTACGGGTCTTACGGTTGTAGTATTTTGCGTACTTTTTGGACGCACTCTTCAAGTTCTCATGCGCGATTTCGCACGTTTTCTCGAGCCGTTCGCGCAAGTCGAGGACGTACTGATACGTCGTTTTGACGTTGTCCTTTATGTCCTTCTCGGACCACAGATCTCTTAGTATGCTCATCGGACCCCGAACGGTCCTTCCGTAGAATAGTTCAAACGGTGAGAAAGCCAAACTTTCTTGAGGGACTTCGTGATACGCGAATAAGAGCGCGTTAATGTATTTGTCCCAATCTTTGGGACGTTCGCTTTCCATTCTACGAAGCATTTGCTTTAATGTACCATTGAACCGTTCCACGAGACCGTTACACTGTGGGTGGTACGGTGTCGTGGTTAATTGTCTCAGCGATAACAATCTACTAACTTCCTCCATGACTGCCGACGTAAATTGACTACCCCGATCGGTGAGCATCTCCTCGGGGATACCCAGTCTACTGAACATATCCACGAGAGCTTCCGCGACTCGTTCGGCCTCGATGCCTGGTAGTGGTACCGCTTCTGGGTACCTAGTAACATAATCAACTAACGTTAGTATGTAACGATTCTTCCGATCGGTAGCTGGAAAGATTGGCCCTACAATGTCAACTGCGACTCGTTTGAACGGAGTGTCTATCAACGGCATAGTTCCTAACGGAACCTTGGTGATGTGTCCCTTTGACACAGTCTTTTGACATATGTCACAAGACCTACAAAACCGTGTAATGTCACTGCCCACGCCTGGCCAATAAAATTCTGATAACACTCGATCAGTTGTCTTCTTAACCCCTAAATGGCCCGCCATGATTGATTCATGTGCCACTTTCATCACGGTAGTCCTAAGTGTTTTTGGGACTACCAGCTGATGGTACATCCTACCTGACCCTATCGATTCGAAATTACGATACAACAATTTTTTTCGGTATGTGAATTTCGATTTGTTTCCGTTCTTACTTAACCGTACCGTTCCGTCTTTTGCGTTATTTCGAACCGACGTCAATGTGACGTCATCTGCCTGCGCCTCTTTGAATTCATTGCGTGATACGTTCGCGATTGCGGTAGGGACTTTGAGGGTCTTATATGATTCGTCTCGGGCTGTCGTTTGTAACCTAGTTTCAACTGCGCACAATTTTGCGCCTCTAAAATCTGATATCACTGGTAATTCTGACCCGTCTACATTACCTATGGTAACATCATACATTGTATCTGTCATGCAAAGGGCTTCTACCTGACCTTTGAAAAAAGGTGTATAAAGATCTACCCGGGCAGTAGGAATCCCACTCATTTTACTCCTATTTACCAGCATGCATGTTGAAACTTTGCTTAAAAACTGATCTGGTTGTACTAAACATTTCCTGACGACCACCCCGGTACACCCAGTATCTCGCATTACTGTGACCTTTTTCCCATTTAATGTGCCCTCTGCTACGGGTAGCCTATCCATACCTAATGTACATCCGTTAATCAACTCCGGCTGTATCTCGCTACCAGAACATACAATAGTGGTGTCGGTATCAACCACACAGAAATTTCCTTGGTTTTCCGCTGGTTGTTGCGTGTTTTGCCATCTACCTCTACCTCTGTCTCTAGTGTGCCTTCCGCTTCTACCTCTATTTCTACCTCTGTACCGACCTCTCTGTTCTTTATCTGCAAAACTTACATGTTTCTCTTCCTCGACTGCTGCTGCTTTGTAAGCTGAGGACCGGTCACGTTTAGGACAATCGTAGGACATGTGACCTTCTTTGCCACAATGGTAACATGTCCCACGATGCCTATCGTAGCCGTTCCTGCTGGTACTTCTGTCATAACTGCCTCTACTCGGGCTTCTATCATAACTACCCCTACTTGGGCTTCTATTATGGTCTCTCTTCTGATATCTGTCCATATCTCGACTCCTATCTCTGGATCGATTATCTGCACTACTTACATTGTGCCTCTGGTTATCTACTGGCCTGTACTCATTTCTGTTGCTAGTACTACATACTGAACTACATACTTGCTGCCTCCTCTAGCTTCTGCAAAGTAATCTGCCTGAACCGCCATCTCATTTATCGAGTCAAATGTTTTCTCTTTGAGAAATAAGTAGAGCTCACGACTGCATATACTTAACATCTGATCTCTGATCAAGTGGTCTAGTACTCCTTCATATGTTATATTCACCTTACCTAACTCAAACCATCTATCTAAATAGTTCTTTGACCGACTGACATATTGCACAAATGATTCA
This sequence comes from Conchocele bisecta, assembly GCA_029237695.1. Taxonomy (NCBI): domain Eukaryota; kingdom Metazoa; phylum Mollusca; class Bivalvia; order Lucinida; family Thyasiridae; genus Conchocele; species Conchocele bisecta. Next base: position 125,174,296 of record CM055267.1, on the reverse strand, counting down.
CTGTGATCAGGTTTGGTGTTTTTGAACATGCGTCTGAACGCATCTTTCGTTAGATCAAAACATGTCAACAATGCGGATTTCAACTTTTCATAGTCAAGAGCATCATCAATAGGTAGTCTAGAATATGCATATAATGCCTTGCCCTTCAATAAAGCACTCAAGTGTAGTGACCACTTATCTCTCCCCCACCTTTGAATTGCTGCGTACCTCTCAAATCTAGCTAAGTTAAGCTATCCATGTTGTCATTATTCTGATCAAAATGTGGCAGCTTCAGACCGAATGCTCTGCCATAATCCCTATCATGTCTATCTTCATCTACTACTCCACCCCTTTCTATTTTTGCCATTTCTACCTGGTGCTTAGTGTCTAGTTCTCGCAATTTGAATTCTAGAGCTAACTGTGCTTCATTGGCATCTAATCGATGTGCTTCCTTATCTAAGCGCGCAGCATCTAATCTATCTTTCTCCATCTGTCGCTCAACTTCCTTAGCTAACTGCTCAGCATCTAACCTATCTTTCTCCATCTGTCGCTCAACCTCTTTAGCCAACCGCTCAGCCTCTTTAGCCAACCGCTCAGCATCTAACCTATCTTTCTCAGCCTGTCTAGCCTCTAGTCTGTCCTGTCTTTCTCTCTCCTGCTCTTCCTTTACAAAGGCCCTTAACTCTGAATCTGCTAGCCCTAAACTTTTGCCTATCTCCATTAGCTCCTTAATGGACGACATTCTCACTCTCAACTCAACTCCGGATTATCGATTTACACGCTTTACCCGACGGTACACAAGGTCTCTAGCACTCAAATCACTTGATGACATGTGCGAGTCTCTTGCTTCACGTCTACCAGGTTAAGGTAAATCAATCCGGTCTCTACTCCTAACGACGGTATAAGTCTCTCAATTCGGGTAAGTAAATCCGGTATATGTATGGTCTAATGTAATGGTATATTTACATTTCCCCCTCTATGGTACTGGACACAAAAATTGGGGACTGGTTATAGACACCTGGCAGGATATAGTATTGTTCATACACAATATAATAGTGGTAGTAATCTCGCCTCAGATGTAGAAGTGTCTAGTGATAACATAGAACACCCGCTGTGCCATCATCACAGGGAGGTACTGTTCAATAAATCAAAAATTACAATGACCCTTACATCGACTATCTCACAAAATCGTCTCAACTCTACACTTCTGTACCTAGTTAGTCAAATCATGTATGTGGTGATGTATTAGTGCCTAAGTGTTGGAGGGCATCTTACCTTAACTCCCAAGGCAAACAAATACAAGATTGAATTTTAACGACACTAGGGGTACAGCTATTCTAGCCTCCTTACTATTCTAGCCTCCTTACTTCAACTGCTTTGAAGAAACTGATTATAAAAGAGGAAACAAATCCCACTTCTGACACCATTGTCAAGGTCATTACCAAGGTCAGGAATGATCGAGACAAATTGTCTCCCCTATTATCATATGAACCAAGTATACTTCAATTGTTATGACGTTATGGCCAATATAGCTTGATCTGACGAACGAAAAGTGGTAACAATGCAGTTGAAGTGTAAGGGATAGTATACTAGAGTAGATAAGTACACGTAGTCAATTAATCACTTATAATGTACACTATATTACATGGGGAACACACAGGAATACATGATACATTGATATGCGAACATCACTGTACGGTGCATGATACTATTCAATTACTACAAGGTTGTAAGCCAATCGACTGTTATACTTTAACGCAAATTAAACGCTATAAACGAATAAACTCAGTATGTGGTATCTCAATGGTCCCGTAGTGGACAATAGTATGAATGCACAAGTACTTTGATGATCGCTAATCAAAGTGAAATAGCATACAAGTACAACATGGCAGAACGAACATTGGAGGACAAATGACAATGATCTGAGCTACCCCAGTGCTGGCGTATCTCAATAGATAGTGGTAACCTCTGAGTATCAAGGTCCCAAGGTCTGCCTCACCCGCAGTATGAGGTCTAGTCACCAATATGGCTATTATCCATCTTCAAGTGGATTAATCCATAAGCAATATATGTAGTCTTACTACACTCCCTTAGCCATGCTATGCCATGCTAGGAGTATTAGCATACACTATCAAAGTATACATATGTATTGCCTATGCAATATATTTCCAAATGTCAAAGTCAAAGCCGGATGTGGTTACATCACATGATAGTCAATAACGATAATGTTCCGGAAGCTGGTACCGGAAGTAAAGTTCCAAAGGTAGACTGTCGCGAAGTATTATTTCCGGAAGTGGTGGACCAGATGTAAAGTTCCTATGGTATCACTAGACTGTAGCAACCCGGATGTGGTGGACCGGATGTAAAGTATCCATGGTGAATCAATTGGTTGTAATACCGGAAGTGGTAGACCGGATGTAAAGTTCCGATATAATACAAATGGCGATTATCACGTCGGCTAAGACGCCGGGAAAAGTTTCACTTAGGTGACATTCAACTCGGTGGTAGTATACTAATATGATATATGTGTATGGTGTTTTACTTCACTAATCTATGGCTGTGACTGTCTGCTGAACGCGATGTAGCAATCACACACTGCTCTATACAGGCCTGTACCCGGAGCTGCTACACACACTGCGCCAGACAGACGTACGGACACTCGGATGACCTGGTACTCTGCACTGACTGGGGTCTGCCCTCAACGAGTGGACCAAAACGTCCAATGTGGCTCGCTGGAGCGATCTCAAGAGGCTACAAAATGAAATGAGCCTCCAATTACTGGATGAATACGCACAGACAGACAGACAGACAGGATGCACAACGGACTAAAACGGGAATCGAACAACGGCAAATCACAGCTGAAATAAAATGTTGTAGGTACATACCAAAATCCTCCGTGTCACTGGTGAATACAGTACTATCCTTCTGCTACCAGAAAATATGTGTCCCAACAACACATTGCGAGACATCGCTTATATACACACCAGCGAAACCACGCACGGAATAATGAATATGCCTACCCCTCGTTCGACATCTCACATAAATATTACAAAACCATGGCTTTTGCCATTTCACCCGTGTGTTATATTTGGCATAAATATATGTTCCCACGCCATAAATTCAACCAAACCAGTGTACAGCCCTCGCGGAATAAATACCATCCAACATGGTATATCCCATACTACCATAAATCTGCACACTATAGACCCAGATCTCATAATGCGAAATGGACTCGACTGGTCTCGACATGCGAAGGTCGCTATTTGGCCCCGCCAAACCCGTCCATATCGGTACTACGGGCTGTACACTCAGATGAGAGTGTAGCACATACTAAACTCAAATATCGTGGTCATTTACGGAAATATCACGACACAAAGCATCACCAGTATGGGATCTGATATATCCGTGTTGGCCAGTACCAGGCTATGCTGAAACAATAACCCGTATCATACATAACAGGGCAGACCATGGTATGGTCTGCGCTATATACTGGCTTCACCTACAGAAGGTCCCTTATCTGGTGAACAACTGACACGCGGACAAACTCGGCCGCGCACGGATAGTGGACGTCCGTAATACCAAAAGGGGTATTTTCCCTAGCGAAACCAGCACACGCAGTCAACGAGTTCTCTACCACACACATGCATAGTCTGTGGCAAATATGGCGTGACATCAGTAAAACATTGCTCATAAAATGGACGTGTATTTAAATCCGCAAAAAGGACACGCATAAACGTATTTCCACCAATACAACATAAGCCCCGTTATTACACACACATTGTACATGGCAAATGTACATGCTAAATCACAGAGTGGGGTATGTCTGCAATGCATCCATGGTGAGCGCATCCACCCTAGGACCGGAAGTCCATGGTCAGCCTATTATTACTGTATTATTTCCCTTGCCCATTTAATACCTCCATTTGCATTATTACATAGTTTTTAAACAAGACTCAGTGGTGTATGTGTGCCAATTTAGGTACTGACACGTTGTTAATTGTCGCGATTTATGACCTATTTAATCATCCTTAAAATTGTTATGCTCGGGGGAGCATATACACTGTAGGCGAGCCCCTGCGGCTTGGTAAAATGTAACGGCTCGGTAATTTTTCCAAGATGGCGGCCTCCAGCATTTTACCGTTTTATGCCCATTTCTTCAATATAATATGCATATATATATATCAAGAAACATTCATCTCTGACACGTAGACACCAAATGTTTGTTTGATAATAATAACATTATATGCTTTAATATATGACGTATAAGGTGCCCGGTCTGAATCGTGGGTGTACGGATTGGTATCCATCGTGATTATACATGTATAATTTGGGATTCAGGTTGGATAAAATGGTGTACGGCTTGGTTTTTTTTAAACAGTCAGTATACACACTTTTCGTAAAAAAAATCGGTATATTGGTTTCGTCACGGGTGCCCGTCCGTCTGTACGTACGTACGTCCGTCTGTCACGTTTCTTGTAAGTCGAAAAACTTTTTTATTTTTATATTCGACCCCCAGTCATGGATTATCTTCCCCTTTTCGACTTAGAATTTGCCAATTTTGGCTTGTAAGTCGTAAAACCTTTTAGCCGTTATATATATAGGCACTTGAAACTTGGTGTGTGCCCTTCTTTATGATGTCTAGATGCGCAAAGTGAATTCCAATTTTGGATTATTTCCCCCTTTTCGACTTAGAATTTTACAATTTTGGCTTGTAAGTTGTAAAACTTCTTAACTGTTATACCTAGGCACTTGAAACTTACTGTGTGCCTTCGTTATTATGTCTAGATGTGCAGAGTGTATTCCAATTTTTGATTCGAGCCCCGGTCATGGATTATCTCCCCATTTTCGAGTTAGAATTTGCCAATTTTGGCTTGTAAGTTGTAAAACTTCTTAACTGTTATACCTAGGCACTTGAAACTTACTGTGTACCTTCGTTATTATGTCTAGATGTGCAGAGTGTATTCCAATTTTTGATTCGAGCCCCGGTCATGGATTATCTCCCCCTTTTCGAGTTAGAATTTGCCAATTTTGGCTTGTAAGTTCTAAAATTTCTTAACCGTTATACATAGGCACTTGAAACTTACTGTGTGCCTTCGTTATTATGTCTAGATGTGGAAAGTGTATTTCAATTTTTTATTCGAGCCCCGGTCATGGATTATCTCCCCATTTTCGAGTTAGAATTTGCCAATTTTGGCTTGTAAGTTCTAAAACTTCTTAACCGTTATACCTAGGCACATGAAACTTACTGTGTGCCTTCCTTATGATGTCTAGATGTGCAGAGTGAATTCAGATTTTTGATTCGCCCCCCGGTCATGGAATATCTCCCCCTTTTCGACTTAGAATTTGCCAATTTTAAGTCGTAAAACTTGTTAGCCGTTATATATAGGCACTTGAAACTTGGTGTGTGCCCTTCCTTATGATGTCTAGATTTGCTTCATATTGCATACACGCATTGCTCTAATGGTCCTCTACTGCCCTGTGACAAATCCACGTTCGTACCACCCCCAATAAGCCCAGGGTCAAGGTCACATACTTAGTGCGTCAACAACTTTAACGCTCAGGTAAATGTCTTATAATTTCTGTTTCCTTGCACAGATTTGCTTCATATTGCATATACGCATTGCTCTAATGGTCCTCTACTGCCCTGTAACTAATCCACGTTCGTCCTACCCCCAATAAGCCCAAGGTCAAGATCACATACTTTGTGTGTCAAAAACATTAACGCTCAGGTAAATGTCTTATAATTTATGTTTCCTTTCACAGATTTGCTTCATATTTCATACACGCATTGCTCTCATGTTCCTCTACTGCCCTCTGACAAAGCCACGTTCGTACCACCCCCAATAAGCCCAGGGTCAAGGTCACATACTTAGTGCGTCAAAAACTTTAACGCTCAGGTAAATGTCTTATAATTTCTGTTTCCTTGCACAGATTTGCTTCATATTGCATACACGCATTGCTCTAATGGTCCTATACTGCCCTGTGACAAATCCACGTTCGTACCACCCCCACTGAGCCCAGGATGAAGGTCACATACTTAGTGCGTCAAAATCTATGCCCCCTATGCGATAGCAAGGGGGCATATTGCTTTGCTCCTGAGGTTCCGTCCGTCCGTCCGTCCGTCCGTACTTCCGTGTACATCTGCCTCGAAAAGTTTGCCTCGAAAAGTTTGTCCCACCTTCTCCAGCATGTCATATTTTTTTATTTTTATTTATAATTCTTTTATTTTTTATTTATTTATTATTATTATTATTTTTTCTTTTATTATTTTTTTTTTAACAATCTTTACTCACTACAGTATGCCATGGGGGCATATCCATGTTTTACAAACATCATGTCTAGTTTCATTTATTACCCTACCCATGTTGCCCTGGTTTCCAAGGTCAAATTACTTTTTGTTCAAGTTTATGTTAAAGTTTGTCGAAGTGCGATTATTTGAAAATTATTGTGACTACTGTACCAATACCCAGGCCTCCAGCCTATTACACCCATGCCTACCCTAGCCCTACACTTGCTGCCCAGACGCACAAGGTCAAGGTCAAATCATTTAGAACTTTTTGTTAAAGTTCACGTTAAAGTTTTTCAAATTGCTACGTCTCTGTAACCACTTGGGATATCAACTTGAAACTTCATACATGTATACAAATTGATCAGCATCTATGTTTTCATTCTATACCCTATGCATGCTGCCCAGGTGCCCAAGGTCAAGGACAAATGACTTGGAACGTTTTGTTAAAGTTTACGTTAATGTTTTTCAAATTGCTATATCTCTATGATCGTTTGGGATATCAACTTGAAACTGTATATACACATTGCTCACCATCTATATTTTCATTGTATACCCTACCCATGCTGCCCAGGAGTCCAGCGTCACGGTCAAATGACTTGGAAATTTGTGTTAAAGTTTTCTAAAATGGTATATCTCCATTACCAAATGAGATAATGATGTGAAACTTCATAGTTATAGACATAGATCATCATTTACTGTGACTAATAAGCCTACTACACCAATACCTAGGGTCAAGGACTTTGAATATGAATCCAGGCGCCGTTGGGGAGCATTTGTCGGATTTACCGACCATCTAGTTTATATATGGTTAGTGACTTGTTCCCGAATATCGCTTTTCTAGCACGTAATGCCGGATAACAGAGCTGGTTCACAGCGCTGCCGCTGGTGCCAGCGACACCGGGTGCCGGCGCCGTTACATGTATAACGCACATTAAATACGACATAATCTGTGTATTCTTTTGCGGGAATTCTCTTCCGGTCGCTTTTTTATGTCACATGTTTCTAATAATAATTATTTTACAACGTGTATAACATATATAAACAACATTGCTAAAAAGTTTCATTAATATATAGTCATGCTTTACAGTTTGCAACTATAGTATTTACGCTATATGTTATGATAGTATAGTATACTATACATGTATGTGTAAGGACAAATGACTTTTTGTTAAAGTTTACGTTAACGTTTTTCAAAGTCACAAGATAGATCGCATCCTTGTGTATTTCGTATTGTACAGGTGTACATGCATTTTTTCTCGGAACAAAAAGCGTTATTCATGTACATTGACGGTTGTGTTGTCATTAAACGTTTACGCCGATTGCGTTTCTGATCGTTGATGACCATTGCTTCTGAAATGAGCATCGTCGTAAACGTGTTGGGCGTGCTGCTATTTGAACAAATTAAACTTGATTAGTAACATGCATTTCCCCATACGTTGTATATCGACATACATATGTAGTGGTATATGAAATGAAATTCGTGCGAAATAGATTTACGTTAAAAAATAGACACCATAATTATGCTCCCCGAAAATATCTTTTTCGGGAGAGAATATACGAGGTTACCGCTTCGTCCGCCGTCCGAGCTTACGTTGAAGATATTTAATTTGCAATATCTCTGTAATCACTTTGGATACAACTTGAAACTTCATATACACATTGATGACCATCTATATTTTCATGTATTACCCTACCCATGTTGCCCATGTTCCCAGGGTCAAGGTCAATTGACTTAGAAATTTTTGTTCAAGTTTATGTTAAAGTTTGTCGAAGTGCGATTATCTGAAAATTATTGTGACTACTGTACCAATACCCAGGCCTGCAGCCTATTACACCCATGCCCGGTCTATGCCATACATGCTCAGCCTATTACATCCATGCTCAGTCTATTACATCCATGCTTAGCCTATTACATCCATGCTCAGTCTACGACATCCATGCCCAGCCTATTACATCCATGCTCAGTCTATTACATCCATGCTCAGCCTATTACATCCATGCTCAGTCTACGACATCCATGCCCAGCCTATTACATCCATGCTCAGCCTATTACATCCATACCAAGTTATTCATATGCCCAGCTATTATCCATGCCCTAGCCTATTACATCCATGCTCAGCCTATTTCCTCCATGCCAGTCTATTACATCCGTCTCAGCCTATTACATCATGTCAGTCTATGACATCCATGCAGCCTATTACATCCATGCTCAGCCTATTACATCCATTACAAGTCTATTACATCCATGCTCAGCCTATGACATCCATACCAAGTCTATTACATCCATGCTAGCCTATACATCCTGCCAGTCTATTCATCCATGTCCAGATATTCTCCATGCCCCCTATTACATCCATGCCCAGCCTATTACATCCATGCAGCCTATTCATCCTCCAAGTATTATTACATCCATGCTCAGTCTATGACATCCATGACAGCCTATTACATCCATGCTCCCAGCCTATTACATCCATGCTCAGCCTATTACATCCATGCCAAGTATATTACATCCATGCTCAGTCTATGACATCCAGCCCAGCCTATTATCCATGCTCAGCCTATTACATCCATGCTCAGTCTATTGACATCCATGTCCAGCCTATTACATCCATGCCCAGCCTATTAAATCATCCAATGCTCTATTAATCATGCCCAGCCTATTACACCCATGCCCGCCTATTACCCACCTGTCACCTATTACATCCATGCTCAGTCTATGACATCATGATCGTCTATGCTCCATGTCCAGCCTCTTATCCATGCCAGCCTATTCATCCTGCCAAGTCTATTACATCCATGCCCAACCTATTACCATTACATGCCCAAGATATTCATCCATGCCAAGTCTAGTACATCCATGCCCAAGTAATTACTCATCAGTCTATTGACATCCATGCCCAGGGGGATATTACATCCATGCTCAGCCTATTACATCCATGCTCAGTACCTATACATCCATGCCAAGTCTATTACATTCCATGCTCAGTCCTATGACATCCATGCCCAGCCTATTAACATCCATGCTCAGCCTATTACATCCATGCTCCAAGATCCCTATGACATCCATGCCCACCTATTACATCCCATGCCCTAGCCTAATATGACAATCCATTCTCCGCCCATATTACAATCCATGCCAAGTATTACATCCATGCTCAGTCCTATGACATCCATGCCTCAGCCCTATTACATCCATTGTCATCTATGACATCCATGTCCAGCCTATTACATCCATGCCACCTATTACATCCATGCCCAAGTCTATTACATCCATGCCCAAGCCATTACACCATGCACTATACATCCATGCCAAGTATACATCCATACCTCAGTACATCCATGCCCAGCCTATTACATCCTATGCCAGCCTATTACATCCATGCCAAGATATTACATCCATGCCTCACCTATGACATCCATGCCCAGCCTATTACATCCATGCTCAGCCTATTACATCCATGCCAAGTCTATTACATCCATGCTCAGTCTATGACATCCATGCCCAGCCTATTACATCCATGCTCAGCCTATTACATCCATGCTCATCTATGACATCCATGCCCACCTATTACATCCATGCTCACCTATTACATCCATGCTCAGCCTATTACATCCATGCCAAGATATTACATCCATGCTCATCTATGACATCCATGCCCAGCCTATTACACCATCTCAGCCTATTACAACCATGCTCAGTCTATGGACATCCATGTCCATCCTATTACATCCATGCCCAGCCTATTATATCCATGCCAAGTCTATTCATCCATGCCCAGCCTATTACCATGCCAAGCCTATTACATCCATGCTCACTATACATCCATGCTCAGTCCTATTACATCCATGCCTCGTCTATGACATCCATGCCACCTATTACTCCATGCCCACCTATTACATCCATGCCAATCCTATTACATCCATGCCCAGCTATACACCATGCCAGCCTATTACATCCATCCATATACACCATCAATCTAGTATCCATGCCCAGCCTATTACCTCCATGCTCAGCCTATTACATCCATGCCAGTCTAGACATCCATGACATCTATACATCCATGCCCAGCCTATTACATCCATGTTCATCCTAATTATATCCATGCTCAGTCTATGACATCCATGTCCAGCCTATTACATCCATGCCAAGTCTATTACATCCATGCCAAGTCTATTACATGCATGCCCAGCCTATTACATCCATGCCAAGTCTATTACATCCATGTCAAGTCTATTACATCCATGCCCAGCCTATTACATCCATGCTCAGCCTATTACATCCATGCCCAGCCTATTACATCCATGCCCAGCCTATTACATCCATGCCCAGCCTATTACACCCATGCCCAGCCTATTACATCCATGTCAAGTCTATTACATCCATGGCAAGTCTAGTACATCCATACCCAGCCTATTACATCCATGCTCAGCCTATTACATCCATGCCAAGTATATCACATCCATGCTCAGCCTATGACACCCATGTCCCCATCCATGTCAGCCTATTACCATCCATGCATATACATCCATGCCAAGTGTATTACATCCATGCCCAGCCTATTACATCCATGCCCAGCCTATTACATCCATGCCCAGCCTATTGCATCCATGCCAAGTCTATTACATCTATGCCAAGTCTATTACATCCATGCCCAGCCTATTACATCCATGCCCAGCCTATTACACCGATGCCCAGCCTATTACATCCATGCCCAGCCTATTACATCCATGCCAAGTCTATTACATCCATGCCAAGTCTATTACATCCATGCCCAGCCTATTACATCCATTACAGTTTGCAACTATAGTATTTACGCTATATGTTATGATAGTATAGTATACTATACATGTATGTGTAAGGACAAATGACTTTTTGTTAAAGTTTACGTTAACGTTTTTCAAAGTCACAAGATAGATCGCATCCTTGTGTATTTCGTATTGTACAGGTGTACATGCATTTTTTCTCGGAACAAAAAGCGTTATTCATGTACATTGACGGTTGTGTTGTCATTAAACGTTTACGCCGATTGCGTTTCTGATCGTTGATGACCATTGCTTCTGAAATGAGCATCGTCGTAAACGTGTTGGGCGTGCTGCTATTTGAACAAATTAAACTTGATTAGTAACATGCATTTCCCCATACGTTGTATATCGACATACATATGTAGTGGTATATTTATGAAATTCGTGCGAAATAGATTTACGTTAAAAATAGACACCATAATTATGCTCCCCGAAAATATCTTTTTCGGGAGAGAATATACGAGGTTACCGCTTCGTCCGCCGTCCGAGCTTACGTTGAAGATATTTAATTTGCAATATCTCTGTAATCACTTGGGATATCAACTTGAAACTTCATATACACATTGATGACCATCTATATTTTCATGTATTACCATACCCATGTTGCCCATGTTCCCAGGGTCAAGGTCAATTGACTTAGAAATTTTTGTTCAAGTTTATGTTAAAGTTTGTCGAAGTGCGATTATCTGAAAATTATTGTGACTACTGTACCAATACCCAGGCCTGCAGCCTATTACACCCATGCCCGGTCTATGCCATCCATGCTCAGCCTATTAAATCCATGCTCAGTCTATTACATCCATGCTTAGCCTATTACATCCATGCTCAGTCTACGACATCCATGCCCAGCCTATTACATCCATGCTCAGTCTATTACATCCATGCTCAGCCTATTACATCCATGCCAAGTCTATTACATCCATGATCAGTCTATGACATCCATGCCCAGCCTATTACATCCATGTTCAGCCTATTATATCCATGCTCAGTCTATGACATCCATGTCCAGCCTATTACATCCATGCCAAGTCTATTACATCCATGCCAAGTCTATTACATGCATGTATTACACCCATGCCCAGCCTATTACATCCATGCTCAGCCTATTACATCCATGCTCAGTCTATGACATCCATGCATCAGTATGGACATCCATGTCCAGCCTATTTACATTCCTTGCCCAGCCCTATTACATCATGCCAAGTCTATTACATCCATGCCCAGCCTTTTACACCATGCCCAGCCTATTACATCCCATGCAAAGTATTTATTACCATCCCATGCCAAGTCTAGTACATCCATGCCCAGCCTATTACATCTATGCCCAGCCTATTACATCCATGCCAAGTATATTACATCCATGCTCAGCCTATGACATCCATGCCCAGCCTATTACATCCATGCTCAGCCTATTACATCCATGCCAAGTCTATTACATCCATGCTCAGTCTATGACATCCATGCCCAGCCTATTACATCCATGCTCAGCCTATTACATCCATGCTCAGTCTATGACATCCATGCCCAGCCTATTACATCCATGCTCAGCCTATTACATCCATGCTCAGCCTATTACATCCATGCCAAGTATATTACATCCATGCTCAGTCTATGACATCCATGCCCAGCCTATTACATCCATGCTCAGTCTATTACATCCATGCTCAGTCTATGACATCCATGTCCAGCCTATTATATCCATGCCAAGTCTATTACATCCATGCCCAGCCTATTACACCCATGCCCAGCCTATTACATCCATGCTCAGCCTATTACATCCATGCTCAGTCTATGACATCCATGATCAGTCTATGACATCCATGTCCAGCCTATTACATCCATGCCCAGCCTATTACATCCATGCCAAGTCTATTACATCCATGCCCAGCCTATTACACCCATGCCCAGCCTATTACATCCATGCCAAGTATATTACATCCATGCCAAGTCTAGTACATCCATGCCCAGCCTATTACATCCATGCCCAGCCTATTACATCCATGCCAAGTATATTACATCCATGCTCAGCCTATGACATCCATGCCCAGCCTATTACATCCATGCTCAGCCTATTACATCCATGCCAAGTCTATTACATTACCTATTACATTACCTATTATATCCATGCTCAGTCTATGACATCCATGTCCAGCCTATTACATCCATGCCAAGTCTATTACATCCATGCCAAGTCTATTACATGCATGCCCAGCCTATTACATCCATGCCAAGTCTATTACATCCATGTCAAGTCTATGACATCCATGTCCAGCCTATTACATCCATGCCAAGTCTATTACATCCATGCCAAGTCTATTACATCCATGCCCAGCCTATTACATCCATGCCCAGCCTATTACATCCATGCCCAGCCTATTACATCCATGCCCAACCTATTACGTCCATGCCCAGCCTATTACATCCATGCCCAGCCTATTACATCCATGCTCAGCCTATTACATCCATGCCCAGCATAGTACATCCATGCCAAGTATATTACATCCATGCCAAGTCTATTACATCCATGCCCAGCCTATTACATCCATGCCCAGCCTATTATATCCATGCTCAGTCTATTACATCCATGCTCACAGCCTATTACATCCATGCCCAGCCTATTACACCGATGCCCAGCCTATTACACCGATGCCCAGCCTATTACATCCATGCCAAGCCTATTTCATCCATGCCAAGTCTATTACATCTATGCCAAGTCTATTACATCCATGCCCAGCCTATTACATCCATGCTCAGCCTATTACATCCATGCTCAGCCTATTACGTCCATGCCCAGCCTATTAGTTCCATGCCCAGCATATTACATCCATGCCAAGTATATTACATCCATGCCAAGTCTATTACATCTATGCCCAGCCTATTACATCCATGCCCAGCCTATTACATCCATGCTCAGCCTATTACATCCATGCCCAGCCTATTACACACATGCCCAGCCTATTACATCCATGCCCAGCCTATTACACCCATGCCAAGTCTATTACATCTATGCCCAGCCTATTACATCCATGCCCAGCATATTACATCCATGCTAAGTCTATTACATCCATGCTCAGTCTATTACATCCATGCCTAGCCTATTACATCCATGCTCAGCCTATTACATTACATCCATGCTCAGCCTATTACATCCATGCCAAGTCTATTACATCCATGCCAAGTATATTACATCCATCCCCAGTCTATTACATCCATGCCAAGTATATTACATTCATGCCCAGCCTATTACATCCATGCCCAGCCTATTACATCCATGCCCAGCCTATTACGTCAACTTCATGATGAGAAATTACCTATAATTGTTTATTCACCATCAATGTGTGAGCGATTTGGTGGGAAGATATTATACATGAACGATGGGTTTCATCCTCACGGAAATCCCTATAGTCCATTGTCTGACTCACACATACATTTTAATTTCTGGGATGTGAGAATTGAATCTGGTTATACATGTTAATAAGAGGTAATAAGAGAAGTATTAGTCCATTACTTCAAGGATTGAGGCTGATCGATTGTGATTTACACTCATCCCCCCCCCCCCCGCCTTCACATGTCTGCTCTGTAAAACTATTATTTCAAATCAATTTTCCACTCTTTGTAGGTTTAAGGCCACAATCATTCTGGATGTTGGAAGAAAACCAGAAATATTACAAGCCCTTCGCTATATCAAACTGTGATTCTTGCGGTGACCTGTTCAAGCAAGAAGGTCCCGGATTCTGGGGTGGAAATGGACGACCTGGCAAATACATGGGTTTCTACGAAGACTTGAGTCACCCTGACTATTGTAGTGTCTTTTGTGAAAGAGTTTGAGGGATAATCACATATTTCGCTAAGACAGGTCAAATACAGGATATTCCAACTCATTCGTCAGGACAAAAATGACTTTAGCTGTTGAAAGGCTGATGAAGGAATCAACCAATCACTGGTAGATCATAATTGCATCCATGGTGTTTGACATGTATGATGTTGACGTTATAGAACATTGTGGGTAGTATAATGCAATGTCATTGACCAAATGTTGATATAGAGATAGGCCAAGTGTCATGCAGATGTATGCACTGAGTCTGTATATTGTCTTACATGTATTGGATGACCCTCGTACATATATGTCAACAATGCCTAGCCAGTAATATATTGTTATGCCCTACCACAATAGTGGAGAGGGCATTTAGTGTCACCCTCCTCTGTCTGTTCATCCGTTCCGAACTTTGTATCTCGAAAAACTTTTTTTAAATTTAACCTGTAATAGGCAGAGACCTAAAACTTGGTATGTAGCTTCTTTATGATGAGTAGATGGGTTGGTTGTAAATTTTGATTTGACACTCGGGTCATGGATTCTCTCCCATTTTTCGACTTAGAATTTGGCAATTTCCTTGTTTGCTATCGAAGCGGTAATTGGGGCATCCATGTTCCACAAACACATTTTCTAGTTCTTTACTGGGGCAGCAAGTAACTGGGTATACATTTAAATACTTGTTAAATGAACTTGTCTGAGTGAACAATACTTTATTTCCGGCTATTCTTACATATTGAATGTTTTTCCTGTTAATGACTAAGGTACAATGTATATACATTGTATATATGACTATTTGTATCCCCCGCCGAAGGCGAACAGGATATAGTAATGGTAACCGTCATTCCGTGCGTCTGTGCGTGCATCCGTCACACTTTTGTCCGGATAATAACTTGTGAATGGATTAACGGATTTAGTTCAGTTTTGGGACACGTGTATAATCATAAAATGAAGGTCAAATTCGATCTTGGGTACGATCCGAAAATATTTAAATAGTTATGTCTCCTTTTCGACTTAAAATTTGCTCACTTTGTCCGGAGAATAACTCATGAATGGATTAACCGATTTAGTTCATTTTTTGGCACACAGGTATATAATGATAAAATGCATGTCAAGTTCGATTTTGGGTACGATCTGAAAATATTTGAAAGAGTTTTCGACTTCAAATTCTCCAGAATGTCTTGTCCGGAGAATAACTCTTGAATGAATAAATGGGTTTGATTAATTTTTGCCACACAGGTATATGATCATAAATTGCAGGTCAAGTTAGATTTCGGGTACAATCGGAACAGTTTTGACGCAGTTATGGTCCCTTTTCGACATAAAATTTCCCCAAAATGTCTTTTCCGGAGAATAACGAATGTCCGAATGGATAAATGGGTTTAATTCATTATTGGCGCACATGTATATAATCATATTATCAGAATGGACGTATTCATCCAGTCTCTGTAATATACGTCTCTGATATCCCTTCGGCGGGGGATATGGCCGTCTGTGACTGCCTCTTGTGATGCTGTTATTTGTTTAACCAGTATGTAAATGTTCAGCCTTCTGACACCTGACAGCTATATCGTTATACGCCATTAAAAGTATTGAGATTAGTGCTTATCATACTTTTTGGGTTGGAGCTAAGCCACTGGTATGGAACAGACATGGCAACGGGTCAGAATATTTTAATTTCACGGCTGAACATAGACTTTGCTGTATATATTCAGTTCTGAACTTTGATATTTCTCATATTATGACATGTTAAATACAGCATATTCCAACTCATTTTCCCAGACTGAAATGACATTTTTCTGTTGAAAGGCTGTTAAACACTGATAATGAAAGAATCAATCAATCACTGGTAGCTCATCATTGCATCCATGACGTTATTGATGCTGACGTCATAGAACATTGTGGGTAGTAATAATGCAATGCCATTGAACATTTGTCGTTGTATGATGCAATGTCGATAGAGGAGTCTGTATATCGTATTGTGTATTATTTTTCCAACTTTCATTGGATGAGCCTCGCACATGTATATGAACAATGCCAAGCCAGTAATGTATTTTTTAGCTCGCCTGCCCAATGCATACCTCCGGCGTCGGCGTCCACAAACTTAACGGTGGGGGTAAATGTCTTATAACGTCTGATATTTCATACATGCATTCATCAGATGACTCTCTATCATGCTGTAAGAAATTCACGACGCACCATCCACCCATTGTCCCAAGGTCAAGGTCAGAATGTTAGTGCAATCATAAGTGTTTCAGAAACATAACGTTGGGGTAAATGTCTTATAACTTCTGTTTCTTTTCATGCCTTCATATTCCATATATGCATTCCTCAGATGGCCTTATATCATGTAGCAAATCCACAACCACTACCCACTCATTACCCTCTTGGGTGGTAGTGGGGTGGTATGTGAACTTTGCGTGCGCTTTGTGAAGAAAGCATGAAACTTTGCCTTAGGGTTTTTTGGTACGCTGAGTTCAAGAAGTGCGGGAACCACAACGCTAATCCAATGCTTTCCGCCGAAAATGGCGAAAATTTTGATAACTTGGCTCATAATTCTCCAAATTTCTTGCTATTGGTGTCTAAACTTATGTTTTCTGGGTCAATGAATTCAATGTAATACACAACAATTATTATGTTCATGCTGGACATCATTTTCAAAATGGCCGCCAATAAATAATAAAATTCCAATAAATTACCTTATTGTTCTCCGACTGCATCGATATTACAATGATAAGTCATGTTTTTAGGTCAACAAATTTTACAGAACACACACAATTGAAGCTATTTTGAAGCTGAGTGTCTTATCTTTTCAAATTAACCATACAGTAATTAATTATTCAGCCGTTGGACATAAGTAATTTCCCACACACTGAAATCCCATAGACTTACATGTATTTCCATCATTACATACAGACATGCTGCAAAGAGCATACTGAACATATTTAATGAAATAGAAAGAAAGTGAATAGCCAATACATGTCTGTAGAATATGCTCGTTTTAGATATTCAATATTCCAACTAGTTTGCAAGATGCATGCCTTTAAACCTTTGGGATATTTTGTAAAATGTCGTGTCCCATTGAAGTAAATACATGTATCTAGCAAACAGGGAAAGATAATAAATATTCATAACTATTAAATTCTGCCCAAATCTAAATGGTACTCAGCAATAATTATTTCTTTAAAATTGGTTCAGTATGAACTGAGCAGCATGCTTGAAACCAAATTTAGAAATACATGTCCACAAAAAACTTGAAATATGGATAATTTGACTAATAATTCTCCAGAAGTATTTACATTGAAGTCTAAACCCATGTTTTCTGGACCAAGGAATTAAATGGAATACACTAAAATAATGTATGTTCATGCTGGACATCATTTTAAAGATGGCCGCGCGAAAGATTGAAATCTTGATAACTTGGGTCATAATTCTCCAAAAGTCTTGGTATGGGTGTCTAAACTCATGTTTTTCTCTGTCAAGAAATTCAATGAAATACACAAAACTAATTTGGGTTCATGCTGGACATAATTTTCAAGATGAGCGCAAAAAATGGCAGTTTGAATAAATCAGCTTGTGGCTCTCACAGGTAGAAGACTCGGACCTATGACACCAAAAAAATGCCTATTAAAAGCGAAATTTGCGTGTACGAAAGAATCTCACACAGAATCGGAGGCCATCCGGCGTGGATTATCGGTCATATTTGACCGGTAGCTGATCGTCAGCTCAAGCTAAAGTCGTGCACCATGACCATATACATTAGTAACTCCAACCATACAAAGTTCGTCCAATTGTGATCGTTCACCGATCTAAAAAACACTTTTTTCTAATTTCATTGGCTTTCATTCATGATTCGCGTACAATCAGATTATGTCTTCCGGAAACCCTGAAAAGGGAAAGTCCTCGCGTCTATTTTTAGGTTTAGCCAATCAGAGACGTTCTTACATAGACGCTTCGGTGCTTGTATTATGGAAGATGGTGCATTGACCCAGTTCCAGATAATTAATGAAATTAAAGAAAAAAGTGTTTTTTAGATCGGCGAACGATCACAATTGGACGAACTTTGTATGGTTGGAGTCTCTAATGTATATGGTCATGGTGCACGACTTTAGTTTGAGCTGGCGATCAGCTATCGGCCAAATATGATCGATAATCCAGCCGGACGGCCTCCGATTCTGTGTGAGATTCTTTCGTACACGCAACTTTCGCTTTGGATGGGGTATACAAAATGCGAATAACTGAATAAATGCTGGAAAAAGCGATTTGAAGTGAGTATATTCGCACACATAATACCTTTATCGATTGCCGGAGACAGAAGTCATACATTTAATCGATGTTTATTGTGTTTGTGCGAGCCGGAAAAGAGAGGCTTCTTTCTATAATAGCCCTATTTATACTCACCTTGATATAGCATATGGTACTGTACGAGACCAAGTGGGTGGGGTAATGGGATTTTTTTTTAATAGGCATTTTTTTGGTGTCATAGGTCCGAGTCTTCTACCTGTGGTGGCTCTCTGAATCGACCTCACTATCTAATACATGTATATATATTTATGGTCTTTTTTGTCAACACATCCAATATCACACGGGATATGGACATTTGCCCCCCGGACATTTGCCCCCCAGTCCAAAAATGGCAGGGTGGACATTTGCCCCCCAGTTGAAATGGCAGCTAGGACAATTGCCCCCCAGTCGAAATGTAGGGGCGGACATTTGCCCCCCAATGGAAATGGCAGCTAGGACATTTGCGCCCCCAGTCGAAATGGCAGCTAGGACATTTGCCCCCCAGTCGAAATGTAGGGTAGGACATATTGTATGAAGTGTACCATGATACTTAATTATCAAAGACATCAAAGTAAATTGGGTGTGATTACTGATTAGCTTAAACACTGATTACCTAATGATATCCATTCACATAATTAGCAAAAGTTGTATTGTATGAAGTGTACAATGATACTTAATTATCAAAGACATCAAAGTAAATTGGGTGTGATTACTGATTAGCTTTAAACACTGATTACCTAATGATATCCATTCACATAATTAGCAAAAGTTTGAACTAATATCATGAGAGGTGTTAAAAGTCTTTGATTGTTGATTAAAGTGTACACATACTGAGTTCATTATTTAATTAGATATAATGTGATTTAATAGATGGTAATTCTTAAAGTGAAAAACTTGTGAGAATTGAGTGAAACTAATTAAAGGTTCATGCAGTATATTAGCCATGGAATTGTCTACTGCATTACTACAAATCTCATACCACGATGGAACTGACTACCAGTACTAGAGGGGCTGAGAAGCTACTATACGAGGGTTACTCGTATACTAAGAAGAAGAGCCGTATCTCCACTATCCACTGGGAATGCTCCAAACGCAAGAGTGCCTCTTGCAAGGGGACACTTACTACTGACTCAATGGTAAATATAAATGTAGTTTGTTAGCGGACAATGGTTACAATTTACAACTTCCAAGTCGTGTTGGTTGTTATAGTACTAATGTGACTATTGGAAAATATCAGACACGTCTTGTAATTTTGTACTATTGGGTACCTGCGTAATTTCATGAAATATATTTAGTATAAATTGCTAATTTAATATAAAATATATGACTATTTTCAGAGAGCATACTGAGTTCTATGCATTCATCAAAATATATCTCGTTTCATTTTTTATCGGTTTTATCATTGTAATTCATTTTTATTACAGATTACCACGATCAGCTCAGCGACACCACACTCTCACGACAGCGACGCGTATGCTATCGCGGCAATGAAGGTTCGGCAAGACATAAAACAACATGTCACCAACAACCGTGTTTCTACCACCTTACTCAGTGTACATGGCGGCGGGTACAGAGTGAAGGACTTTCAACTCTCTACAAAGAAGATGATGAAGTGAAACAGTACTGTGGCATGCTCGATGGGCTTGCGTTCCTGCCACCTAGCCGCGTCCAGGATGGTATGCGCTATCTGAAGACTGTCACCCCACCGGCACTGGAAGACCTCACCGAGTACTTCGACACCAACTTTGTGAGTGGACCGTACAAGTCTGTGATGGGGGCCAGGGGACGCATCACATTACAGCGAACGAGTCCGAAGTATGCGATTGATAAATGGAACGTGAACCAGGTCACTCTAGAAGATGGTTCCCGGACCAACAACAAATGTGAGGCGTGGAACAACTCGTTCAGCCACCTTGTAGGACATAAAAATCCCGGACTCTGGCATACTATTCAGTGTATACAGAAGGATCAACTCAATGTGATCACAGAAGTGGAGCGAGTGAGACAGGGTGCCCCAACACGTAAACGTGTCCGCCGCGAGACGAGAAATCTGCAGGATAGACTTAAACAACTGTGCCAGGACTTTGATGCTGGTGAGAAGGATGTGCGCGACTTCCTTAGAGCGGTCGGACATTCCGTCCGATTCGTCTAATTGACAATGTAACTCTAAAACGTGCTACTATACTGATGTGCTATAATGTGACATTTTGTTATTTGTTCGAATTTCATAGTACTTGATCACAAACATTGATAATCATGCCAAGAGTGTGTTGACATTGACATTAATCTGTTATCTGTTTTAATTTCACGAGACATCGAAATAATGAGTATTATCATGGTTAGTTCATAGTACTTGATCACAAACATTGACAATCATGCCAAGATTGTGTTGATATTGACGTTAATCTATTATCTGTTTTACACTTGATCACAAATTTATGCTCAAATAAACTGGTTGTTTGGAAATGTGTTGTAATCTTGTCACACCTTGTCATACCTCAAATTGTTCACTAGGGGGCAAATGTCCTAACTGCCATTTCGACTGGGGGGCAAATGTCCTAGCTGCCATTTCCATTGGGGGCAAATGTCCGCCCCTACATATTGACTGGGGGGCAAATGTCCTAGCTGCCATTTCAACTGGGGGGCAAATGTCCGCCCCTACATTTCGACTGGGGGGCAATTGTCCACCCTGCCATTTTTGGACTGGGGGGCAAATGTCCGGGGGGCAAATGTCCTACATTCATATCACACACATTACGCAAACACGTCTTATTTGGAATTAATAAATCACTGAACTACTTTCGGCAAGGGAGATAATCAATATCACGCGAACTATTTTCATACGAGCCAAGCGGATTGTTCTGTTTATGATTAGTATATATAGTTTTAAGCTATCTCCTGTGATATATAATGATATATTACTTTGTTATGTTATGGGTACTAATACATGTTGTTTCAATAGCGTATCTCTGTAACGGTATCGTTGTAGATGGAGTTGCAAATAATTTAATAATTATTACGTTCAAATGGTTGCGTAATACTGATAGCACTTCTGTATAACTGTGATTATCGTAAATGGCGCAATAGTCGTGAGGTTAAGGTCACCGACTTCAATGATTTAATTACCGATTCCCGAAATGGTCGGGGTTTCAAACCTCGACGTGGTATATTTTTTTTTCTCCATATATATTATTTTTGTGATTTTAATATTTTCACAATTTTATGATTTTAATAAAAATACCTATAAATTGATAGAAACTTACCAACAATGAAAGTGTCTGTCTTTAAGTAATATATACACAGACACTTTGTTACTGTTTTTCTAAGTTTAAGTAATATATACACAGACAGTTTGCTACTGTTTTTTTAAGTTTGAGGTACTGTCTATACCATATAATGTTTTACTGTCCCAAAATCTATTTTTTTGGCTGTCACAATTAATTAATTTTCGGACAGCAAACATTTTTTATGAATTTGAAATAATTATTGTCCTCCATCTGCTCACAACACTGTTCGAACTGCGCCTGTGGCTACCACGACCAGAATTCACTGGCCGCAAACACAGTAGCCATCGGCGTCTATTTATTAAATTATTATTTTTTATTTTATTTGAATTCCGCGTGAACGCTGCATTTTGTGTCAACACCATTTACAGAAAGTATTGGTGATTTTCTAAACGAATATCGGAGAAATGCGGCTATATATTTTGTCAACTTTTCAACACCATTTACGGAAAATATTACTGATTTTCTAAAAACAATATCGGCGAAGGTGTACTGAACTACTCTTTATTTTAAATAACCAGCCGTCTAATAGATCTGTGAATAATCGAGAGTATATCGTTAATTGTCATGTTGTCTCCGACAGTGAGATGTTGCGGCACACATCAAAACACGTCAATTTCAAAACATTGCCTAAGGGTCACACCTGTGTGGTGTCATCAGATCAACACCTCGTCACACACAACTACGCATTATCGATTTTTTTCCCCACACAAAGCGACGTGTATTTACAACTAGATCTGTGTAATGTGTCGGGTGTAGCCAAAGACCATACATAAATTCGTAATTAGTCACAGATGTAGCCTTAAAATATAATCGATTACCTTAAATTACGTCCGCAAGTTGACAGATATTTCAGAGCAGACGTCATCGTAATTTGCCGTTATTTATTTCCAAAATTAGCCATATATTCTGTAAATGGCTTGAAAGTTGACAATAAATTAAGACCAGATCAGTACGTTAAATCGCTATCGACGACAACTGACGATCCGATGAGAGAGTAATACCGTTTACGCGTATCCAATGTTAAATATACATCGTTATTTTGTATGACTTTCGTAGTTTTTACCGAGAAATTCAAACCGTTTCCAATTATTGGGGAAAATAATATCATGATTAGCACACCGTTTCACTAAGCAGCGGCTACTCAGGGAATGGGATCACACGGTCTATTGTTTACACTGGATTAATGGCGGCCCCCATGAGGTCTCGGGTAAATCTTATTTTTAAATAATACGACTGTGGTTTCTTCCTTTTAGTGATGACCATGTTTTCAGCCGTTAACACTTATTTAGCAGCATTATTTATGTAGTTAGTCTGAACATTCTGCAGAGAAATTTGAATAGGACGGAATCGAGCGTTGTTTAAACTTAGTCCTGTTCATGTGCACAGGTCAAAATATGAACTGAAAATGGCGCTTTGTGTGACAGAAATCCGTACGCGGACGAATCAAAAAAATATTTTGTTATAAATATCACATATAGCGAAACAGCGGTAGCATCTACTGTTTTAATAATATGCATACATATTGTAATTAATGTTTAATAGTGATATACTTATGTCATTCATGGCCATCGGCTTGCCTATGCTGTACAATACATTTCAGCCACCCACAGGAAAGATACTGATGTCCACAATACGTCAGCATGTAGCACCCATCCATTAATAATCTGATACAAGACTTTTGTATCATGATTCTCATACCATTCAAAATGTTTATTTTAATTTTTCAACAAGCATGATTCACTGATGTTGTGGCGATTTTTGCATGTGATGTATTTGGCCATGGTGCTAGATTACGTTACATATATTGTCAACTGGATTGGGTCAGGAAGCACAACATGGTCTTCTTTTTCTACACACAGTAACATGTTGGAATTGGTCTGTACGGAGCAGATTGTCGCAACTAAAATGTGTTTGCTCGGCTGGTAAAGGGCCCAAACCAAATATCCACTGAGGACTTTGAGGCGATATAAAGTTGTTGTCGTGTTGTGTTGGCGTTCATCATCATACGTCGTGTTAATGAGGCCTGGAAACAAATGTTTTAAACAGGAAACCGCAAGATAGAAAACCTACCACCAACCAAAGATGCTCTCTAACAGCATGTCAAACATGCTGTCTTTCAGGTGAGACATATATTTGGGGCCAATTTAAACCATAATTATTGCTATTATACAGTTACGTTCACCATTGTCTTGGGGGTGGAAACAGCAGGACGACACTTCACATTGGACACCATGCAGGTGTACACTACTTGAGGCAGCCAAAGGATGCCAAGAACTATTGAAAAAATGTAACTGTAAAAAGTCATGAAATAACTGTTGCGATTGTTATATGTCAAATTTACGATGCACTCAATTGTTCATGTTTTTGAAGGGGGCAATGCTGTCAGCATGGGTAAATACATACTCACCATTCGCTTGTCCCATAAAAATGCCAAACATTGTGAAATTACTATTGGTATATGGTAATTAAATTTGTTGTCTCCTATATAAAACATATTTTTATTCTTTGGTGAAAAAGGCATATTCCACTATATACATGTCAGTGATGAAAATATAGTTCTTATGTGCTTCAAAAATCTAAATGTATTATTATAACAAGTGCATAATTCGATTGTATCTTTAAACATGGCTTAGTTGATGTCATTGATATCATATGCGGATATGTGTAATGAAATGTATGATATCTTATTGGATTT
This sequence comes from Conchocele bisecta, assembly GCA_029237695.1. Lineage (NCBI taxonomy): Eukaryota > Metazoa > Mollusca > Bivalvia > Lucinida > Thyasiridae > Conchocele > Conchocele bisecta. Next base: position 125,149,148 of record CM055267.1, on the reverse strand, counting down.
TTGGGCCAATGTAGCTATTTACGTCATTCTGTAATAGGTTATTTATAAATAAAATACGGTGCGCAGAGAGGTCACCGTTGTGAAAATGTATTGCTTCATTGAATATATGTATTCCATGAACTGTAGACAATACGATTGGTCATGTCTTATACGATTCAATAATGTATGGTTGATTTACCAAAATAAGACTTTCAGCTTTAATGTAGCTTTAATTGTATGTGTTCCATTGGATTGTTTTGCTAAAAGAAAACGCGAGCATAGATATTAGATAGTGAACTTGATGCATTCAGAGAACCACAAACTGGTTCATTCAGTCATTTTTCTTGGCGGCCATCTTGAAAATGGAGTCCAGCATGAGTATACATTATTTAGTATATTCCATTTAATTCCTTGGTCCAGAAAACATTGCTTTAGACACCCATATCAATACTTTTTGAGAAGTTAGGTGTCTTTCAGGTGAGACATATATTTGGGGACAATTTAAACCCAAAGATTGACAAAGATATCAATGTTTTGGCGGCCATCTTGAAAATGATGTCCAGCATGAGGATACATTATTTTAGTGTATTCCATTGAATTCCTTGGTACAGAAAACATGGGTTTAGACACCCACATCCATACATTTGGAGAGTTATGAGTCAAGTTACAAAGATTTCAAGTTTTTGACGGCCATCTTGAACATGATGTCCAGCATGAACATACATTATTTTAGTGTATTCCTTGGTCCAGAAAACATGGGTTTAGACACCCATATCAATACATTTTGGAGAGTTATGAGTCCAGTTACAAAGATATCATTTTTTGGCGGCCATCTTGAAAATGACGTCCAGCATAAACATACAGTATTTTACTGTATTCCACTGAATTCCTTGGTTCATAAAACATGGGTTTAGACATCCACATCAATACATTTTGAGAGTTATGAGTCAAGTTATCAAGATTTCAAATTTGTTGGCGGCCATCATGAATTTTTGCATTTTTTAGCGGGAACCATTCGAGTGGCGTCGTGGTTCCCACAATGTTTGGATTAAGCATACAAAAAAAAAACATAGGTCAAAGTTTCATGTTTTTTTCACAAAGTGTACAGCTCACTTTAAAATTGTCCCATATCTTCTATGCTATGGTGGTTGGGAGTATGCGAAGGTTAATTTATGCGAAGCTAAATCCTGTTATGCTCGATTAAAAAAGGAATAAGATCTGTACATATTGTATTGCTTTTGGGGCTTGAGCTATGTGACTCTGGTGTGGGATGGACTTGGCACCAGGTCAGGATATACTAATTGCAGGACTGAATATATAGTTCTCTAAATATTGATTTGTGATTTTGGGAATTTCCCTCAGGGTAGACAGGTTGAATCCATCCCGTTGGCCCTGCCTTAAATGACCCTGGCAGTTAATAGCCCATTAAACATAAATAATCAATCAATCCCTTTTCATACATGCATTCCTCTCAAGACCCTCTATCAAGTTGTAACTAATCCACGACCCACAACTTACCTCAAGGCCAAGGTCACAAACTTAGTGTGGGCATAATGTTGACGTAAATTTGTGTGTCCGTCCGTTACTAAACTTAACATCAGATAAATGGGTTAGAACTGCGGTTTCCTTCATGAGAAATTCTTAATATGGGTGGGTGGTTGGTTGGGAGCAGCGAAGGGTAGTTTAACGATCAGTATTCATCCTTTCCGGAATGCCAACTTACATGGTTCGGCCCTCATTTACATGCCCCCTGTACTTGAGAGCTAAATCCTGTTATGCTCCTATAAGAAGTAATAAGCTTTAATATAGCTAATCCTATTACTTTGGGTCAGAGCTAAGTGACTCTGGTGCGGTATGGACCTGGCACCAGGTCAGGATATTCTAATTTCAGGACTGAATATATAGTTCTGTAAATATTGAGTTCTGATTTTGGGAATTTCCCTCATTTTGGACAGGTTGAATACGGGAAATTCCATACTGTTGGCCCGGCCTTAAATGACCTTAGCTGTTGATAAGTCGTTAAACACCAATAATCAATCTTAATATTTCATACATGCATTCCTCCAAACGTTTACTACATGTATCATGCCGTGTCAACTACACGACCGTCTGAGCCCCGCTAACCCCAAGGTCAACGTCACATACTCAGTGTATTCACAAAACCACATACTTAGTGTATTCACAAAACTTAACTTGACAAATGTACAAAATACATGTACATATTTTGGGGCACCTGGACACATGCGCGGGGGAGGGGGTATTCTGTAAGCCTCGCTTACTGACAACTAGTTGTGATGTGGATTTGTATGTTCATGCTTCAAAATCAACCATCTAATAATAAATTGTATAATTTTATAGACACGTGCGTTGTTATTCTGAAGCGTTTCTTCATATCCCATTACTTTAGTCGTCTGAGTTTCTTCATATCCCATTACTTTAGTCGTCCAAATCAGAAGTAAAATGGCTTACTACAGGTGGAAGACTCACATCTTTGTCATGAAAAAAAACTCAGATGATACGCATTTCATTATGATTACCCACCACCTGCTTTAGTACTGTACGTTATGTATACTAGTAATATGCAATACAACGTCAACGGTATAAATCTTCCACTTGTGCACTTTACTAGCTGCTAGCTGCTAAGCCTGGTGGCCATAATGAGGAATGGACGAAGTGTGCGATGTATTACTTTGCATAACCCAGCAACACACAATGCAAACCCTGATTTAATGGTTGGAGGTTGGGAGAATGCGAAGGGTAATTTAATGGCAGGGGTTCATCCTTATATGAATTCCGAGATACCTGGTTTGGCCCTCAGGTACATATTTTGGCTTCTTGTATGCTAGAGTTGAATCAGGTTATATCCCGTACAAAGTACTTAAAGGTACTACTTCTAGGGAAGGGGCTAAGTGACGCTAGTGTGGTATGGACCTGGCATCCAGGTCAGGATATTCAAATTTCAGTTTCTGTAAATATTCAGTTCTGATTTTGGACTCCCCCCCCCCCCCCCCCCAATTCACATAGGTTGAACACGGGACTCGAACTCGTTGACCCGGCTTTAAATGACCTTAGCTGTTGATAGACCGTTAAACACCATTAAACAAACAAACAAACAAACAAATCCTGATTTGGTTGCATTGATGGGCGGATAGACACGTGAATATTATTCATGGGATGCAAAAACTCACCTACTTTTGGAATAAACTCATAGACTTAGAAATTAAGTCGTACACTTATTTAAATCACAACGTGAAGCAAATCACTTTGGGTTTGTAGAATAACTGCACTCACACTAACTGTTTGTGAGCGGAAGTTGTGGTCCACCAGCAGAATTGGTTGTCCACCAATGATTGTGTATGCTATTGTGTGACTTGAAAGACCAACACACCACAGATGCAGAAATTTTGAAAGGGCTTGTACACCTATTTTGAATGTTATGTAACTCGTGACAATCTACGAATGAGGAGTTTTAATACACCTATTATGACAGATGTACACTTCAACACGACATGACGTAGTATGGGAGACATACTTATAAGCCAGATTGCCCGAAAATGTACGCCCAACAAAACGATGGTAGAGGTGAAGCACTCGTGTTTGCGACAACTGCACCTATTCCGGCGAACTGAAAACAAAACATTAATGCAACTAGGTTTAAACAAACTCGGCGTCTTTGATAGTATTGCCACTAAAAATAATAATATAAAGAGAAAAGATCACATGATCAGATATAGTATAGACGTTTGGTTGCCATCTTGGAGTAAGGTAACTGTGGATCTTTGTTCAAATTGAGCCAAATGTATACAGTTGTTATCATACTATGGCATGTAAATATTCATTTGTTAGCATATATGGTGGCCATTGTTATTTTTATTTCCATAATATATATGTACATTCAGAAGCAGTCGTAACAAAAAATGGTATCTCGGCTGTCTTTCCAGAATCGAACATTACATTAGTATTGACTATTTACACAGTCGTAGTGCAAACTGTAAATATTTGGCAGTCATGTTGAATTTATTTAAGTATGAATGGAAAGCATTCGCCGCAACACGTGCTCCCGCACAAAATAGGATTCAGCATGCTCGAAGTTCCATGCATACAGAATACAGAACTTGGTTCATGATATATTGCGGAAGTGAACATCGTGGACACATATTGCTGCATTGGAACTGTCAATGAATATACTCTCAATGTGGCGTTCAAACGTGGTTAGCGCGGCGCCGCAACCCTCCCGCTTACCTTGCCACCGTTCATCCTTACCGGAATGCAGACATTACATTGTTTGGCCCTCCTGTGCATTTTCGCACCCCCCCCCCTACTACTTGAGAGCTAAAGCATGTTATGCCATATTAAAAAAAGTAATAAGATTATAGCTAATCATATTACTTATGGTGTGAGCTAAGTGACACTGGTGTGGCATGGACCTGTGACCAGGTCCGGATATTCTAATATCAGGGCTGAATATATAGTTTATATAAAGATTGAGCTCTGATTTTAGGAATTTCCCTCATTAGGTTGAATGCGGGATAGTCCAACCCGTTGGCCCGGCCTTAAGACCTTAGCTGTTGATAGGCCATTAAACTTCAATAATCAAAAAAAAATTGCCACCGTGCCTCGACATGCACATTAAGACATGAACAACAGCAGGCTAGTAACAGGACAAACAAAAGAAAATGAAAAGTCATGCAGAGCATGATGTTATTAGCCGATCAAATCAGGGTAAAGTGCATCGAACATATGTAGGTGTCTCTGGTAACATTGTCAATGGTAAACTATTTTCGACCACAGTTCTGTACCCAGCGTTGACATTTTTCTCGATTTTGTGCAGGTTTTGGAAACCCGTTCCCAAATCCATCCAATAGCAGCAATGCCATAGCAGCAATGTTTTGTTGTCACCATTATGTTGCGAAATATTCCAGCGTAACACCTGTACTGTATGCTCTATTTATCTACAAATTACACTCCGCAATACACAAAGTTGTAGTCACTGTGTGTGTGTTTGTCCGAATTCTGTGGCAGCATGCGAGTGGGCGGAGCTACCAGGGCTATATATATCTAGCGGTTACAGTGTCATCTAAAAATAGACGCAAGCTCCTGCGTATTCAGGCACATGCCCAGATTGGCCTAATGTGCCCCATCCGTGATTTTTTGCGCGATGTCGGGCGCAAGACAATCAATAATTTGCGGCATTGACAATAATTAAGGGGGATTGCCGCAATCGCGCGTGCTGGATGCATCCCTGCCATCCCTGCATGATACGTAAACAAATCAAAGTTGGCTATGAAGGGCAATTCTTCGTTTTGATTGGTGGACAATTTTGTGAATATTAACTAGCGTCAAATGACGCGCATACGCGATCCAATGGGATAAACCCGAGATGCTGGGATAAACCCGAAAATGCTGGGGTTACTAGTAAGGAGATTTTGAGCAGAGGTCGATTATAAATTAGCCGAATAAACACATTTTACGCGATTATACGTGGCTGAAACTTGTTCTGTTTAATAAATAAAAGCTTTAAATTAGCCCAATAATCGGCGTATGTTGGCGTATATGGCCATTAGAGCCAACTATGGACTTCAACAACAATAACTTCCGGGTTAAATCTCTTCAGGCGTTCAGCTCATTAAGTATTCAAAATTGTGTTATTTGGCTATAAGTAAAGTTTTAAACGGAGATAATTGCCAAAAATGCAAACTTTATCGGTTGATGCAATTTGGAATTGATACAGAAAAATTCGCGTTCGTAGATTACCGAATAGCGGAGAAAATGGTTGCTACAAACTTTTTCAGAATTCGATGGATAACCAACATATTAGCCGATCTATAAATAGATCGGCTAATAATAAAGACTATACAATTAAATCAATCAATAGATACAACACAAATAAATGCATATGATTGTTACATATGAAATTTGTTCCAGTACATTAGTATACATGTATGCTGTATTAAGGTAATATGAAGATACTCAAGATATGTTAACTACAATAGTATAAACCATTCTAATACGACATCTTTGAAAATTAAATAGTACGTAATAGTATATATCATAATATATCATAATCATTGTCTTCTATTGTCTTAGGCCACGCCCCTACCCCCTATAAGTGCCCTAATGTGTGCCAGGACGGACGGACGGACGGACGGAATGACAGAAGCTATATACCCCTCGGCATAATAATTTGTATCGCAAAATCATTCAAAGGATGTATATTTTTATATTGTGTTAAATACATGTATGTCAAATATAAAACGTTATCTCCCTTGCGCCTGGGCGAATGGAAAACGTGACGGACAGTCAGACGGGCGGATGTACACACTGTGGTAAACTTGCAAACCCACTTACGTGTGCACCTGTACGTAGTCTGCGTGTGCACCTGGGTGCACAAGAAATAGTGTTGCACAATTACCTCTTGTAGGCACGAATTGCTCTACAAGTATACCTGGTTGAAGATGGACGAACAGACGGACGGACAGCTTTTGCATCTCGTTTTCGCTACGCGATATGATAAGAACTGGTCAGATGCATGCCACAACATGCCACTGATAGTGTCGTATCAAGAATTACATGCAGTGGGTACAGGGGAGTCGGAAGATATTGTGATGTGTAACCCGGCTACATGTGCCATGATACTGCTGGTATCTCTGGTGTGTGGCAGGACTGTCCGCAACCTGGATAATTACCAAATTCTGTGTCCTAAGGTTGTCTGGGGAGCATGGATGTAACAGTATGTATACGAGAACTGAATGTTATCGCTGGCGTAGCTGATGACGTAGTGTTCAGTCATCTGACCACAATCGCGAGGGTATGCGCGGGAAATAGGAATGCTATATTTAGCAAAACACGCTAGTTATTTTTTTAAATAATTTTTTTTTTTTTTTTATTATTATTATTATTATTATAACTTTAATATTTTTAGGTCATATATGTGTATGTTCAGAAATACCGTATATCACAAATACAAATCTACCGTAAACTGTTCTTTCACTACCTGTTTTGCTCACAGTTCATCCACCCAGGACCTTCAACCATTACAATGCTGAATGAAATGTTGTCGTCTACTGATTATTATTTTGTTTTCCCTTTTTGCATCAAAAACATGCTCCGATGATACAGAATTTTAGAATTATTTCCATTGAATTGCTGCCTTGTCGGATGAAACTTCAAACCGAGATCCCGTCTCTACCACAGGTGATTCTAGCGTGTTTTAAATGTTTTTCATGTATATACAAACAATAATTGACCATCCAAGACACGCTAGAATCACCTGTGGTCCATACATGACCATAGCTGTTACTGGGACATAATTATAACCCACTGACTTTTACTTTCTCAGTTTCTAAAATGCTGCCATGGATTATTGACAGAAAACAACATATATAACAACAGCAGACGACACTTTTGGTTCCCTCATTCTAAGGGTTAAACTATAACTTGTATACACTAGGTTCCATGCAATTTTGAAAACAAGTATCAAAGAACAGAAGAGGCTGGATCTCAAGTACGCATCAGCTGTTTCAAGTGAATACAACTGCGGATATTTCCGTGTTTACCAGGCGAAATTCACTTCTTAGACCACAACAGGAGTTGACCTCTTGTTGATAAACAATGCTAATTAACTTTGTAAAGCATCCATTGACCAGTTTATGGCGCACGCCTGTTAATGATACATAACAAATCTGTAGAGTAATTGACCGCCACTTAAAACTTCACATGATTCTGTCAAAATTACACACAGGTGGACTGGTTATTGATTTTCTCCAAGGGAAATATGCTTGCTAAGAGGCAAGTGAAAACCCAGTTTGGTCTATCAATACCATAATACGCACACAGAGACCCTGTCCTGGGAATTGACTTGTATCAATTTTGCTATTGTTTTTACCGGCGCCATTAATTTCGCCAACTTTTGTTTTCTTGCGCCACATTCAATTTATTAGCGCATTTGGCGCCATTTGCGAAGCCCAGCGTGAGCCCTATTTATACTACACAATCTACGGCAACAGTTAAAATGTACAATGACATTTCCACTAGACCAATTTTTATCCAAGCATATTTGCTTGCATATAGTCCTTATACGGTTTTTGGGACCTCTCATGTTTTATGCAAATGAGTAATTGTCGACCAACAAACGTACTTCATGCTTCATGATTCTAGCTACGCCACGTGAGAGAGTTCCAAAGCGAGCGGTGCATTATGAACGTGTCACTCACATTTTGTTTCAGCTACATTTTTTTTCAGCTACAGTTATATTTTTAAAAACAGTTTATGATTTTATAAAATATTAACTGTCGTGTTTCATAATAAATATTGTGTTAGGAAGGTTATATTTTTAGCGCAATGAGCGACCGCTCCACATGTAATTTATACGTACATGTAGTTATACGCCATGGAAAATAGTTCTGATAGTGAGCTAACATTATATTGTGTAGTGTAATACATGTGTTGTTAATTTTTCTGTACGACATTTATATTACAAAATGTTTATCTGATTTAATATAATATAAACTGACATGTATTAATTTGAGTATATTTTATTTCACGCGCAATGATACAACATCGTGTCTCATGAAAAGTAGTTTCCGCCATTTTATGCAGACAAATTACAGAATCGCAACGAAAATGTCCCTGTGACGTTAACCAATCAGATTAAAGCTTACATTCTGAACTTTTACATAGTCATAGGTCAATGGCTCGATAAATCCAACATTGGACAGCGAAATAATGATGATTTAAAACAGAAACATTGTTTTTTGACAGTTAGGCTACATACCGCATGCTTTAAATAATCATCTTCAGCCATCGATATTATTAATCAGTGTCCATTTTACTTAAAACATCAACTAATCTATAATGACGTTACACAGCATATGCAGTACGATACACTTCACAAAGGAAACGTTGTCTTAGAGTTTGAATAGTTATAGGTTCCGCCGAACGAGCGAGTACGCTGAAATATATTTCCGCACAAATCCAATAACCTATTTATTATATACCCGTTCAACAAAACATGCATCCTAATCATTAAATAATCCGATAGTGTGATGAAATGCGACTCTATTATTTTTGTTGAACAATCCGAGCGCCTGTGATGGCTTCAGTTTATGCAAATTGACAAGGTCATTTCGCGCACCTGAATCGATACAATACAAGAAAAACCAAGATGGCTGACATCACTATAGACACAACAAAACCGGGAAAAAGGCGTTAAATTGGATAACAAGCCATACTTAAACACGTAAGTTTATTTAACACCTGTTTTATTTGCCGACGATATCAATGCATATTGTTAATACCCCAAAACTTTCATATAATCGTCCGGCAAAAATATGAAGCACATCCATCAGCATCGGATCGACTGTCAATAATTTTGACACGTTCAACAACTGCTGAATTTCATTTTGTTCTGAAGACAAAATAACAACATAATACACAATATTGAATTAGTGCATGTATTGGTACTACGGTAGTAAACTTCACGGCAACATTTTCAATTCCATTGGCCAACAAAGCAAAAATGAACAAAATTCATCAATAAATGATCATAAAGTCAATATGTTGTGTTTGCCTTGAAAATCTGCTTACTATCCCTCAAAAAACACCGTGCCATCACCCTCCATATCTCAATTTCTACGTGTGTTTTACACCAATTACATGATATTCAGTACAATACAGATCCCTACAATTAGTTGCGAACAGTAACTTGCATTCTACCATCCGTATCGAGTAGCGATTCCACTCATAGGCTGCAGAATAATTAGCTGCTAAAGTTTGAATACAATCTGATTCGCTATTCTGCAAAGGAAGCCTATGTTTGGAATTGTATCTCAGACTACGGACGGTACGGCAGTAGATTGCAAGAGTTACTGTTCGCAACTAGCATACAATAAGGTGATTTTCGTACAACTAAATTTTATTGACATTTATCACATTTAAATTTCAGATGTGATTTGGTACAGCTCCAAAGTTTCCGAAACCGTGGAATGTATTGCCAGACAAGAATGTTGCAGGAAATGAATTTTGGGCAGAGAATGTGTTCGCTGACGAGGTGACATTTTCGATCTCCTGTAGCGGCAGAACATACACACTATTAGGGACAGATACAGTGGCCGTGCTCGGTGGGGCGATTAATTGACCCAGTTGTACTGTGCTCGGTGGGGCGATATTCTGACCAGACTGTAATATATTTGATATCCGATAGACAGTTCGGCGTCATAGTTTTTCATTATTTTTTGTGGGGGAACTCCTGCTTTCGATAAAGTGGTGACTATTGACTTTCTAATACTGTGATTTGTCAACCGTGACGAGATTCCAGCTTGCTCTGCAGCATTCTTCATCAGACTGCCAAGTGTAGCCTCTCCCATGGGCCGTGGGTAATACCTGAACATAAATATTTGGGAGAAAATGTGTAAGAAATACTTTTGAGAACTTTGCATATCGACCAGGCTGTAGAATCATTTTAAGATCACTATTCAGACACACTGAATTACATCTCATTTTTCACCAATTATAATAATTATCAAAAAATTGTCGTATTTATAACTATTTTACTTTTCTAACTAAATATTAATGTCACTTTCTATAAAACTTCATTTGATCTTCAGCCTTGTCCGTAATGATTTTCAGTGTCATATGATAATGTTTAAATAACATTTAAAACAAAATGGAAAAAAATCATAGTGCATTATTTCACATAATAAATGTCATACCATGGCTCATTTTCTGTGCCTTTCAATCGTTGTTCTGGTACTGCTATCAGGTAAAATGGACTGTCAGCAGCCAACATCTCGGAAGGTCGGCGACTTCTGAAGATCTCAAAAATCTTGACAGGATGACTCGGTCTCTGAAATGGAAATATTGGTCCATAAAAAAATGTTATGTTTCTCATATATTGTCACGCCAGACGGCCGATATTGATTTCAAATAAAAATATAATAGTTTTTCCAACAAATTTCACAGTACATTGTATTCACAGAATTATATCTCAAATTCAACTTCAGATGTATTTATGGATCTAAGTCAATATCAACAAAATACAGTGATAAGAAACAATATTTTGTTCACATGCTGGCCCAGAGTAGATTGCAAGTTACTGATATTTATCGTTCGCAACAAGCTTTATTCGCTGATGTTTCCATGCCAATTCAGACCTATTTATCTTATTAACAATGATATAGTAAACTTTCTTTACTGAATGTATGAAAAGCAAAATACTTTTTATGGACTACAAGTAGTAGTGATCACAATACATCGGACCTCCGCTCGTATGCACCTAACTTTATTGTGTCTTGAGATATTTGAATTAATAAAAAATGTATAACTAAACAAATATTTATATTTGAATGCTGATATATTGAGGATCGATTAACATTACGCTCGTGAACATTTGATCGATTCTCCAAGTATCGTCATAACAACCGTGATAGTTTTCAAGTTATTCAATTTTCTATCGACAATATCTCACGACTCAAAAATGTTTTGCGCTTACAAGGCCAGCAAACATACCTGGTGTTGTCTGTTGCAAATATCTTCGGTGTGGTCTCTCGTGTATTCGACAGATTCGCCCCATCCCTGGTCTTGCTTGCCCTCTCATTGAACTCGAGAAACTTTTCCCCATTGGATGTCGTTTTCATCTCTATATCACCGAATTTAAATTGTCTTGCTTCATCTCGTCCACGCAGACCGAACATTTTTCCGAAATAGTAAAATATCGTGAATTGAAGGCTTTTTGGTGTACTTGTACCTAGAGACCCAGATGAATACATTTTCTCTTCTTCTTCAGGTGTAATGTTCATGCACTTTTTAGGTTTATTGCCCTTCCCAAGTTTCTTCAGCTCCATTTTCTTGGCCGTTAATGCTCTGATACACTGCCCAAATACTCTGTCTCGATAAATATTGTTTTTGCAGCATTGATAATGTATACTGATTCGACGAATATGTTGATTTTAAATGGAGTATATATGATTTTTTGTGTGAAATATTAACTAAAAATGGTTGAGCACGTACTGCGAAGGATTTCAGGACTTTCAGTCCTTTGATTTTATTATGTTTATGTGCGACCGCCACAGAATGTACTCTACAAGAAAGACGACAAATCAAAGTACCGAAAGTACTGAACATAGGGTACTACACGATTAAACTAGATTGATTGATTGATTGATTGTTGGTGTTGCAGTTTCATTAACCCTTAAAGGTACATGCCCACTCAGTAGGTACAACATGTTCTTTACATCAGAGACATCATCTGAGACATTTCCTGGCAAAACAGACATTCATGAGCCATTATCCCACGTACGGATTGGCATTATTATACATTTTTTATCAGACGTAAATGTACACACTGATATCAGGGGCGATAACCGTGTTTGCTTAAAATGTTAACGGACATTACTATTTAATCTCTGTATTTATAGACCTCGGTCCGTTACTTCAACCTCTGTCCCTATCATGTGTGATGAACATGAAGCCATCTCCGCCCACAAATTAATCTTAGATTTTTCAATGAGCCTCCTGATAACAAGACGTAGACTCGCAGTGAAATACTGACGTCATATGTAATAGTGACGTCATAGTAATCACAGCGGTAAAATTATGCTTTTGTAAGCAAGTCGTTTTAGCAGTATATATATATACTCGTAAGACAGACGGAAATATAGTAAATACATGGTTAGTGCCGTCGAATATAAAATATATTCGGTTGAGCCTTAGACAGCTTTGAGCTTTAGCGAGCCCCTATAAAGTTGTCGGGACGAAACCGAATATATTTTATATTCGACGGCACTAATCATGTATTTAATTTATACCGTATACTAAATGTAATTGTTTGAACTTGCGTGACGTCATGTTTTGACGTCATTCCCTCGACATACGTCACAAATCTAGCGACGTCATTCAGCGGCGTCCACGCTAGGTAGGTTCGGTATCGTATCTGATTTAATCTCCGAATTATTTACGATGAGCCTTAAAGGTACATGCCCACTCTGTAGGCACATAATGTTCTTTATATTAGAGACATCATCCTAGACATTTTCTGGCAAAATAAACATTCATTCACCACTACCCCGCGTACTGATTGGTATTATTATACATTTTATATCAGACGTAAATGTTCACACTGATATCAGGGGCGATAACCGTGTTTCCTTAAAATATTAACGGACATTACTATTTATTCTCTGTATTTATTTTTTGATGTGCAATGATCATACTGTATAACCTGTCGCAAATTTTTGTTTTCAGGTGACGTATTTAATTAGTATAACTAAGTAAATAATAGCATGCCTCATTTGCATATGAAAATAGCCTGATACCACCGCGCGCCAGTATCGGTAAAATAATTATTACTAAATGATTATATCTGTATAGCGAGCACTCGTAATTTTAAGAACTGGTGCAATAGTGACACAATTATACACTTATTTAATTCATGTAAAGAACGTTTTGTGCCTACTGAGTGGGCATGCACCTTTAATATTGGCTGTTTTTAGACTACACATTTGTCATAATAAGCATTGCAATCGTAATGGACATATCCATGTCGTTGGTTACATCGCATATACTGTAAAAATGGACAAAATTCAGATGAACCGACAGCGATTTCGATTTTAAAATTCGCCTCCATCTTGAATTTGCTGTTGAGACTGCCCAATCAGAGGCCATGATTAGGGGTCAAAGGTGAAAAAATAAAGGCAAAAACGGCACTTCACGTATATTAGGCTACTTCAGGTATATTACGTTACTTCAGATATAAACCATATAAACAGCCTTTATTCAACCCCCTTTATTAAGCTACATGGATCAATGGTTGCGGTATAAAAGTAAATAATTTCTCGTAAACTCTATTAAAACAAGCCCTTTTTATACGACCGTTTTTAAAAAACGGGCGGGCGGGCGGGAACTCCTCCGAAACCGTTCAGTCGATCGATCTGAAACTATACACACGTCTTCTACACATATTGAAGATGTGCACCTTGGTGAAAAAAGATGTGCACCTATGCCGAAAAAATATTTTTTAACAAAAATATCACCTTTTTAATTTAGCCATTTGTTCTATACAGTTCTATATACGGTACAGAGTTTGTGTACACAACTCCTCCGAAACCGTTCAGTCGATCGTTCTGAAACTATACACACGTCTTCTACACATATTGAAGATGTGCACCTTGGTGTTTTTATGCCGAAAAAATATTTTTTAACAAAAATATCGCCTTTTTAACTTAGCCATATTTTCTACATTTGTCTATACAATTCTATATAAGGTACAGAGTTTGTGTACACAACTCCTCCGAAACTGTTCAGTCGATCGTTCTGAAACTATACACACGTCTTCTACACATATTGAAGATGTGCACCTTGGTGTTTTATGCCGAAAACATATTTTTCAACAAAAATATCACCTTTTTAACTTAGCCATTTTTTCTACATTATTGTATCCAATTCCCTATCATTTCTACTTTACACTCTACTTTTCTATCTCTGCCTAAATTAGTATACATGTTTAGCACAACGAGATGAAGAAATAATGCTATAGACTTCCAAATTCTCATTAACGTTTCACATTTCTGCATCTTCTTTGTCTGGCCCATATTCGACAGGGCGTATTTTGTGAGTTGCGGCACTCTTGTTAATGTCATGTATTTGTGAATTTTGCTACATCTTTCTATACAAAACTCAGATTTTGTGTCCGCATTTCAACTCGCACCTGCGAATGTTTCGTCTCGAAGCAGTGGAGCATGGACCCAGACCCCCTAGCAACAGCCAGGCTCCAATGAACCCAAATTTCCAATGGAGCATGGCCCCGGATCCCCCTAGCAACATCCAGGTCCTTTGGGTCCTCAATTTCCGGTGCAGCATGGCCCCGGAACCCTAGCAAAATCTGGCCCTTTGGGCCTTCACGATTGGGCTCTCAATACTGGTCCCGTTCCGCCGCATATGAAGTTCTGTATTTAAGGTAACAGTTGAAAACATCTTACGTTCATGTTGATATGCGGCACCTTTAGAAAATTTTAATACGGCCCGGAGAAGGTGTTGCTGAGAATGCGGGAAATGGCGTTTCACTCCTAGATTTCACAAATTTCCAATGGGGCATGGCCCCGGATCACCCTAGCAACATCCAGGCCCTTTGCGTCCTCAAGACTTTGACCTGAGAATGCAGGAAATGGCGTTTGACGCCTCTTACATTTTCAAAATTTCAGGGGGAGCATGCCCCCGGACCCCCTAGCAAAATCGGACCCTCGCGATTGGGCCCCCCCCCCAATACTTTTCTCCTTCCGCCGCCTATGATTAGTGTGTATGCTTACAATAACCCGTTCTGACGCAATGACAGATGCCGCGAAAATACTAACTCGGAACCGGAATTAGTATTGCAATGCATTGTGGGACGACTTGCACTGGTTTGGTTAATTTAACCAGTGGTTAAATCTTCCAGAAACTGGTTTGTTAACCATATTATATGGTTAGTGGGTTTTATACAAACGGTTAACCAGTCTGGTTAACTAACCACGCTGGTTAAAATTTAACCAGTGGTTAGGCGCTAACCAGTGGTTAATTTAACCAAGGTTTATACAATTGGCCGCTGATTGCTGATTTTTAGCTCGCCTGCACGAAGTGCATAAGAGCTTATGGCATACCGCCGGCGTCGTCGGCGGCGTCGTCGGCGTCAGCGTCGTCCACAAACTTAACGTTGGGTAAATGTCATATAACTTCTGTTTCCTTTCATGGAACACCTTGTTAATTCATACATGCATTCCTCAGATGACCCTCTATCATGCTGTAGCAAATCCATGACCCACCACCCAACCCTTACCCCAAGGTCAAGGTCACAAACTTAGCACATTCATAAACTTAACATGGGGTAAATTTCTTAGAACATCTGTTTCCTTTCATGCAACGCCTTGATATTTCATACATGCATTCCTCAGATGACCCTCTATCATGCTGTGGCAAAGCCATGACCCACCACCCAACCCTTACCCCAAGGTCAAGGTCACAAACTTAGCACATTCATAAACTTAACATGGGGTAAATTTCTTATAACATCTGTTTCCTTTCATGCAACGCCTTGATATTTCATACATGCATTCCTCAGATGACCCTCTATCATGCTGTAGCAAATCCATGACCCACCACCCAACCCCTACCCCAAGGTCAAGGTCACAAACTTAGCACATTCATAAACTTAACGTTGGGGTAAATTTCTTAGAACATCTGTTTCCTTTCATGGAACGCCTTGATATTTCATACATGCATTCCCCAGAGGCTCTTTATCATGCTGTAGTACATCCACGACCCACCACCCAACCCCTACCCCAAGGTCAAGGTCACAAACTTAGCATGTTCATAAACTTAACGTTGGGGTAAATGTTGTGTAACTTCTGTTTATTTACAGGGAATGCCTTCATATTTTATACATGCATTCATCTACTGACCCTCTATCATGCTGTAGTAAATCCACGATCCTCAACCCAACCCTTACCACAAGGTCAAGGTCACAAACTTAGCATGTTCATAAACTTAACGTTGGGGTAAATTTTGTGTGACTTCTGTTTATTTACAAGGAACGCCTTCATATTTCATACATGGATTCATCTGATGATACTATATCGTGCTGTTGCAAATCCACGACTCACCGCCCATCCCTTACCCCAAGGTCAAGGTCCCAAACCTAGCACATTCATAAACTTAACGTTGGGGTAAATGTTGTGTAACTTCGGTTTATTTACAGGGAATACCTGCATATTTCATACATGCATTCATCTGATGATACTCTATCGTACTATAGCAAATCCATGACCCACCTCCCACCTCTTTCCCAAAGGTCATGGTCACAAACTTAGCACATTCATAAACGTAACGTTGGGGTAAATGTCTTATAACATCTGTTTCCTTGACTCCAAGGTCAAGGTCACACACTTAGCATGTTCATAAACTTAACGTTGGGGTAAATGTTGTGTAACTTCTGTTTCGTTACAGGGAACGCTTTGATATTTCATACATGCATTCATCTGATGATCCTCTATTGTGCTACTGCAACTCCATGACCACCCCCACCCCTTTCCCCAATATCAACATCATAAACTTAACGTTGGGGTAAATGTCTTATAACATCTGTTTCCTTTCATGGAACGCCTTGATATTTCATAAATGCATTCATCTGATGACACTCTATCGTGCTATAGCAAATCAATGAACCAACGCCCACCCCTTACACCAGGGTCAAGGTCACAAACTTAGTACATTCATAAACTTAACGGTGGGGTAAATGTCTTATAGCTTAACGTTGGGGTAAATGTTGTGTAACTTCTGTTTCTTTACAGGGAACGCTTTGATGAGCAAATCCATGACCACCCCCACCACTTTCCCCAAGATTAACATCATAAACTTAACGTTGGGGTAAATGTCTTATAACATCTGTTTCCTTTCATGGAACGCCTTGATATTTCATAAATGCATTCATCTGATGACACTCTATCGTGCTATAGCAAATCAATGAACCAACGCCCACCCCTTACCCCAGGGTCAAGGTCACAAACTTAGTACATTCATAAACTTAACGGTGGGGTAAATGTCTTATAGCTTAACGTTGGGGTAAATGTTGTGTAAAAACTTCTGTTTTCTTTACTTTACAGGGAACGCTTTGATAAGCAAATCCATGACCACCCCCACCACTTTCCCCAAGATCAACATCATAAACTTAACGTTCGGGTAAATGTCTTATAACATCTGTTTCCTTTCATGGAACGCCTTGATATTTCATACATGCATTCATCTGATGACACTCTATCGTGCTATAGAAAATCCATGACCCACCGCCCACCCCTTACCCCAGGGTCAAGGTCACAAACTTAGCACATTCATAAACTTAACGGTGGGGTAAATGTCTTATAACTTAACGTTGGGGTAAATGTTGTGCAACTTCTGTTTCTTTACAGGGAACGCTTTGATATTTCATACATGCATTCATCTGATGATCCTCTAGTGTGCCCACCCCTTTCCCCAAGATCAACATTATACACTTTTAGCTCACCTGAGCGAAGCTCATGTGAGCTATTGTTACCGCAATGTGTCCGTCGTCGTCGTCCGTGAACATTTTCAAACGTCTTCTCCTCGGTAACCATTGGGCCTATGGTCACCAAACTTCATGGTCATTGATTACAAAATTGTTAAAATGACGTCATTACGTAATCCAAGATGGCCGCCGTCTAAAAATAGCACAAATTCTTCAAAAATCTTCTTCTCAAGAACCGCCAACCGGATTTCGGTAGGAATGATCGATGTACAATGCTCTTTCGAAGTTGTTAAAATGGTGACCCCAGGGTCAAAAATGGGCGTGGCCCGTGGGGTAAAATTGTGGTCAAATTTTATTTTTGACCGAATATGGTCATGTCATATATCAAATCGAAGGTATCAACGAGGCGATCACTCTGGTGCATTTTTTGTTGAAATCGGATGGTTATGTCATCCAAGATGGCCGCCAAAATGTCAAAAGGTTTTTTTATTAGAGATTTCAAAATTCTTCTTCACATGATCCGCTTGGCCGTTGGCCGTTGGCCCATAGTAGCCAAACTTAAAAGTTATGGTCTATGGGTGAAGCCGTTTCAGATTTGTTAAAATGGAGGTCATCGCTAATCGAAGATGACCGCCGTCTAAAAATAGCATAAATTCTTTAATATCTTCTTCTCATGAACCACTAAGCGGATTTCGACGAAATTTGCTAGGAATGATCGATGTACAATGCTCCTTCAAAGTTGTTAAAATGGTGAGCCCAGGGTAGAAAATGGGCGTGGCCCGTGGGGTCAAATTGGCGTCAAATTTTATTGTTGACCGAATATGGCCATGTTATATATCAAATCGAAGGTATCAACGAGGCGATCACTCTGGTGCATTTATTGTCGAAATTGGATGGTTATGTCATCAAAGATGGCCGCCGAAAGGTCAAACGGTCGTTCTTTTATCAGAGATTTCAAAATTCTTTTTCACATGAACCGCTTGGCCCATGGTAGCAAAACTTAAAAGTTATGGTCCATTGGTGAAGCCTTTTCAGATTTGTTAAAATGGAGGTCATCGCTAAAGCAAGATGGCCGCCGTCTAAAAATAGCATAAATTATTATAAAATCTTCTCATGAACCGCCAGCCGGATTTCGACGAAACTTGGTAGGAATGATCGATGTACAATGCTCTTTCAAAGTTGTTAAAATGGTGACCCCGGGGTCAAAAATGAGCGTGGCCCGTGGGGTAAAATTTTATTTTTGACCGAATATGCTCATGTCATATACAAACTTGAAGGTATCGATGGGGTGATTGCTCTGGTACAATATTTGTTGGAAACGGATGATTATGTCATCCATGCTGGCCGCCAAAAGATCCATTTATTCAAGATTTTGAACGTCTTTTTCTTGGGAACCACATGGCCGATGCTGGCCGATGCTTGCCAAACTTCATAGTAAGTTAAGATCCTTGGGTGAAGCATTTCCAGATTTGGTAAAATGAGTCATCGCTTAATCCAAGATCACCGCCATCTAAACATAGCACACTTTTTTTAAAACACATATGAACTCAATGTCACATTCTCCTCTGGTGTTCATGGAATCAGGTGACTGAATTAGGGCCATCATGGCCCTCTTGTTATAATTTCTGTTTCTTTACAGGGAACGCCTTGATATTTCATACATGCATTCATCTGATGATACTCTATCGTGTAATAGAAAATCCATGACCCACCCCACCCCTTTCCACAAGGTCAAGGTCACAAATATAGCAAATTCATAAACTTAACGTTGGGGTAAATGTCTTATAACATCTGTTTCCTTTCATGGAACTCCTTGATATTTCATACATGCACTCCGTACCCCAGGGTCAAGGTCACAAACTTAGCACATTCATATTTGTGTGTTCAATGGTATTAAATGTTGACTCGTCATAAATCAACTTCAATTAACAATGTTACAACAGTGGAAGAACTCGCTGGGTCAGCGATTTTCGTAACAAAGTTAATAACACTACCTTCGAAAAGTCTAATTGGTTTCTCACCGGCGAACAAAACCACCCTTGAACTCTGTCCAGCGAGTTTAGTGACTCCAAGCGCCCGTTCTTCACCATCCAGTACGAGATTTACGGTGACCGCGCCCATAGATTTACCCTTAGCATTAACCGATCAGACCGCCATTCGTCGAACCGTACCTGGAGATGTCATGACGTATCCCCCATATCTATTGCTCGCTTTGGCACCAAACGAATATTGAATATTCATAGATCCCCTCATTAAATGCTCCCCGCTTCTCAGCCCAAACTGTTATGATGGGTTTTCTGCGGTGTAATAACTTAAACTGCTCCACAGATGTGTCCAACAATGCGGCAAGCTCCTCGATAGCGGTATGGGCCTCAACACGAACATTTTCAGAGGTCTCCTCAAGTGCTTTGTTCGTGTCTTTACGAATTCGATTTACTTTATCATCAACCGCGATAAGTGATTCATCAACGGCGCGCGCAACCACTCGGGGCTCCTAATCCCGCAATCCCCGTCCGGTCCTCTGAGCGCAACACCCCATACGCCTCCGTAAGGTCCGCTTGGTGGTCTTCTCGGGCTTTCTCAATACCCGTTCGGACTCCCTCAATCCCCAGCCGTGCCTCTTCCCGAAATTCTGTTACTTTTCCGCCTAGTTCAGTAAGTGCTGTCTGGTCCTCAGAGCGCAACATCCCATAGGCTTCCGTAAGGTCCGTCTGTGTATCTGATCGGACTTTCTCAATACCCGTCCGGACTTCCTCAATCCCAGTCCTCAGTTGTGTTATACTTCTACGAATGTACTTTGTAGCTGAAGACACAGTGTCATCAACCAGTGCTAAGGTTTTTCCGGTAGTTAAAAAATCACTCTCTGTGGGGTTGAATCCACCACCTGAATCATATTTGTATTTCGGTGGGGATAATACATTTGAAGAACTATCTGGCCCGTATATACTCATAATGTTGGTTGTTATAAATTTAGGTAGCTTGTGTCTAATTCTTCGAAATTTCGAGAACGACCGATATCGGATAATAGTTATTCAACTCTCTCGCTTGGTCGTCGAGGATAGAGACCTTAAATTCGTGGATGTGTCCAGATTCCAAAACTTTCATCTCGGGGGATGGGAAGTCTAATGTCACAGTCTCCCCAAAATAACAATCACTGGCGGGCAATGTTTTAAGTAGTGTGCTGGGGGCCCCATTTACCAGGTTGTACGACGTGTTCAACTGGTTCAAATGTATTTTGAGGGTTTTGGTAAAGGCTAGATCCACAGGCACATCTCCAACAAATTTCTTGCCCCGATGGGAAACAATCTTTTTAAGTGGGCGGCTGAAACCGAGGCGAATGCCTAATGGGTCTGATATAGTTATCACAGCACCGTCGGGGGCTGTTAATGTTGCGAGTCCGGTAGCCTTCGATACTGTGAGGTTGGCTTCGTCGCCAAGCTCTGTGGAAAAAAAAGTCTATGAGCTGTCTTGCTCCCCACAGGCCGGGAGGCAGCTTTACACTTACTTGTTGTCCATCCTTCACATAGTAAAGCCCTTCGCGCTCCCCCAAGTTTCGCCACCCAACCGTGAAGGTGATTGATCTGAGGCCTACCCGGCGTTTTCCGCAGCAGTTGTCGATTGACTTCTGAATTTCACAACTCTCTTTTTGAACATTAGTGATAGTAGCAAACATAATAAACTCCGATTAAAATGTCGTTGGATACCAAGGCATTTAGCTTCAATTCAAAGGCAAAGTACGATGGGGGAGGTGTGTACTACTTAACGGTAGGAATCAACTACTTAATTAGAAAGCTAATAAACCAAACAATAAGAGTAAACGAAGACACCGGATTTGATACAACTTTTTCAAACGTATTTGATAATTATAGGCTGCCCAAAATTACTACCCAAGAAACCCTAGACGCGTGGAAAGCAACACCGATGCAGTTTTGGCAGAACCAGTTAAATTTTGCTGTGTGGTGTGCCACAACCGGGTGTGGTGTCTCTTACATAAACCACATGGAGCATAATGAGAGCGCTTTCTGCGAAAGTGTTTATACTTTTCACGTCTACTACACGATCATGAGAATCATACAATAGATGAGCGTGAACCCCCTCCCCCTCCCAAGAGGATAAATGGGACCCTCTATGCAGCCCGTACGACCACAAAGCCTACGAAAGACTGTGTGCCGAATTTCAGATTTCTAAAAATACCGACTGGAAACAGAAAACAGTTACTAAAAGTGGTGGGTTAGGCGATGTATTTCTAAACAACAATATCGTAACCCGCAATGGGGTAAGTTTCGATTCAAACACTATGCCATTCGGCGCGTCTTCAGATCCACCAGTACACTGTAATTTTGCCGGGTATAAAGAATTTCCATCTGAAGCTGTCCTAATCCATGTCGACAACATATACCAAAGCGAAAAACGTCGAGATAGGCTGGGGGACTTTCATTTTGGATAGGGGGAAGGGGTTCACCAGGGCTAGAGTTACCCGCCTCAACGACTCCATTCGCACATACGTCTGGGCCATCCTCGGCGCACAGGGGCAAGCGCGCAGTTCTATAATAGGAGACGGGACGGTGTATGACGCGCAAAAACTGTTCTTGGCAAATGTCGAGGACGCCATCTCATCTCCGGTGGACCTCCCGGATGCGATCAAGCGGTATCAAGACGTTTTGCAGAATGCCAGCACCCCAGTAGACTATGTATTTGGAATAGGTCTTTATATGGCGCCGAGCAATATGATACTACGAAACGACCCGGTTGACGGTTACAATAATCAGATCGTAATCGCCACCGTCAATCAAAGAATCGGCCACAACGGTAACGTGAACACAGATATCATCAAGTTCCCCCCCCCCCAAGACGGTCGGGAGCGGAGTTGTAAGTGGAACCGATTTCATAAAACCCCCATCCATTCGTCAACAATGTTGAAATTGGAAGAATTGGATACACCCACCCCAGTACCCCCAATTCACGAATTGGAACAGGAGCGGCATGGTCCACTTCAGGAGCGGGGACCTGATGCACCAGGAAGTTCCCCCAATCCAATCATCAAGAATGTTGCAATTGGAAGAATTGGAACAGGAGCGGGAACTAGTGCGACAACCCACGAGGTGGAGAAATTAGCGCTCGTCGTCGCCCTCGTGGCGATCGGACTATTCGCGCTTTGGTTTTAGGAACTCTCGGGCGGAGAACAGTAGGAGACCGGCGATCGCCACGATTAAAGCCCAAGCATTCTCGGCGAGCCATCCGGCCGTTTTTGATAATATAGATACCAAGTAGGAGACGACACTCCCGTTCAACCCAGGCAGTGCGTCAGCCGCCTTTCTGGCTAATTTAACCAGGAGACTGGAGAGGGCTTTTAGATGCTTTTTGCCCACTCCTTGGCTCCGCCGGATGGCGCTGGTGCTGGCGCGGGTGCAGCCGTCGGTGCAGCCGCCGCACCACCACCACCAGTGACAGCTAGAACTATGGTCGATATAGTCATGCCGAGAGCTGCGAGGATGGTTACTATTGTGACGCCCTGCTCTCTGAACAGAGTGCGAAGTCGCTCACCGAGTGTCGTCTCCTCGTGAAGAACCCTCGAGATTGTTTCGCGGATCCGACTTATTTGGGTGCGGAGCGTCTCACGGCAAGCCGATGCAGCCTACAAGCGAGCTGCTCTTTCATCCCGCAACGACCGCAGGCGTTCGGTGATCCGCTCGGTAGATTCTCTATCGTCACGGACTTCCACCAGTTTTCCTTCTTCTAGCGTGATATGTTCATCCAGCGCCGTGAGTTTGGAAATGTTAAGGACCAGTTCGCCCCGGACGGTTTGTAGAGCCTTATCGAGTCCCAAACTCAATCCATACCGCAGACTGAGTGAGTCCCTTGGGGCGAAAGGCGTTAGACAGAGCGTCGTTATGACGAACAACCCATCGACGATCGACCAGAACCAGCAGCTTTGGCCCGCTTTCCCAACCTCGGAGCTAGCAACGTCATTGTGCCGGGGACTGTTCGCCTCGCTTTCAATATTTCGCTGACGTTGATGGACGTGGACCGAACCGTCGTTCAGAACCTGTGTCGCGCCATCGTCAAGAAGACCATGATAAAGCTTTCTGGTAATGAGGTGATGTCGATCGACGACAGCGACGTCTACCATTGCTATCAGGACCTGTGGAAGACGGCGCAAGACCGCGAACATGCGGTCTATCAGGGTATTGACACCAGCAAAAATAAGAATGTTACCAGACTTAAAATCGGGGCTGGTAACAAGGTAGATAACGACGCGAGGGAAAACGCGATTGCGGCCGCTTGCGGCAACCGCTTCTACATCCCGCTCGACTTTGAGTTGCTGGAGAGTCACATGCCCTACTATCATAGCGCTTTGGCTGACCACCTGGAATACGAACTAACGTTCAACGACTACGGCCGAGTTCTCATAGCCACCGACATGTCATTGACGTATGCGATCGATAATGTTTCGCTGGAGTACGACATGGTCACGATGCCTGAACTCGCGCGATTGATCAGAACCCAGTACGCCGGGCGCGTTGCCATACTTTACGACCGAGTTCTTCGCCACCGCAAGATGACGAAAGACAAAAGCGACACATTGTGGAATATTAACGTCAACGTACCCGCCCGCTTGATGAAAGGTATACTGATGCTGTTCGAGAAGGCTCGATTCGCGCTCGGGGTTAGAAAAACCGACAAATGTTATAACCCCAAAATCATGAAGGTCGAGGTGACGATCGAGGGAGTCCCCAATCAACTATACAGCCAGGGCATTCGTGCGCACCAGCAGTGGGACGAAGTCAGAAAGCAGTTTGCTGCCGGCTCTAAACGCTCCCCGGAGGTTGCCGCGGTTGCCAAAGACCTGCAGCTCTCGGACGTCTCCCTCGCGCAGTTCCTGACTACCAAATATGCGTTATGGCTAGACATGCGAGTCAACTACGACGACCAAATGCACGGTAGTGGACGCCAAGTTGAGAACGCTAGAGAGGGTGTGACGATCCAGATAACCAAAGAGGCGGATGGAGCTGGGCCATTGAACGTGTACTTATATATAATCACAGACGCACAACTCAACATCGAATATGGTCGATACGTCTCAGCGCTCTACTAAAACTCTACCGAAAGGTGCCCACTCTGCCATAATATGTGGGCAGACAGGGTGCGGAAAAACGGTTTTCATCCTTGACTTTCTCGAAGGGTCCTACCGCGATGTCTTTCGACACATTGTGATCCTGTGTCCCACTGTGCGGCACAATGATGCTTATCAGCGGCGCCCGTGGATATGGACCGACCCTGAAGTATACGTTATTGACCCCGGTGATAGGCTTCACGATTGGCTGCGTGGCTTCTACCTAAGATTTCAGGGAGAGCCCACCCTATACGTGATTGATGACTGCTCGGCCAAGACGGCGATGACCAAAAAGAAGGACATGCTCTCCGAGCTCGCATTTTCTGGCCGCCATGCGGGGCAAAGCGTATGGATATCCACTCAAAAGTACAACGCCGTCCTGCGCGAGCAAACGAAATGGGTCGCACTCTTTCACTGCAAGGACCTAGACTCATTCGATGACTGTCTTCGAGAGAACGACGTTATCTCAACGCGCGAGGAGCACCTGGAGGTTCGACAGATGCTTTCGGAAACTAAGCACGCCAAGCTTCTGCTAAAGACTGATCAACCCACAAATTATGAAGATATCAATTAATTACTGAATTACTCGCAACTAGTTGCTGTTTACTAAATAATCTACTAATATCTACTTAATATCTACTAATATCTACTAATATCTACTAAATATTTAATAATATCTACTAAATATTACTGAATTATTCGCAACAAGTTGCTGTTACTCATAATTAATTTTAAGAAAATTACAAACAGTTTGGTGTTAAACTTATAAGACTAGTCAGAATAGTACACCCAACACTGTTGGAATAATGAACTGCGACAAACTTCTCGATCAGCTAATGGAAGAAACAGTCGCTTCGATTGCCGACACGGTATCTTTCCTGAAAGATGGTCCGACTGCCGATACGGTATCTACCCAACTGCACCTCCAATCCAATCGCGATTGGAAGAATTGAAACAGTGGGAAGAAAGAAAATGAAAACACGACACGACACGAGCGGCTAGCTGCGCTGGTTGCTGGGGGACAATCGCAGCAGTATTTCGGTAGGCGTCTCTCAGTTTGTCAGGTGGATAAAATGTCAGATGTCGAGGTTGATAAAATGTATGCGCGATACAAATCTAAATTGGGGACAGAGATGACGAAAACTCTTGGGGTGGCGGCTATTCATTTGTACACTACCGCTGTCAGTGCAATTCTCCCTATATCTGACACCGCGGGGTTGATTGGTGATTTAGAGACTGACCCTTTTGTAGGACACACTCTTAGAACAGCCTGCTGCTCAATTTATGACAAGTTTGGAATGTACTTAGCTCCGCTGAAAACCGCGTTGACCACGGCTAAACACTGTCAATTTAAACATATATGCCCACAAACTATAAGCTCAGAAAATGATGACACAAGACGCACCTGTGCAAGCGAGAGTGACGGAACAGCCCTCAACACTGTTGAACCCGATTACAGCACTTCCAACTCCGATTGATCGTCCAATTGCACGAAACAAAAACCGAAAAAGACAGGCAGATGGGCGGACAGCGGCTGCCACCCGAAAAGCTAAACAAGATAAAATACTCGCCGAGCTTCGAGAGGCTAAACAGTCGTTATCTGTTCCGGCCGCTCCTGAGCTGGAGCCCCAATTGCAATTGGAGTTGGGGGCAGAAACAGCAAAACACCTGAAGACAGCTCAGGAGCGGAAACGGTCGGAGCAACCGTGTGTGTGTGGAAATACCTTTCGAGACAACCCCCAACCGCACCTGTGCAGTTGGAGGCGGTTCCGAAGAAAGTTACGAAACCGATTGCGCCCCATTTAAACATGAATCTCGATCCCTTTTATATGCAATAATCACTATATGTAATGGCTGAACACAATGGTAAAATAATAGTGAATGCGGTTTATCACGCCATGGTGATATCGGGTCTCAGTATCGGGTTTGCTCGACTATCAAAGATGGCCTTAGGAGGGTCCGC
Organism: Conchocele bisecta; assembly: GCA_029237695.1. NCBI lineage: Eukaryota > Metazoa > Mollusca > Bivalvia > Lucinida > Thyasiridae > Conchocele > Conchocele bisecta. The sequence goes on along the minus strand of CM055267.1, from coordinate 125,122,085 downwards.
TCCCAAATTGGACATGACCGTGAGGGACGTAGGGCTCGTGACCTTAGATGTAGCGTCCACAGTTTTGACCCGAGATTATCTAGCTAAAGCTGGAATTCTACCTGCTAATATATGGAAATAAATGGCTACTGCGATCGGAATGATGATAGGTGGTGCGGTGGCGAACGCATTGTCGTTCAGCGGTAGCAACTTTTTATTCTCGAAACTGAACAACTAGGATGAGGAGCGCAAGCGTCACGATTTAGCTGTAGAACAATTTAATATCGCAAAGGAAGCATGGTCGAAAAAACGAACCACCCGTGTGAACTGGTTCAACGAAGAGCTTCGCCGCGAGAGTCACGCCGTGCAAATTTTCCGGAACGTTGACGAAACGTTGACGCGCTGGCATATCCGCAGAAAATTCTCGCACCGCTGGATCCCGAGCCCCAACTTTCAGATTTCTATGTACCGTCAGAGGCCCAAAAAGACCGCGAGATCGCGTTCATCGTCGTGGGAATGGGTGTGGTGGGTCTCGTCAGCTACTATATTGAAAAAGCAATAAGCAAAAGCAATAAGCAATAATTATTTTAAAAAACTTTTTTAAATAATATATATATATATATATATATATATATATATAACGATGTTAGTTGACGAGCTTTATTACGCTTGATCGATGTAGGCTACACGGCCCTTAAACACCGTTTAGCTGGCGCAAAGGGTCTGATCCGTCTGGCCCAAGATTCTTTCGAGACGTGGCGCGGGGACGAACACTCGGCCTCCCTTTTCGCAAAGCAGATGTTAGATTCTTCCGAGTTCCCGCTCCTGTTCCAATCCAATCGCGATTGGAAGAATTGGGGGGACTTAACCGGCAGCTGCAGCGAAACTTCCAACAAAGATTTACTATCGACGACGCAGTTACCGGACGATCTGGCGAGGGCATGTTGGAGATTGCTCGCCCTACTAGAATACCTCGCATACGATGGACACGCGCAAACTTGATACCAAACTATCGGTTCGCCTAGCGAGCAAGTTAGCGAACACATACTACAGCCCCCACGGCTACTGGAAGGGACTCGCGGCCATCAAGAACCTCGCGGCGGCGACCAAGGTTTCCGAAAACGCCGCCAAGGAATGGCTCAAGAAGCAGGCCATCTGGCAGATCTATTTGCCCGCGCCTCACAATATTCCGCGGCCGAAATTCGACGTGCCGGTGCCGAACGAAGTCCACCAAGCAGACCTCCTGTTTCTCCCTCACGATCGCGTCGGTCGCAAGACGTACAAATATGCACTGACAATCGTTGATGTAGCGGAGTCGCTATAAGGTAGCTGAGCCGCTGGCCACGAAAGAGTCTAAGGAGGTGGCCGAGGCTCTTTCCCGAATATATAAGAGGAGTCCTCTCAAATGGCCGAATCTTCTCCAGGTCGATCCCGGCCGAGAGTTCATGGGCGAGGTCTCTCATCTATTGGCTAAACACGCCGTTTCTGTTAGACGCGGCCGCGTCAACATCCACCGGGACCAGGGGATGGTGGAGCGGTTCAACCGAACCCTGGCTGAGAGGTTGTTCGGACACCAATATGCCAAAGAGCTTGTATACCCTCATTCGCGATCGACGGAGTGGGTGACCAGGCTGCCCACCTCTTATCGTAGTACGCGGATAGTCCCAACTTTGTCTGCGAGTAAGTCTTCATGACTCCACTGTTCATTCTGAAACCCCTGTTTTTTCCAATGTCCAGACCACCCTCCAACGCTTTCTTGTATCTATCCCAGTTCAGACTGTTTGTTCTCTTGGACATACCTTTGGCGGAATGTTTCATAAAATCGTCCGGTTTAATGTTTTTGTCTTCTTCCCGATTTCCTTTTTCGGGAACTTTTTCGACAATATAACACTTGCTAGACAAGGCAATCGCTCGGTGCTAGCGGAACTCCATCTTGAAGAGTCCTGGCTCGCGGTTGCTCCACTTATCCAAAGCTATCCAATTTCGTTTCTCTCTTTCGAAAGAGTAGATCATATCCGACTTTATTATAGAATCCAGGCTGTTGCTGGAAATTCATATACATACTGTCCGTATCCATCTGTATCAACTCGAAATCGCTTCGGTCAACGTATTTATCTACAAAGTCGTAGTAGAACTCCAACATCCTCAACTTTGCCAACTGATAAACTGATAAACTGCTATCCCACAGTGAAACGGTCTAGTCATTACTACTCTCGGTTTCCTGCTAGATATCTCGTAAGCGTCTCCAATCTCCTCGATATTTTCGAAGAATGCGGATCTCAATGCTGTGTCAACGCAGCTGTCGTTGTTAGTATAGGTTGTGTTTAGATGGCGCTCGGAACATTCGATCATCTTTCCGCAACAAGAGTTGCCCACCAACTTGAATATCTCGCCCACAACGGCCTTGCTACTGTCGACATCTCCTGTTCTACATGCTGCGGTTACTTCGTCTACGAACCATTCGAACGGCTTTCCTTCTTGGTAATCCAAAGTTCTGTACACAGCAGTTATCTCTAATCCGTGTCGCAGATACCACTTCAGTAGTGGCGCGTACAGCAACGTCTTCTCTACTAGTTTCTTACCGTCTCCCCTGTTCCTACCTGTATTCTCAAGGTAATCCAACATGTGCTCTGGAACCTCTTCTTCTTTAACAACCCTGTTTGTGAACAGCGGCGACATCTCCGAAAAGTGTTTTCGTAAATTTTTCGGCACCTCGATATCCACCTCGGCAAATCCGAACCACTCGGACTTCAAAATTCGTTGCGAGAATCTGTCAACGACCATCTGGTTTGTAGGTTCTCCAACGTGTCGGATGATGTCTTTACCGCAAGGCATCACTTTCTTCAGAGTCGACAGGTACAGTGCGTTAGCGTCGTAACCGAGCACCGCTCCGCATTTCTTATTTTTATCCGTGCGGATGTTAGATACTCCGTCTTCCGCGTATCTCGAAAACACTATAGACGGTCCTCCGACAAGAGCTCCCTGCAGCATGTCGTAAGTTTCCTTTTCGGGTGCGTACAGTGGTGGAAATTTTGCGTAAGCGGCGGCGTTTTCCTTTGTTCTGTAGCTTTTCACATCCTCCTTGATGGTTCCTCGCAACAAATATTGCAGAGCCACACCGGGTAGCGTTACTGTGTCTTTAAGAATATCCACTCCTCTGTCTTTGTAAAAGTTACACATTTTCCCCACCGCTTCCAAGAACGGTACGACGTCCAGGTCGTTGTAGTATCACAGCCAGTCCGCGAAAGTTTTCATGTTTTTCTCTTTGTAGATCGCGTTTCACGCTTCTAGCTCATTCTCTGTAATAAGGTATCCGCCTCGCAGTTTGGAATACCAGTGTTCGATGGGTGGTAAACCATCGTAGTCCAACTTTTCCGGGGAGTCGAACCACTCGTAGGGAAAGAAGGACTTGTGCATCGAGCAGTCGTATGCCTTGATCCACTTGTCGTAACTAGTTCCGGGTCCCATGTACAGAGCAATGTCTAGAAACCTGAATTCCGGAGTGAACAGAAATATCGTCGTGTTTGTCTTCTTACCTACCATAACTTTATCGGTTGTGTCAGCCAGTTTCCCAACGAGATGTTTCTTTATCAGGTTTGATGTCGTATCTACTAGAGTTGAATCCTATCACGGGAACCTGTTCTATCCACCTCTTTATAGTGTTGACTTGTGTTTCCGGGAGTTTGTCCATATCAGTCGGCATGTACTTGCGGTGCACATCGTTTTTGATCTTTTTACCTCTGCTTTTCAACTCCCTCAAGAACTTTGATGATACGAAAACTTCAGGATCTCTCTCGCAAATGTGTGTTGTCGTTCCTGAGAGACTGTCGCCTACTGAAACACTTATCGGAACGTGGGCAACCTCGTACTCTAGGTCTCGAGTTTTTACCTCCCCTCCGTTGACGTCTAAGTAAGCTTCAAAGTCGTACATTATTTGGTGCGGGTACAACACTGTCTCCGGGACCGTCTGTTCTACTTGTGGATGATTTCGTGAATTATAGTCGCACTCTCAAACAACCACAAGTGTGTATCCGGCTGAGATTATGGCCGCGTCCCTATCAAGAGTTTTTTTTATACTTTTTACCCATGCGCCTTGTGTGGAGTGGACATCCGTGCCAGTGATAGCCGTGGAATTGGTACACGGTATTTGTCTCCCTGCAGTATCCGTCGACCGGAGCCCCTGCAACCCACCTTTCTCCTCCGTATCCGCACCTGGCGGTGTGTATGTGATTGACTTCTAAAGATTTTATCCAGTCTATCGACATTTTGCTGGCGTGCGATCTTGGGTAGAAGGCTTTTTCAAACGCGGACATTGATCTGTCTATCATCTTACTTTTGTACACGACTACGGTCTCTCCCCTCATGTATGTTGCTGCGTGCCTCTTCATGTTGCTGGCGTTGGTGAATCTCTGTCTGCAGTCGTAGCAGCAGTAGATTTGTGTTAGCTTCTTTATGTTTGTCACGAGGAACGCGTGGTTTTTGAACAACCCTATCGTCATCTTCTTCTCTCCTACCTCCTCGTAGTGTGCTGGTGTCTTTCTCAAATACCACACTCCTTCTTCCGTTGGCTCGTACACTTCTATTCCTACACTGAAACATTCCTCCACTTTCTTCATGTCCTCAAAAGAAACCGGTCCTCTCGCGGTTTTCTTGTTTTTCGCAAAATACTCGTTAGCCATGCTTCGTGCTTTATCACAACACCTGTCCGCTCGAACATCTTCCAAATGAATAGCTAGACATCTGAAAAGACACAAATCGTCGCTGTATTTATCTAACGCGTACATACCCTTCTTGTTCCTCAACCAATCCGGAAGAGGTCCTCCGGATACTACTGTTAAGGCTAACCATGTGTCTTCTCTCCTGTCACCTAAACTTAGTTTTACGAATACGTCTACCCACCGGACAAACGTCCATTTCGTGTTTGGTCTGTCTACCTTATCCAGGTCCATACGAGTTTCTTCTTGTCTCTTCACCCATGTACATATCTCCTCGTAAGAACTCATCCATTGGCTACCTCCGAGGTGTTTGTGAAATATTATAGTTTTCGCTCTACAACGACTGTCTTTCTCCTCTATATGTGCTAGCTGGTAAGAAAAAGAGTAAATCTAGAAGTTGCTCGTCAGCATCGGAGCCAACTTGTCAACTATCCTTTCCGATATTGTCCCGTCTATGCCCTTACGAAAAGAAAGCTCTATGTTTCTCCTACCTTTCTCCACCCGTTCCTTACTTTAGTCGTGGCTGCCTAATATCTTCTCACCTTCGTCGGCTATTGCGTTCACCAACTTTCGGTTCAACTTCGACACCACTTTCTGTGGGGTCTTTCTCTGCGCGATAGCGTTGACACGCAGACTCATAACACTCTCTTCCGCAAGTCTATGCCCAACTTTATCAGCATTGCCTATATTATTGAAGGCACCTCGCTTGTAGGCCCTGGTAAACCTAGTCGTGAAAGCTGTGTTTTTAGCCTCGTTCAAGAGTTTTGTTTAACTCAATGTTTGAATAACTACTAGTTTTCGTTTCTTTAGCTTGAAATTGTATTAGTTTTGTCAACCCAACTTTGTATCTTCTGTATCACGTCACAGACTGCGTCACGTCGGAAAATCGGATTCGGAAACCACGTGATCCCACAACCTGTACTATAATGTTCGACAATGTCCAGCAGTGGGTCAACGTTTGTCGTGTAACCTGTTTGAACCCCAAGGGTTCGCGAGTGCCACGGCAAACGTTTGTAACAGGCGGCTGATCGAACGTTACATTTCCGTCGGAAATATGCAATTAGCATATATGAAGTACTTTTGGTACTTTGATACTTTGATGTTTTCTTTCTGTCCGGTTTAGAGAGGTTCCATTGTACAATATTTGCAATGATTATGGGATAACAGTTACAGGCTAACAATGACTGTAACAAAGTATGTACATTTTATTAAGCTACTGTATATATATATATATCGGCTCATTTGAAAACGTTACGCCAACCACCCATTTCCATACTCAAGATGCATGATCACGTGGTTATAACAACAACAACAACAGTGGCTGAAAATGTTGAAATCTTGCCCACTCCAAAGTAAATATTATTTGATATTTTCCTTAAAGCCCCTATACGGCTCAAGTTGCCGAATTTGGCCTCCTATTGGGTTTTCCCACACATAAATCCAACAGGTTTCTATTTACACACACTTTGAAACTGTTTGCATTCATTTTGGTACAAAAATGAGTTTGTATTCGATGAAAATATCAATATGTGTTGATAAACAAACAGCAGGTGCGTGTTTCAAACCACGATCGATTTTCCGATAGACGCTCGGGTCAACTCTCCGATTTTCGGCCGATGAATTCGAAAGCCGGAGTTTATCGACTCGCTTCCGAGCCGAAGCCGTTGGGTTACGGAAATGAAATTGTCAATATTGACATTTTGCACTGAGTGGTACACAAAACAAGTTTTTGTTGTCTTCACATTGCGATTAAGATGTAAATCTCAAGACTTGAAATGTATCTATTAGGCAGTATATGTTAGTTTTGTGTACTAAATCAGTTGCCAAACATGTTTTTGTGTTTGAAAAAATCGTAAAATTGTAATACTGAGCCGTTCAGGGCCTTTAATATATAACGGATTTTGATGAAATTTTCGCACCAAACGCGTTTTCATGAGCTGCATTTGGTCGTCCAAGGAGTTCGGCACAGACTTATGTCGTGTTTGCGAAGAATCGATGTCCGTGTCTACCGACACGGAAATCGATTATTCGCAAAAACGACAGAAGTTTGGACCAACGTACAGAGACCACCAAATGCAGCTGAACAAGACGCATTCGATGCGCCATATTTCATCAAAATCCGTTACGTAATAAGGACAATATCAAAGAATACGTACTTTGAATCGGATGGATTCTGGAAGTTTCAGTACTTGTTGTTGTTGTTAGTACCACGTGATCATACACCTTAATACTGTTACACTATACATTACAGTATTTTCAAGGTGGGAATCAGATTCGCAAAAATGCCGTATTTTCGGGCTCATGGGATGGGTTAAAAAGCGCACACATCTGAAAAGTGGGACTGAATGCAAGTTTCACAGTACATCAGCGATGCGACGGGATGAACACCATTTGCAAGCTAGTTCGTACCATTTTGAAGTCCATTTCTATTTGCGTTTTATTTTCGAAATATCCTACAGCAGCATTGCAGATCAAAACCGCTACAATCCAACATCGGGACCAGTTCTAACCGAGTAGTATTATAAGGGGGGGGGGGGGGGGCGTTCTTTCACAGATATCCAACTAGGGCCCGCCCCAGAGGGTTGATGCGGGAATCCCCTGGGGCGGGCCCTCATCCCATTTCTGACGATGGCTGGGGCACAGTTCTTCCACCCCACTGGCGAGCCGCACCCCATTTCTGAACCAGGGGGTTTCTGGCACAGTTATCCCCATAGGGCCTGCCCCACCCCATTTCTGTCGATGGGGAGTCCAACCGACCACCCCAGACACGCAGCCACAGACGGCATATTCGTTCTACCCCAATCGAGCTTCCTTCGGGTGCCCTGACGCGCCAACCACCCATCAACAAAGAGCACCACAACTCTCGCCGGGCCGGGGCTCTTGATTTACATATACAGGGGTCATACCAGTTATCCGGACAATAAAATTAGTCCCCGATCGGTTTGGGTTTCAACTACGATGTTTCGACTACTGCCATAGTAGTTGGAAGAGCCAGCACTTTCCAATTAGAGAAATACAATGCAGAGGTATTGGAAACCAAGGTTTCGACTACACCCGCACGGTATGGCACAAAAGTACGCAACCGCGAAGGAACGTCTACAATGGCGCCCTTGCAAGCGACGTCGCAGAAGTGTACTACCTACCGACAGGGCGCCCAGACGAGCTTCGCACGTCCTCCAAACCGTATCCGACGTCTTTGTCGACGAAATCTACACGTGGACGTTGAACACTCTCCGATAGCCAGGGGGGGGGGGGGGGGGGGGGGGGGGGGGGGGGGGGGGGGGGGGGGGGGGGGGGGTGGTGGTGCTGCGGGGCAGTCGCCAAGGCCTTCCTGTCTGGTATCCGCGCGCATGCAGCCTCTGCGGACTTTCCGGCCCCGCTACACGTATCAACACGATAACTTGCTGGTTTCCCCAGGTATAAACATAACATGTGTAGATCCGATGCTACACACCGTGCGATTGTAAACTAGTGGTGTATAGAAATTACGTGTATAGAAATTACAGTGTTGGGACATGTTTTCAACAAATGTTACTAACATTTTCACCTTGGAGATACAATCATGAATATATATTCTTCACACTGGCATGGAAACAGCAAGCACCTGCGTGACTTCGATGTATTCGCTGCAAAATCGGATCAATTAACAGGTATTTTCATTTGTCCGATCAACTGATTGTCCGGATAACTGGTATGACCAGTTATGGGGGCTCTTTTTTAGGGGTGACTGGCGCATCGGGGGGCCCGAAGGAAGCTTGATTGGGGTAGAACGAATATGCCGTCTGTGTCTGCGTGTCTGGGATCGGCGGGGTTGGCTCCCCATCGACGGGGTGGGGGCCCGCCAGCGGGGTGGGGCGGGCCCTAGGGGGAGATATGTGTCGGAACCACCCTTTATAATACTACTAACTGAGTTTCGTTCAAAATTTGACTTCGGCCACAGAAATGTCGAAAACAATGATATCTAAGTAATAGACGTTATTACGTGGCTAGTTCGATATCAACATAGGTATCATCCCTCGGTAACTTGATATCAGCCTTCGACATTCTCGGGCTGATACCTAGGATGATATGAACTCGCCAGGTAATAACCACTAAATATTAAAGGCCACTAATTGCCAGGAGAAAAGACGAAGTATCTGAGTTCAGAACCACGAAATGCCAGTGTTGTAGACCAAGTATTTGCGGTCAGGCAGCCTCGACTGGTCAGCACTATATACCGTAATCAGGCCCGTACGCAGGATTTTCTATTGGGGGGTGCGTCATGGGGGTGCGTCAGGGGCGAGCCCCATGTAGTGGCGCGAGTATTATATATGTATAGCGTATTCGCGCCACTACATGGGGCTCGCCCCTGACGCACCACCCCCCCCCCCCCCCCCCCCCCCCCCTCCCCCCCCCCCCCCCCCCCCCAGCGTACTCGCGCCACTACATGGGGCTCGCCCCTGACGCACCCCCCTGAATTTTTTTAGACCTAGATGGCCTGAAATGCACTCTCCTGCATTTTATGTCATTTAAATTCGGATTTCAACGGTGGTAAATTGTGACATTTTCATGCAAATTACCTGTATATTAATGCATTTCAAGATTTGTTGGCTCGCCCCTGACGCACCACCCACCCCCCCCACCCCCCAGCGTACTCGCGCCACTACATGGGGCTCGCCCCTGACGCACCCCCCTGAATTTTTTTAGACCTAGATGGCCTGAAATGCACTCTCCTGCATTTTATGTCATTTAAATTCGGATTTCAACGGTGGTAAATTGTGACATTTTCATGGAAATTACCTGTATATTAATGCATTTCAAGATTTGTGGAGATTACTGTTTGAAAAATAGCGGACCTCGGCGAATTTAGGGGGGTGCGTACGCACCCGTCGCCCCCCCCCCCCCCTGCGTACGGGCCTGGTAATAACCCTAAATATTTGGAAACTCTTTATGCTGGGAAACGCACATTAACATATGGTTTCTCACAGCAAGGACTTTCCAAATACCCACGGTTATAATGGTTGTTCTCGTCTTGTTTATCACAATAACAATGTACATGTACATGTATGTGGACACAATTGGACACAAAACCCCTACGTTATCATGTGTATAGGGTAAACACGTGGTGGCCAAATATTCAGGGTTACTATGTTACTAAGTATTTGAGGCGAGACAACAGCACAGTACAGCCCAACAACACGCCAGCAGACAGCAATCCTCCGCCATTTCCTGTTCCCGATCGGCCCGCCGTTGTCGCTCGTTGTCGTATACATATCTGAATAGCAGAATGGCGTGACTGGATATTAAAGGCATGCGTTTCCGGTATGCACTGAACGTGATGAATAATAACACATATATATTTCCGGCCCGTAGCCAGGGGGGGTGGGGGGGGGGGGTCGGAGCGGTCGGACTGCCCAGCCTCGAGGTTCATTTTTTTAGCCTTGAGGTCCACTTTTTTTAGACCCCCATATATACTTTAGATCCCTTGAGCCTTCGAAACGACCCCCCCCCCCTTCAAACAGGTAGATACTTCAGACCCATTGAGCCTTCGAAACGACCCCCCCCCCTTCAAACAGGTAGATACTTCAGACCCATTGAGCCTTCGAAACGACCCCCCCACATTCAAACAGGTCTGGCTACGGGCCTGTATTTAAAGGCACTTGTATTTTGATGTGCACAAGCGCCTTTAACATATATTTTACTAAAATAGTTTACATCTGAATAACTGAATGACACAAGCAGATAGTAAAGGCACAATGCCTCCGTTATGCACAGAAAGTCATGAAACAGATTAGTAATCAAAGGACTGAACGTTCTGAAATTCTTCGCAGTATGTGTTGTGGACGACACATATACTAATACTTAATATAATCTATGTACAGTGGAAAGCGTTTCCCGAAAAAAAAACAAGCGCGGGAATTTCACAGCAGCAGTAACAACAACGAGTTAAAAATAGATTTTTGGAAAATACAAAATGATACATTTCTATTCTGAGGTCTCACGGGACAGTGCGCGGCTAGCTTTAAAAAGGGGGATTTTCTATATACTTCACTACCGACCCTGCAAGTTACACCAGTGTGTCTAGAAAAATAGGTTAATATTTGTTGACTTTGGGAGGCTTGACTAGGTGTATTACTATTAAAAGAGTATTTCATAATTCCATAGTTCCGGTTGATTGTGACATCTTGGAAAATGGCGCATGCTATGCTGTCTCGTCGGTACGGTTTCGCGTCAGAATTTAAGGTATTTTTAGGGCAATTTGTAGCGAAAATTTGAGGTGATTATGACCCCACTTTGGAATCATTTTCAGGAAATGGTGTGGTGTTACAAGTGATAGAGCAGGTAAGTCATAACAAAGTCTCTGTGCCTCATATTTCCATGAAAACAATTCCAACAAATTCAGTCGTGTTGAAATTTCTGGCTAAAAATAGGTTGCTGGGGTAACTTTGTAAAAAAAATAATATACACATCTGATGCGGTTATTGCATTTTTATTGTGGCGCACGGTTTGTACTTCATTTGCGAGTATTTTTCAATATTTTTCGCAATAGTCTCCTTAACTGTTTACTGATTGTGAGAAGCGGTGATTTTTATAACTCGACCGCCGCCCTCAGAAAAGCAGTACATTTTGGTTATTTTCAACCGTCCCATGATTTTGGCCTTATACCTATTCTGAACCGGAATCGAAGATTGTATTCGTGCACCGGACCATGGAGTTACGAATCGCGAATAATCGAGTATGGCGGTTAATCGTCGCACTTTTAGACTACGGAAACATTTGCAATGACATAAATTTAGCACAAAAAGCAAACAATACATTTATGACACTGAAAAAGCGATCAAGCTAAGTTGTTAGAACTATTGTTATGGCGTAAGATCCGTGTTTTTAAAAGTTTGACCCGCAAAATATGTGCACATATGTGCTGTGACCGATATAAGCTCATTTGCATAAAAGCTGGAAGACCTCAAATTTGGATGTTGTGTGTATAATTCTTCGCTAGTGCTTGAATAAAATCATACTTAAATGTACTTGGTTGCACATAAATATGTTTTGTGCATCCAAGTGCCTTTAAAATATGTTGTTTTTTTCTATCTACGTTATTACTTTCTGTGTAACCGAGCGACTTTAAAATATATTGTTTGCTATCTATTTTATCACTTTCTGTGTAACCTAGTGTTTTTAAAATAGTTTTACTAATCTGTTTCATCACTTGCTGCTAATATCTTAGACCCAGTGCCTTTAAAATTATCAACACATACTTTAATGTAAACTATAAACAGAAGGCACTGTTCAGACAATATTTATATAGTGTTCATTTGTATGAAAAAGGTGATTTCTGAAAAATGAATTAATTTCTGTGCGAAGTTCGTTCTGTGTGAAATGTGAAGTTCATTCTGTGAAAATACGGTAAGGATTTAAATTTCGGCTTATATGAAGATTCAACAATGTCTCGAGACTCACTGACGTTTAGGACATGTAAGTGACGTAAATTATTACCCCACCTGCATGAGCATGAAGTTATGGCATGAAGCCCCCCCCCCCTCCCCTCCCCTGGTGCATGTACATGTATATATCATAGGCCGGATACAATAATTTTGCAGATTCTCGTCCACACATGCCCCTAAAATAAACTGCTAAATTATTTCCGTTTGTATAAAATTTCAAAAAAATCTAGGCATCATTCTATTTGTATAGTAATTTGTACTAATTTTCAAGAAAATAATTAAAAAATAAAAGTTCACACCCACCACACTTTTGCAACAAAAACAAATAAATGAGAATCTACGTCAATGTTATTGTTTCTGTGATCTGATAAAACGGGCTTATTACCTTTGCAACCAGTGAATAACCATACAGACCAGTGCATCCACACCGTCTAATCAGGATCTAGATTGTTCGCATTTCGGTCAGTCACCATCAATGTGCAGGCTGGTCAGGATATACGCTGGTCATAAATGAAATAAGCCTTGTTTTGTCAAGTGATTTGATGTACATACATGTAGGTTCATTCAATAAATACAGACTGCATTATTATTACATCATAATACATTAGATAAATCATGGATGAATATACATATACATTTTCAGATGTATTGGATAATATATAACACGTTTTTAGTCCGTTAATGTAAGACACCCATTGCCTGATAATCGTATTTCGGAATTGCTTCAAATATTCTCAGGGAGTCCGAGCTGATAAGCCCACTGCAGTAGCCAGGAGATGGCTTATCAGTTAGCTGTAGGGGTGAAGTGGTAACCAGGGCTGAACGAGCTAAAATGACGATGCTACAAAAAGATCGGCTCACGTTCCGTGCAAACGAAAACGTGTTTTGCAAAATGATGTATAAACTGATATTACAATTGTAACGTGAGCCCCGCTAGTCCGTAATAATTGTAAGACAAGATATAGCGGCTTACGGGGCTCACGCTGCACGTCAGATATTAAATTCGACTTATATAGTGTAACCGCGCGTGTTTCTGCCACCTTCCTATTGGTAAATACACCCACAGGTGGAAGACTCGGACCTATGACACCAAAAAAATGCCTATTAAAAAAAATCCCATTACCCCACCCACTTGGTCTCGTACAGTACATAACGTTAATTCAAGGTGAGCATAAATAGCGCTATTATAGAAAGAGCCCTCTTTTTTCCGGCTCGCAAAAACACAATAAACATCGATTAAATGTATGAAATATGTCTCTGGCAATCGATAAAGGTATTAGGTGTGTGAATATACTCACTTCAAATCGCTGTTTCAAGTATTTATTGAGTTATTCGCGTTTTGATTACCCCATCCAAAGCGAAAGTTGCGTGTACGAAAGAATCTCACACAGAATCGGAGGCCGTCCGGCTGGATTATCGGTCATATTTGGCCGATAGCTGATCGCCAGCTCAAACTAAAGTCGTGCACCATGATCATATACATTAGAGACTCCAACCATACAAAGTTCGTCCAATTGTGATCGTTCGCCGATCTAAAAAACACTTTTTTCTAATTGTATTGACTTTCTTTCATGATTCGCGTACTATCAGATTATGTCTTCCGGAAACCCTGAAAAGGGAAAGTCCTCGCGTCTATTTTTAGGTTTAACCAATCAGAGATGTTCTTACATAGACGCTTCGGTGGTTGTATTATGGAAGATAGTGCATTGACCCAGTTCCAGATAATGAACGAAATTATAGAAAAAAGTGTTTTTTAGATCGGCGAACGATCACAATTGGACAAACTTTGTATGGTTGGAGTCTCTAATGTATATGATCATGGTGCACGACTTTAGTTTGAGCTGGCGATCAGCTATCGGCCAAATATGACCGATAATCCAGCCGGACGGCCTCCGATTCTGTGTGAGATTCTTTCGTACACGCAACTTTCGCTTTGGATGGGGTAATCAAAACGCGAATAACTCAATAATACTTGAAACAGCGATTTGAAGTGAGTATATTCACACACCTAATACCTTTATCGATTGCCAGAGACATATTTCATACATTTAATCGATGTTTATTGTGTTTGTGCGAGCCGGAAAAAAGAGGGCTCTTTCTATAATAGCGCTATTTATGCTCACCTTGAATTAACGTTATGTACTGTACGAGACCAAGTGGGTGGGGTAATGGGATTTTTTTTAATAGGCATTTTTTTGGTGTCATAGGTCCGAGTCTTCCACCTGTGAATACACCATACATACTTTATTAAAATTATTACGCAATACGCACACCTCTTACAGTAGTTACCGTATTTAAACATGCAATATATGTGGTTGGATTTCAATTCTCACGGCGGGGACATTATACATCCGCCCATAAGAAGTGCAAGTCAGTGAGTATATCCGATTGATACAGTAATACTAAGTGGTTATGCATGCCGTTTTATTGATAGAACCACAGTAGACATTTTTCTTGTATTTACGCAATGTGCGAACGTAGTACCGTAGTTACTCTAAAAATAGTCTCCTATAAATGTTGCCAAATGTTGAACTATTCATATTTCTGGTAATCAATTGTGTTCAGTAGTGTGATATCGGGTCCGGCACGTTTCCCACTGAATGTGACATGATTGAACCCGTTGGCCCGGCTTTAAATGACCTTAGCTGTTGATAGGCGGTTAAACACTATTACACAAACCCATCTGCTATTGTGCTAGCAAAGAAATTACCATGCCAGGTTGTAATATAGGGAGACAATAGTTTTGTATATAGATATAACATTTTCTGGCAAAATAAACATTCATTCACCATTACACCACGTATTGATTGGCTATTATACATTTTATATCAGACGTAACGTTCCACACTGCTATCAGGGGCGATATCCGTGTTTCCTTAAAATGTTAACGGACATTACTATTTATTATCTGTATTTATTTGTTTATGTGCAATGATTCGTTATAATCTGTCGAAAATATTATTTTTTCAGATGATGCATTTAATAACAATGTAGTATAAATATACTTAAGGCCAAAATAAACTTTACAGTATATAAATGGTTCGATATTTCGTGAACAAGTATGTTTAAAAACCTGATGTAAAATGTTTTAATGCTGAATCTAATCTGCAACTACTGCACCAAAACCTTAGATGCATGTGTTTAAAGAGAGTGTGTAGACAATGAAACAACACCCTTCATTTCAAAAACTGCATTAAAGAGAACACAATTTCCTAGTCAATATTATTATTCCGAGCATATAACGGATCGCCTACAGTGATCACACAAGGTGGGCACACTAGGTACTGAATACGGTCAAATTCATCGTTGTGATCACTGTATGTGATTTATTTTATGCTCTGGATAATCAATATTGACTAGGAACGTTTCCTAATTGTGTTATCTTTACTGCAGTTTTTTAAATGAAGGGTGTTGTTTCATGGTTGGCTCCGATTGGTTGATTTCATCTCGACTCACTCAACAAGTACACAGCCGAATTCTTCTCGACTCGCCTGTTATTTTTATCATAAGTTGCTTCTTATTCGATAGATTTTGATGAAATAAAGCGCATCTACTGCATACCCATGATAACAGTATGTAGTATCATCGATTACTGGCCTTTCTCTGATCTTTGCAACCAATTCTCGAAATAGTTCGGAAAAGTTTTGAAAAATTCCCGAAATTGACACCAGTATAAAATTAGACCACATGTATGTAACATGTACATTAGAAATGCAAGTATTAGCAGATCTGCCTCTATAGCGCACTCGGTAATAAGCTCGCCGTACAACACATGGGTCTGGAGTTCGACACTAGTGTGTAGTAATATTTTGTTTCTTTAAAACTCGCAGTTTCACTGAATTGATATTGGCTACTACTGCTATCAGACGTAACCCTACAGGGTTACTATATGGGTGAAGAATTGTCGGATTTGACCGTAGCTGATCTTCAAAAAAATACCGTTTTACAATGCTCTTTAGAATACATTTAGAAAAAAAAGAGTTAATTGTGTCTGTTCGTACGTCCGTCACGTAATAACTGGATACATGGTATTTGGTGTGCGGCTTCCTTGTGGTCTGCCGATGCGCAATGTGAATTTCGATTTTTAATTTGACCCTCGGGTCATAGATTATCTCTTCCTTTTGGACTTAGAATTCTCACTTTTGCGTTACATAATAATGATTGTTTATTCACTCAGATCACATGGTATGACAACATGAGGTACACAACACTCTAATAGGATGGCACAATGGCGATACATGTAACGGGTTAGGGTCAAAACGTACCCAGGTCAAAACGTACCCAAAACAAAAGGATCAAAACGTACCCAACAACGGGTCAAAACACGTACTGTAACGGTCAAAATGGATTATCTAACTTACATGTGCAATTTCTATATTATAATATATTATTGACAATATATTGCAGTACAATTGTTTGTTAGTGAATACTCGTTGTTGCTGACTGAAACCAAATAATTCTGACACAAAAGCATTAAATATAGCTTTAAATGTCATGCATAAAATACATAAGGCCGTCTGTTGGCACTGTCAGTTTACAAATTACTCACTTAGCGGTATACACTCTGGGCACGGGTGTTAACCCAGGACACTGATATTTCACTGACACTGATTATTCCACTATACGATAGATTGCGTGCCAATAAAAATATGATTGCAGAACTACTCTGTTGTTCGTCTTGGAGATGTTCCAGAAGGTGCAACTCGTGTGGTGATCACAACAACGTTACAAAACTCTCATATGGCTTTGTCCTGGATCGATCTGCGTTGCGATTGTTTTTATTCGGTATTTGCAACTGGGATTTCATAAACAACGTAACTTATGGTAAATGAAATAGCAACACCTTCACAATTCCGCCTGAGGGAACTACGGTGTTACTAGCTACAAACATTTGCCTCCAATATGTGTATATATGCGTAGTGGAGAAATATCGTAGCGGGGTAACACTTTTGTTTCTACAGTGTTGCATGCCCGTCACCAAAACCGGTGTATCATTTTATAATATTCAGAGATAGAATCATGTTGGTATTTCAAACACTATGTGTTTGATTCTTGTCCATTGAGATTTATTTTCTTATTTTATGGAAATAATAGTTCAGGCTCTGGTGGCAGTTCTTTCAGTACTTTGATTCAACCGTAATTGCTGGATGCTTGATACTTAGTATGTAACTTCCTTATAATGTGTCGATGCGCAAATTTAATTTTGATTTTTTATTCGACCCCGGGGTCATGGATTATCTCCCCCTTTTGGACTGAGAAGTTCACCAGGTTGCCTTCTAACGTGTATAACTTCTAAACCGTAATAGCTGGACGCTTGGTACTTGGTATGTAGCTTCTATATGGTATGTACAAGCACTTAGTGAATTTCTAATGACAATGGGCCATGGATTATCTATCTCCCCTTTTTGGACATAGAAGTTTGCCTCGTTTACTATCAAAGCGATATGTAGGGCATCCGTGTTCTATGAACACATTTTCTAGTTCGTTATCATTCAAGTTATCAAATTCATTATGATTCAAGACCATCCTTTCCTCATTATATAGATCAGAAGGTTTCATAGAATGGACAATGTAACATAACATGCATTTCATCCTCTATGTCATGTACACAGTTAAAGCGAAGTCTTTCATTCACCTCTAAACCACTGTATCGCCCAATCTGAAATGAAAGTGGGGCTGTTCCACTTCTAAAATGTCCCAATGCCCCTCTATGAGATCTATTGAGACCCGTCTTACACTATTATAGCGTTCAACAATGCATTCATGCTTAAAGGTCCGATACAGGCGTAGTTTATTACCTCCTCTGTCCGTTCTGGAACTATCTCTGTTAACATCATTAGACCACTGATCAATGTATTTCTCTTGTAATAAAGGAATAACTGAGGTAAAGACTCTGTTCCTGTCAACAAGCACATGCATTCGGCGTGTTTCGGATTTCGTCCGTATTGCTATAATTAAACGGCGCTGGTAATACTGAATACATTACATAGATTACTTCCTTTGAGATTAAAATAACGCCATTTGATTTCATTGTTGTTTTTCGTTAACGTAACAATACGAATAACTCGAATTCTTACATCTGGCATGTACCATTTGAGCAGCTAAATATTGATTTATTCATTCTGCGTGTCTCCATATTAATAGATCTAAACCACTTAGCTAAAACAGATTTCCAATATTTAATGTCAATCGGATTCCAGCCCATATTATTTCGGTGTCAAAATGTGAACCTTGCTATAGTCTTCGGAAATGTGTTTTTATGATAGAGTATGTGACATAGTACAAACAAACAAATTGGTACCATTTTTTCAGTCACATGTGTGGCGGCCATCTTGAATTTTAAAATGGCCACCATTTAAAACACATAATATACTCATTTTATTAAAATATACTCATTTTATTAAGATAATAAGCCCATTTTCGACCATAAGTGTGACACATTATGTATGGGATATATGAAAAATGAAATGGTAACATATCTGTTCAATATCAGATATGTATGCAATTTTAAAATTTAAAATGGCTGCAATAACAATACATTTTGTGGTATTTTCAATTGAATACAGGCAATTTCACTGTTAAAATGGTAAATTATAACAGAATCATGCAGTAAATGAAATGTGTCATTTGAGCATATATCACTGTGACGTAATGCAATTAAAGTGTTGTTTATTTAGATTTGTATTTCTAAATGGCCACCGTTCTAATCAAACAATTGTATCAGCAAGATAATAGCAATGGTTTGGACGAGAAATTTGGCTAGTTATGTACGATATTGATTGAAAACATATATTAGGCACTATTTGTATGCAATAACACATATGCCTGTCAGATGTCCGCCATCTTTAGCATACTTTGACGTGTTCCAATTGGTTACCTGTAATTTCAACAAGCATTGTCATTATTTATTAAAACAGGCAGAAAATGATACTAGTAGAAAGTTTGTGTTTGGCTATTGCACTTTTGACATTGATATTTAACCATGTCAGTCAGGGATTCTCACATGGCACGTCTGAAACATTATATAGCATATACGCATTGTACAAGTACATTCATGTTCTTGTTACTACCACTCTGTTGGTCAACACTAATGCGCATTTATTTATATGTATGGTGTGTCATTGCAAATGGCACTATAACAGGCAATATATGATTGGTGGCTTATATTGTTAATCATATACATCTACTTTACTGTCGTTTGAACAATTATAGTTTTTGTTTCCTTTAAAGGACTGGCGTACGTTGCCCCACTAACTCGTACTTGTTGGAAGTTAAATGGCATATGGCATGACGTATATACTCTTTCTTATATTCAGATTTATTGTTAGACTGGTGTTCCTTTTCATATCAATCCACGTTTACAAAATCAATGAATCATGGATGCGCGAACATTTTCATTACTTGTTATTCCTTATAATTGGCCCATGGGTAAACTAACAGTACATTTATTTATGTAATGGTGTTTAGCGGTCGGTCAATAGCTATGTGTCACTTAATGCCGGGTTATCTGGATTGAATCCTATATTTCACCTGATAGTAGGGGTAGGCGGGATTTATGTGATACGTACAAATGAATTCACATGTACTGTTAGTTTTGCAGGTGGTTAGTTGGGAACATACAAAGCGTAATTTAACAATGGGGTTTATCCGTACCGGAATCCCAAAATCCCTGATTTGACCCTCAGATACACTATTGTCTGTCTGATACGTGAGAGTTAAAACCGGTTATACCAGCTATAAGACTAATAGCATTAGTAATAATCCTATTTTCTTAGGGGATGGGACTAAGATCCCCCTCCAGCATATCATAGCAATCACACACGCATAGCTTCTTTAGTTGGATGCTGTTGTTACAGCTTCTACTCAGAAATCATTTCACTTTTTCATCCCGTTTCGAGACGGTTAAACCTGCTAACTTAATATGGAAGCATTATATATACGCTTTACTTATTACCTTTGTGACAAATATCAACTCCTTATGTAATCATGTGGCATAAATGTACGTAATTGTATAACCGACTGTAGTGGAATATTAGACCGAGCTGTCACAATCGCGGCGAAAGCTCTGTAGATGGCAGTTTTGGACATACATGTACATGAGGTATTGTATTCATGTATCTCCTGATATGTTAGTTATGGATCTTTTTTCAAGCTGCAGCAATAGCTTCCTCAGATTTATGACTAAGCACCCTGTGTCATCAACCTTCTCGGCGACTACCTTATTTTACAGCGATTGCTTGCTAGTCATGTGTCCATGTAGACATTGCAAATTCATCCTGGTGCCATATGTATATTACACAGATGATCATTTACCAAAATACATGTTTGCACACCTTTTATGATAGTGATAATGGCGTAGTTATGATCAGAACACTAAGTCCACTCTGACAATGGGCATTGCCATACGTGTAGCATATCAATATATAGACTAAACACACTTGTGTATACATACCACGAATATGCTTATATATATTTATATATTTACCAATGCGTGTCTGGACCGCATTTGTCTACATCTCTGCGAAGCATGTTTGAAAATGATGTAAGACATATTGATTGGAATAATTCATACACCTGAACTGTGAATATATTTGGACGATCTGGTTTTGACAACATGTGTTTTTAAAATGTGATATATTGACGGTTCCGTCATGTGATCGTGACAACATGACACCAGTTTGCAAGCCATATTTTTTGAACTCGTATGACATCATGTGTAACACTTATTGTAGTATTTAATTATTAAATGGCCATTGTTATTGTGTTATCATGTTCAAACATTCCGGGGAGGGGTCAATTACGGGGCTGTTTCTGTCCGTAGATTAACATTACAAACCTTCACTTGGATTATGCTATCCTTTTAGCTGGCATAAACATCTGACACCACATATCAATGTAAAAAGTAGTTATTTCATTCCTCTATGTTAAGCCAATAAATATAGAAAAATGCCCATCTAAAATTTTTTAAAGGAGCATACCACGTATTTATAGTTTATTATTGGCACAGCATGTTGAGCACATGAAAACCGACATACAGGAAATCACCAATGTAAACTATCATGACAAGTCTGAATTGTCTGCTAAGGGCGGTAGGTTGGTAGCATGTGAAATGAAATGTAAAGGGTTTCATCCAGAATCACAATATCCCTGGTTTCAGTGGCGATCAGGTACGTTTTTGACTTCGTTGTTACTTGTGAGTCGAATCCCATTATAATGTAGTAGGATTAGTACTAATTATATTTATTTTATGCGCTTGAGGCTAAGTGACTGGTATTGTGAAGACCAGGCACTAGATCAGATTAATCTAATATCATGGCTGAATAATGATATTATATATTTTTCTGTAACTATTCAGTTCTGATTTTGGGATCCCCGTCCATCCGTATAGGTGGACTATGGGATTCGACCCGCTAAGCCAGCAGAAACTGACGTTAGCTGTTGACAGGCCGTAAACACCATTACATAAATTAATATTCTCAATATACTCAATGGTTAATAACAATGAATAGCGTATTATGCAACAAGCACCATAGTTGTGAAAGTTTTGAGTATGTGCCACAGACAGCCATATTAGGTACATTATGTATGTTTTCTGCCATTTTTATTATGAGACTGTGACTGCAATGAATAACAAGAGGAAATTATAAAATGGCAACATTATGGCGGCCATATTGGATTACTAGTGGTTGCTCGGCGTAAATTAACGATAGGGATTCCTCCTTATATGAATAACGATTTGCCTGGTTTGCCCCTCAGGTACGTTTTTGTCTTTGGCTCTTAAATTGTTACCAGTAATAATGGGTGGCACTATGGCACGGTTTTTTAACATGTGTTTTTTACATAGACATTTTTTACCCTCGCACCGGGTGTCTATGTAAAAAAACACATGTTAAAAAAACCGTGCCATAGGTGCCACCCCTTATTACTCCCATTATCAGGGTGGAAACTTCTTGTATTACGTCATAGTGGCTAAAAAACCGTGCCATAGTGCCACCCTGAACCATTTTTGCTGGAGATTCGTGAATTTTATCCAGGTGGAAACTTCTTGTATTACGTTATAATGGCTAAAAAACCGTGCCATAGTGCCACCCTGAACCATTTTTGCTGGAGATTCGTGAATTTTATCCAGGTGGAAACTTCTTGTATTACGTTATAATGGCTAAAAACCGTGCCATAGTGCCACCCTGAGCCATTTTGCTGGAGATTCGTGAATTTTATCCGGGTGGAAACTTCTTGTATTACGTTATAATGGCTAAAAACCGTGCCATAGTGACACCCTGAGCCATTTTGCTGGAGATTCGTGAATTTTATCCGGGTGGAAACTTCTTGTATTACGCTATAGTGCCACCCTGAACCATTTTGTTGAAGATTCATGAATTGTATCCGGGTTGGGGGTGGAAACTTATTATATCACGCTATAGTACCACCCATTTAGCGGATGTACTGTTCCTGTATATAATTTTCATCCACTTCTGACAACTCTAATATTGACATAAGTTAATGAAAATAAATATTGATTGTAAATCAATATATTGGTATTTTTCAATTTATGGTAAAATTGAATACGAGATATGTAAAGTTTTAATAATATTTTATTGAATCAATAACATATTACAACATGGTAATTATAGACCAGATATGGTATTCATATTTGATCTTTACAAAAGTACATGCAATATTATGTTAACATATTTGCAACATGAAGTAATTTTGGAAAATGCAAAGACATGGCATGATGATATTGTTGTGGTTTACAACATTGACACCCGACAGATGTTGAATTTTGTTGAGGTCCTTCGTAGAATGTTCCGAAGTGATGTTTGAACCAGATCGTTATAGTCCTATCATTCTTGAAGTAATCTGATGAACTGAATGTTTGTTGAATACAGAGACGCAGAGTATTTCCTCTTGCAATCGCATCCAACACAAACACACAGTATTTTCCACATGTTGTACTGAATACACTTTGTAGTCTCTGTTTGTTAAATGTCCATTTCGTAGAATTGTTTGTCAAGAAATACAATATTTCTTCATGTAGTGGTGGTAATCCATAGGAGTCAAAGTAGGTTGCTTCATTCTTCTGGTCGAATACAATGGCTATCCAATGTTTTCCAGGTTGATCAGAATTATCCGTATTGATTATGTACGCTTCGACGTCTAATGGTCTGTGATTTGGTAGCTTGTCTTTTGGGCATACTATTCCGTTTAGTCTCTTCAGCCATATTTCTCGATCCAGTATGTGTTGTAATTCGATGTTTTCCATCTTTGGATGTTGATTTCACCAATATGTTACTTTCTGGATTGGTTTTGTTCATAATTGACCAATATTAATAGTCGGTGATCACTTCACGAAGACTATTTATTTCAATCTGGTTATCAAACTCTGAGAACACTATGACATTGATGACTTTATCAAGTACATTGGCAAACTGAAGTTCAAGTCGTAGATTTCCAGTTCTTATAGGGTGTAGATGTCCCTCTTCGCTGCCCTGGTCAGGTGTCAAGCTTTATCCCCACAAACAATATCCATTTACATATTCATCTCTAGTAATATCAAATGATTTGTTTTGACCTAATGAAGATACAGCATGATACAAAGACATGTATGATTTAAGATATAATTTATGTTCAAAATCCGGCTCAAATGGACGGTTGTAAATACCATGGCCATTGCAATTTACATCAATTTTTGATAGATTAAAATGATGAAAATTGAATGGATTTTTTTGCGTATTCCCCATTGAAACTAGCATTATCAACCATACCAATGAATATCCGTTTCGGTAATTGCCCCTGAAAAAGATGATCTTCTATTTTTGAGCGCATTCCAGTTGCAATTGTGAATGTTTTGACTTCTACTCTACGTATAGGAATTTTCTTATTCTTTTGAGCTATGAGTCTGTTCATGTCATTGGCCACAACAGGTAATAGCTCTACAGTTCTTACATTGAAACTAACATTTTCAAAATCTATTTTTGCATCTGATGCGTCAGTGCCGCCTATTAAACAAAACTTTGGCGATGCTCTATTGAGTCTTATTCTAATTTCAATTCCATTGGGTAAATATTTTTCTTGTAAAAATAAATCCAAATGCAATCGTGCTTGAAGTTCAATTACTTTACTATCAGAAATAAATGAATTCCTCTTATTAAGACCTAAATTTGCACCTGCAATGTCAACAACCTCATATTTACCGGCGGTATCTTTAAACCACATTTCACTAGCAGCTAATTGTGTTGATTTACATTCAGCGTTATATGACAAAAGATTTTCTAAATATGCCCTAAAAGGATATGTATCAGAATTATTTGTTATCAGTTTATTGTTTAGATATAAATCAATATTACTGAAGATACTATGAAAGAAATTATTAACTGGCGCAATATTATCATCTCCGTCTAATCCCGTATTATCTGTTTTTAAAATTTTCAATTTCAAATACATGTAAGATTGAGATAAATCTGTCCATTTATCTGTTTGTGGTGGAATTACAAATTCTACTGGAGCATTATTGTTGAGAGAGGAAATCGGAAAATGTTCAACCCACTGACTTCATAGCAGTCATGGTTGGAGGTACTGATTGAACATCCAACTCAGTCTTACTACATTCACAAGAACCGTTTTGCATCATTTTTATTTTAGTAAAAAATATCTAAATTTCTGTTAGATATTTTTCTCCTTTTTCTACCAAGACCTTTTTGATTGCTACTTGATTTATGCACCTTAACTCTTCGATGTATTGAACGCGACTGGCGTTTCCGTTTATTTTTCTTTGTTTTTATACCTAATTTCTTAAAAAAACGATTTTCCTATTGAATTCATTGTTTGTTTACCTCGTGAAATAATTACATCCCTTGGATTTTTGTGTTTAAGAAAAATATCTTGAGCTAAACCTATTCCTTGTTTCATTCCTTCATTTTTAAAAGAATTTACCCCAGTTTTTATTATTGGTTTTATAAATGGTGAAACGGTTCTAATTGTAGATTTGAACAAGGATCCTAATCCTGCCCCATACTGTTGTGTAACTCCTCGATATACAGGATGCATTTTCAATCTATTTTTCTTTTCCTAAAATGTAACTTCACCATAGACTTTCCAAGAACAAAATGAACAGGATTGCCAGAATCTCCTCTTATATTTATATGAATTGTACCAAATTCAGATTTTGATACAGGCATATAATGTAAGTTTAACAATTCATGGTTAATATGATGATTGTCACTATTATTTTCAATTGAATTGGATGTTTTGAATGGTACAACTCTTAAAATCGGAGCTTGAATATGTCCTACAATCGAATATTCAACAATATCAGAGTAAATAAACAAATGATTAAACCCCTCATTTAAATTTGACAAATGTGGGAAAAAAACATTTGCATCACTGTTTGAAAAAAATGTATTGGATACTAGCTTTGGATCTCCACCTAACTTTAAAAACAATGTATTGTTAAATTTAATTCCTGTTTTTAGAATTTTGTTGAAATTAAATTTTGGACGTTTCATACCATGAGAATATGAAACGTGAATCGATTGCTTGTTTTTTTTAAAAATATCGTTAAAAGAATCTTGAATGAGATTATCAATTGTTTCCAATATCTGAGCTGATGATGAATAGGATCCAGGTTGAAAATTAAATTTGAAACTCCATTTAATCGGAGTACCATCTTCACTAAAGCCTATCTCATTTATATCAAATATTTTATTATTTATATCTAAAGCACTCAAGT
Organism: Conchocele bisecta; assembly: GCA_029237695.1. NCBI lineage: Eukaryota > Metazoa > Mollusca > Bivalvia > Lucinida > Thyasiridae > Conchocele > Conchocele bisecta. The sequence continues at coordinate 125,096,238 of CM055267.1, read as the reverse complement.
AGAAATTTAAATCTTTTGTTATGATATTAAATTCTGTTTCGTCTTTGTTAATATTTAAAAACTGTGACGGAATAATTAATTCTGCTAATGCTATTTCCCAGTTTTCTTTATCGATACGAACTGTCTGAGGTAATTTAACTTTAAAACAACATTGTGTATTTGATGCATAAATATCCATAGAACTATCACTCAGTAATGTTACGTAAAATGAATTCATTTTTTACCGTCTGTAAAATCGAAGCCTCCCTGTGGTTTTTTGGTAAATTTTAAGCCTGGACTTGGTAAAATGTATCCAAGAGAACTACTTAAAAGAACGAGCCACAATTCGCGATTAGGACTTTGGATACTTAAATGAATGATGGCTGTTGCAACAATTGCATATATTATAACTACTTGAGAAATATATTGAAATTTTTTTAAATGATTCCTGAAATTTATGTAATGTTTCTCCGTGCTGCTTTACCTTTTCACTTTCCGATAAATCTGTTCTTTCTAAAAGGTTAGATAAATCTTTTTGAAGTTTAGCTGTATTTGCAATTTGTGGATCCGGTGGGAGCTGAGGTTTTTGACTTTGTTCTATTTTCCATTTATTCATTTCTTCCAGTAAATGAAAAGGAACAAGTGCCATTTTCCTGACCGACATTATTTAACTAGAGCTGGAATACCTGCTCTGGCACCAACACCAAGTGCACCACCTAGAACAGCTTTACCTATTAATGGTAATAATGGAAGTAAAAATGGTAAAAGACCTCCTGTCTGATTTATAATATTTTTCTTTTTCTTAATTGAAATTGATTTTGATACAAGTTGTCTGAGATGTTTACGCTTAGGATACAATTTATGTTTCTGATCAGATGTAAGTGTGACATTGCCTTTTAAGAGATTGTGACAATATTCACAAATACACTTAATTATATGATTTGGTGCATTTTTTATTAATTTTTCACGATTATTTTTTAGGTTCATTAGCTATAGCCAAAAGCATAGCACCATGTTTTTTAATTAATGGTTTCTTTTTACTGGTTTTATTCTTGACCTTACCCATCTTTATACTAACAATACTTTATATTGAATGACACAAAATTAATTAATAACTGTATTTTATACACCTAAGTACCTTTTAATTTTTACTCTTAATTCTGGATTTTTAAACGCAAAATCTTTTAGATGTTTTATTTCCTTTTCTTTTTTAATAAGTTTGTTTCTGACAGCTTCTTTGGCTTTAGGAGATCTCAAAGGTGTTCTTAACGGTGAAAACCTAGCTATTGGATGTTCATCCAATGCATTATATTCCTGTAACAGTTTTGCATGTTCTTTTGTTGCTTTATTAACAAGTCTAAACCAATTTTCAATATCAGGGCTATACTTGTACTTCTTTTTTTTTTGAGTTTGTCGCTCAAATGAACCAGAATTACTGGGGAAAGATGCATTGTATGATGATCCAGATTTGTTAGAAGTTGATGTAAATGGTAATTGTGGAGATCTAAAGGAAATTGGTGTCGATGTGAACTGAGGTTTTCCAGTCGATGAGGGTGTATGAAACGGTGATATAGATCTATGCGAATTAACAGGACTGGGATTTGTAGACATACTAGACATTGAAGAAAATCTTGAAGATTCATTTTGCTTTTTAGTTGTTTTCTTTTGAGATTTTTTATTTCGTGTTTTCTTTCGTTTTTTAATTGTTTTCTTTTTAATTTGTTTTTTGGTTAGTTTTCTATTTTTCACGTTTTTTGTACCTGTCCAGCGAAGTAAACTTCTAATAATTACACCACCTAAAAATCCTCCACCACCAGGTTATAATATTATTTTTTTCTTTTATCATCATCAACTGTAGGATCCGCTAATTGTTTAACATCTTTTTTATTTTTTTCTATAAAACGCACTGTTTGTTTTGGTAATTTTATTTTATTTTCAACTATATTTTGAGCAGCTACTGAAAACCATTTCAATATCTCTTTTAATCCAGATTTCAATATTATTTCTCTTGTAAGTTTATGTTGTTCATTACTCAAATTTCTTAAAGCATGAATAATATTTCCTGATGTGTATGAGAAAGCCATGTCAACACCTTGGTAGAAAGTACAATAATGATATCTATATTACTATATTGGAGAATAAATAGTAGGTCCTCTAACATCCTTATCTGTAATCCAGCGATGAAAAATGTCACTTCTTAAACGAAATTGTTTTTTAATTCGTGATTGAAAATCAATTAACAAATAACCATGTTCCTGAGAAGTAGGCTGAAATTAAGTGCGGACTTTGCATTTGACGTGATAATGTTTTAATTTGTAACCCATCACGTTCATTTCTAAATAAAATCATGTAACGAGAATTAAGACTTATAGTTCTACTCGATTTATTTTGTTGAAACATATTTTGTGTAATATATATTACACTTGAATTTCTATGATGACCTTTTCTTGTAAACCACAATTTTATTTTTTCTTCATCTTTTTCTCCTAACATATCATTAAATACTACAAGATGTGGAATTGTTACATCAGATACAATTTCATTTTCATCATCTGGGATACCTTCAATAAATTTGAGGAAATTTAACTTTTCTTGCATGATAGTATAACTGTGTTGCCATTCTTTGTAACACCATATTACTTTTTCGGGTACAATATTAAATAAATCTTTGCGATAATCAATAATCTTTTGTACAATTTCAGTTTTTCCACATCCACTTGGACCTGCTATATAAATGTTACAGGGATGTTGAAATAACAAAGACAATAGGTCTTCGTTCTCCATTGTTTACAGTACAAGGTCCACATGTATTACGATAGAGGTGTACCGCTTTGAGCTGGCGCGTTATTATTGTAAATATTATTGTAAACACGTGCTATTTTTAAATAGTTTACGTCATATGTTGAGACATGGTATTTGTATACCAGCGCAAACGCATTAACATTCGATAGAATTGCCAATAATAGTAACATCGTTTAGTGCTCTAGTGGGTAGATCTGCTGTTTGGTGATCGGACGGTCGTGAGTTCGAATCCTGCCAAAGGAATACATTTTTCTCTCGCTTTTACTATTTTGGCGCCAGAGGTAACGCACACATCCCGAAACAGTCGTGCATTTACTTTTACACAACATTATAAAACACTTCACTTTGAACCTAATCATTGTGAAATGCATTCTGCACATTCGTGTGTTATTGTGAAAGTCCAGCTCGACGGAGAACACCATGTCGAAAACAAACCTCTCACTTCAGATAATAAACTAATAAATAAATAAACGTGGATGCATGTGGTTCATAATTACCATGTCAATTGTTGTTACATGTAATAAAGATTCATTAAAAAGAAAAAGAAAACATAAAAACAATACTTAAAAAAAAAAAATAAAAATATATATATATATAATGGCCAAAGTGAGGATCGAACGCATGCAGTGCAAAATTAAAATCAAGTGCCACCGTTGGCCGCCAGTTTACCCACTGCTCCAGTATGAGAAACTGTTTTGTCAATCGCAATATATCGATCATGACTATAGCGAAGCGCCATAATAAACAGCGAAATACCTACAGGAATTCCATGTTTGTTTATACACCAATGTTTATATAAACAAAGCATGTAAACAACGCCATGTCAGGCTGGTATACTTATATACTATCATGTGTATAGCAATGTTTTATTTGAAAAGGAATTCTGTTCGAATAGTTTGGGATGGCCCTGAAAAGGGCCGTTTGGGTAAAGGTGCGAGTACTGTTATTTTTTATTTTTCAAAAAAGACACGAGTACTGTTTTTTTTTTTTTTAAATGTTTTTTAAAAAGACACGAGTACTTGGTACATATTTTATTTTCGTGGAATCAAATGATTTTCTTTTTCTGGACGAATGTGTTTACGATGTGCACCAATTCCACTTTTATGTGAATGTATTTTTTCGTCAACTGTATCACACAGGGTCCTCTCGACATGTTGACTGATGTGTGCCACTGTTTTCTTGTCCAATTCAAACTTGATAGGTACTTTCAATGGCTGTGTGTTAAATACCAAGTTCCGATTTTCAGACTGTTTCTCTAGTTTACTTGATAATGTGTCTGTCATACGGTCCAGTTGAACACTATGTCGTGATGCGATGTTCTCTAGTTTCTGTAATATTCTTTCTGTATTGTTGTTCAGTTTCTGTAGTTCTTTCAATATCATAGAATCTTCTTTCTTCTTCTCTATTGGGATGTTGGCTGCTGCGGCTGTTGTTGTTGGTGTTGTGGTGGTTGGAAGGTTGGCTGATATATATCATTCATCGCCCCTGCTAATATATCAAAATCTTGACCAGCAAAATCGTAACTTCTGTTGTCAGCCATCGTATCGAATGTAAATTAATGATTTTATTATCGTCTTTTATATCCATCAAACGGATTGACCTACTTAGAAATGATAAAAATCAAGTGACCAATCACAGTGTGTCTTACAAAAACGATGCTTTGTTTAAATTTTATTTCATTTTTACTTATTTTTAACAATGTAAAAATTGTAAGGCTTAGGATATGGTTTTATATTCTACCTGAGTTGTGTTTAACAACTAACGGTACATATACAAAGTTATTAGGATATAAATTGTAAAGTAATCTTTTCGTAATAATGTATGGTGGCCGTGAAAAGGGCCGTTTTTTGTCGTGGGGTTATTATTTGAGGATATCGTTCATCAAATCATCGAACTTGTTCCAGTTATATACGAAGCTATTCGATGCTTCTCTTGCTTCAATTTTCAAATTATAGTAAGGAATTAAATTCCTAACCACGTACTCGTGAAATAAATATATGAAATAAGTTAACATCCTAGATGTGTAGAGTCAGGGTAATGTAATGCTTTGATTTTATGATCGTCTTTTATATCCATCAAACGGATTGACCTACTTAGAAATTGATAAAAATCAAGTGACCAATAACAGTGTGTCTTACAAAACGATGCTTTGTTAAAGTTATTTAATTTTTACTTATTTTTAACAATGTAAAAATTGTAAGGTTTAGTTGTGTTTAACAACTAACGGTACATATACAAAGTTATTAGGATATAAATTGTAAAGTAATATTTTCGTAATAATGTGTGGTGGCCCTGAAAAGGGCCGTTTTTTTGTTTAGAGTGTACACCTGTACAAACTAATATTCAGTGTAAGTGCGTCGCCATTTGTTGTTTGATTCTCGAGTTTTAACTCTGACAAAACCCGTAGTATCAGGTTTTGTTTCTGTAGTGAAACTCTTTTGATCGTCCATTTCAAATTCTTTGTAAGTAGGCTTTGGTTGTTCCGCTATTTTCCCCAGCAGGTCAGCCGTAATCAATTGCAACGCTTCTATATCTTCCCTCATCGTTCCTACTACTTCAATCAATTCTGAGATCCTTCTTGCCATCATATTGCTTCGATCAGTATCCATTTTTGAGTGTTCGGATGAAACATGTGAAGTATGTGTTAAAAAACATATGCTTTTATACCCATCAAACGGATTGACCTACTTTTGATAGTTTAGTCATTTTTCAGATTTTCGTCCATTCAGAAAACGTGTTGTAAACGCGTTTTTACAGTCAGGAGTTTGACTGTAAAAACGGATTGAAATTCATCCAATGAGAGGGACAGAATCCTTAACCAATCAAATCCTCTAAATTTTTAGCCAATGAAATGATGGATGAAATCATTTCAGGATCTAAAGCGTACAGTATTCATTCTATTCATTCTTACATACCAGAATGCAGATCAAGAAATTCTTCCGCCGTTTACGAAAAAATGTATTCTCTAGGAAAAATTATGCTATTGAAGAAAAGAAGAGAAATAAAGAATTATTACAACAATTCTTTGCAAGACGTGGATATCATTGGCCTTCCAAAGAAAAGATTGTTTGGAAAGTTACAATGAATAACTTATATCCAGATCTGTCTGAATTCTATTAGACTGTAACCAAACGGTCCTTTTCAGGACCACAATATTTTCCAGAAAGAAACACTTGCATTTTATAAATCATATGAATTGAAGTTATAAAATGATAAATAACAAACAAGAAAATACATTTCAACTTGTATTCATTTAACAATATTGTATTGAACAACAATATATTTACAACATGTAATACATAGTGTCTATTCAATCAAATCTAAAAGTCAATTTTCCTCTTCTTGACTGTAACACTCGATTTACCTTGGTATTTACGTTTACGACTGTTCACTGGTTTCTCTGTAGGCTTAACATCCACTGTGTTAGGCGTGGGTTTCTGGTCACAATCACAAGCCCAATGTGATTTCGATTTACAGATGAAACATCCAGCGTACATAACATTTCTTGGTAGCTTTAGATGACTCTCTTCGTTGTAATAACACATGAATTTTCCAACACACAGGTCTTGGGTGATACTAGGAGAATCCGAAAATTGAACTTCATGAGAATATGGATTCACAAACACATCCATGTACTTTCCTTGTAGCTTCTGGCTACATTTATTAGCCCAATGCTCCGTTGATTGACAGATGTAACATCTGTTAGGTGATATTTCGTCCCCTCCATATTTCTCATCGATGCTGAATTTTGTAAACCTCTTCCGTGTAGAAATCAGGTACTCAGAGTCGCCCAAATAATTGTAAGATTTAAACGATCCAACAAAGTTTCCAATATGTTTTATCGGATAGGTTTTCGGTATGTTGGTGAATTCAACTTCATGAGTAAACGGATTTACATATAAATTCATTTCACATCCTTTGTGCCAATATTTCATACTTTCGAAATAGTCAGCAAAATGTTCCTCGTGTTTTTGTAGTTGAATGGAAGAACGTTCTGTCGCTTGAGAGTCCATATCGCTTCAGAGTTCAGTAGACTAATGATGACCATATGGAATTTGTGGCTTCTTTTATAACCGTCACGGTGTAACGATAGTATATAAGCTGTTGCAAATTGATTAATACTTTATTATAAAATTCAACATGCCACTTGTACCATACTCGGACACTGAGAGTGAAAACGAAGAGTCATCAGATGTTAGAAGATTTTATGATCTTATACAAGAAAAAAGTCGAAGATAAAAAAAATTCAGAACTGAATCATCAGTTTTTAAAACAACATTTAAGAAATTTGATGCAGACGAACACCCTCAAAATTTCGTTGGGGTATTATTTGATGATATCGTTCATCAAATCATCGAACGAATTGATGGCGATCCACACGACAAAATCAGGGTAACATTAAATCACCCTGCATTAAACCGATTCCATTCTTGAATGTTGAAGATTTGAATGGGAACATATTGTTACAATAAATAGAAAAAGTTATACAATCGAATATGGATTTTAATTTGAACGATGGTGAGATGACAATCGAAACAACGTTTACCAAAATGCCAACAGGTTCTGGGAGAAAGAAGACGACCTCTGAAATTGTTGTGAAAATTGGAAATTCAAAAGACAGTATGTGTTTAGCCCGGGCTATTGTTGTTGGAAAATGTCATGCTGACCGAGAAGTTTCTTCAACCTGGAATAGACGGTGGCATGTAATTCGACAGACATCACGTCCTTTACAACGTATTGAAGCAGAGAAATTATTGAATGAAGTTGGAATTTCACCACAAAAAGCTTGTGGAATTGAAGAATATAAGAAAATACAACAATATATGTATCCAGAATATGTGATCAAGATTCATCAACAACATGTGAAAACAGAATTGTTGTTTGAATATCCAGAAATTCAGTCATACAGCAAAGTAATACATGTATTCTATAATCAAGATCACTATGATTGTATTACAAATATCGTAGGATTTCTTGGATGTTCTTACTATTGTGAGATGTGCGATATTGCTTACCAAAATCGCGAAACACATATATGCCCTACTTCGTGTAAGGCATGTCGTTCCAAAACAAAATGTCATGTGATAGATTGTATCAAGTGTAAAGATTGTCTCGGGACCTTTTATAGTGGAACGTGTTTTGCAAATCATAAGCAAATTGAAGGACGAGAAAAGAAATAAATTTGTCAACTCATAAAATGTTGTGGTAAATGTGGAGGACAGTTTGCCGATTCCAAGAAGAATCATACATGTAAAGGAAAGAAGAAATGTAAATTTTGTAAAGAGATTGTTAATTTTAGCCACAAATGTCATATTCAGCAGTATAAAAGCAAAACTGAAGAAGATGATCACAAACCGTTTTTCATATTTTATGATTTTGAATGTCAACAAGACACGGGGGTGCACATTCCTAACTATTGTATTGCACACAGAGCTTGTGATGAATGTATCAATGAACCAATATAATTCAATTGTGAATGTTGTAGTCGGTTTCCTGAAGGAAGAGAAGTAGTATTTGAAGGAAAAAATACTTTGACAGAATTTTGTAATTGGTTGTTATTAAAACAACATAAAGGTGCTACAGCTATTGCACATAATTTCAAAGCATATGATGGCCAATTCATTCTTCACCATCTCATTGAAAAGGGAATGTTTCGACCTAAGGTAATAATGAACGGTAATAACATCATGGTTATGGAAGCTGGAGGTATACGATTGATTGATTCATATAATTTTATAAATTCAGGATTGGCAAAATTTACCGAAACCTTTGAATTGAAAGAAATGGCTAAGGGATATTTTCCACATTGGGCAAATACTGATAAATTTGCCGCTTATGTTGGCCCATACGTTGATGTTTCTTATTATAAACCAGATTCAATGGGGATAACTGTTAGGGAAAAGTTTTTATCATGGTATAACGAACGTGTGGAAAACAACGATTGTTTCAATTTCAAACAAGAAATGGAAAAATATTGTCGATCGGATGTAGATATTTTGAGACGTGGTTGTGGAGAATTCCGGAAGGTATTCATGGAATATGGGGTTATAGATCCGTTTCTAGAAGCCAGTACAATCGCTGACGCATGTAACAAAGTTTGGCGTAACAAATATATGCCAAGTAATCAGATCGGAATTATTTCAAGCAGAGATCCGATTAAACGCAAATTTTCAATGAAAGGTATTCGATGGATACAAAGTTTGCACACGAAAACAATATTGTTATCCAACATGCAAACAATGGTGGAGAATATCAAATTGGTCATTATACTGTAGATGGGTTTCACAAAGAATCAAATACTATCTATGAGTTTCTCGGGGACCTATGGCATGGTTGTCCTAAATGTTACCCAAATCGTAATCTAAAAAACCCTATAAATGGTGAAACAATGCAAAATTTATATTCACAAACATTTGAAAGATTGGAATATTTCAGTGTAAGTGGTTACAAAATTCACACTATGTGGGAGCATGAGTTTGATTTGAAAATGAAAATTGATAAAGAATACAAAAAGATGATCGAACAATTCTTTCCAAACTGTGATCCGATTTAACCTAGGGAAGGATTGTTTGGTGGCCGTTGTAATGCTATAAAAATTAAATATGATATTGAAGAAATTTCAGATGATGAAATCAAATATATTGATATTTGTTCATTGTATCCATTTGTATGTAAACACAAAAAATATCCGATAGGACACCCCGATATTTTAACAAAAGAAAATATTGATATAGAAAACATCCGACAGAATGAGGGTTTGATAAAATGTAAAGTTCTCCCCCCGACCAATCTATTTCATCCTGTGTTACCAACACATTGTAATAATAAACTCATGTTTTTGCTATGTAGAACATGTGGAGAAGAAAGTTCTACAAAGTGTGCACATACAATTGAAGAAAGAGCTTTGGTTGGTACATGGGTGTCAATAGAATTGTTTAAAGCATTGGACTGTGGCTATACGTTGTTAGAGGTACATGTATATGAAGTATGTCATTTTTCGGAAAAATCTAATGATTTTTTCTCGGGGTATGTGGACAATTTTCTTAAAATCAAACAAGAAGCAAGTGGCTACCCAGGATGGTGTATAACAGAAAAAGATAAAGAAACATTTGTTAAGGACTATGAAGACGCTGAAGGTATTTGTCTTGATCCATCAAACATACAAACAAATACTGGTCGTAGAGCATTTGCCAAGATTATGTTAAATTGCTTATGGGGTAAATTGGCACAACGTGAAATCATGACACAAACGGAATACATCAATAATCCTTCAAAATATTTTGATTTGATTTCAAATCCATGTATAAAGGTAAAACACGTAGAAATATTTGATAATGAATGTCCATTCATATTGGTTAACTATGAAACTAGGCTTGAACACATTGAATCCCGTGCAACATCAAACGTTGTAGTGGGATCATATGTAACAGCATATGCAAGACTTGAACTATACAGTGTTTTGGAAAAGTTAAATGAGCGTGTCTTGTATTTCGATACAGACAGTTGTATGTACATACACAAGCAGAATTTATGGAACCCTTCCATAATCAATAGTAGGCTTGGTAAATGGACTGATGAAGAACCCGGCAATAAAATAATAAGTTTTAGGGGTTTAGGACCAAAGAGTTATGCATACAAGTTGCTAACAAAAGCTGGGGAAATAAAATCCAAATGCAAAGTTAAAGGACTGACACTCGATTACAACACAAGTCAAGTAGTGAACTTTGATACGTATGTTCAATGTGCAGAGAACCGAAGTATCGAAGTGAAAGTTGTGTATGCATGTAAAATCCGAAGACATGCAAACAGAACAGTAACGAGTGAATGTCAAAGCAAGACATTTAGGTCTGTGTACACAAAACGTGTCATTGTTGACAATTTCAATACTGTACCATACGGTTATAACACATTGAGACTTTGATTGATTTATATGTCTTGTTAAATGAATACATGTTGTAAATATATTGTTGTTCAATAAAAATATTGTTAAATAAAACAAGCTTGACTGTAAAAACATTTTTGAAAATAAAATGGATCAACTAAGAAAACATTGTGATCAGCATCCGAAAGCCGAAGAATGTAATTGTTTCGATTTCCTCAAAAATTGTTCTATAGGCATATTAAACGGAGACTACGCTATTAATAATGTAAAAATTTATAAATCACCCAAATATCAATATTATCCTTTCATAGGGTACCTAACAAACAATTCTAGATTTATACCTTTTGGTATGTGTCCAAAGATAACTGTGATAGAAAAAAATAAGATGTATAGGTTAGTAAGTTCTAGCACATACGGAGAGGATAGTCAGATTTATTTCGATAAGGATCTTAAACCTTTGCTTCATCTATACAGTCATAAAATTCCTTTTTCAGGGGATGTGAACATAGAAACTAAAATTATTAAGAGTTATCCCAGTACCCCTCAATTAAATACACGAAAAGAGTACTGTAATACTGTATTGGATAAAAAAGAAAACTTTTTCTAACACGCTTTCTGATTGGACGAAAATCTGAAAAATGACTAAACTATCAAAAGTAGGTCAATCCGTTTGATGGGTATAAAAGCATGTGTTTTTTATACCCATCAAACACGATGTCGAAGCCTACAGAAAACTGGGGTAATGATGAGAGAGCGAATGTACAACCACAGCAAGAAGACTGGGATGAGGAGATCCGACGAGCTCCGACACCATCATTTGCGATTCCTGGAAAACCCAGCAAAAAGTCTACACACAGATTTCTCTTAACATGTAGAAGCTGTGGATCCAGGGACTGTGGTGGTCATAAAAAATACATTGAAAGAATGAACAAGTATGATAAACAGCAAACTTGAATTAGACGATCAAGACAAAAGGCCCTTTTCAGGGCCAATACAAATATTTAGAAAAGAAAAAACTTATAATCAGTTGTACCTATATAAACGTTTTGCATTTTGTCATAAGCCATTATCTTCAAGGTATTCGCTCTAGAAACAACAAATATTATACAGTACTTTTAGATAATAAACAATAAAAATTATGGGGCATAATTATGAGTTGTGGTTACAAAACGATGTTTGTCTGATAAAGAAATCACGAGAAGCACCCCGACAAAGAAAGACAATACATGACACATTCAATAGATGTATGGTTGAACAACTTCAATCATTAATTAAAAAAGAAGTAAATGATAATTGTTATGGCTGTCAGGTTGAACGTTCAAGTCAATTACGACATCAACTGTGCTTATTCACAGATCAAGATGAACAAACAGATTTATTCATATTGACAGCTCTACGGAAATTAGATCCCTATAAAATTATGGAAGAATGGTATCCAATTCTCAAAGATATGACCTTGGACGATCAAGAGAAATTGGAAACATACAGACTATGGATACAAATTAAAAACAAAATCCGTTTTAGATCCAATGAATCGTGGTTAGAACAGTTGAAAAAACAAGTCAAACAATCGTGGAAATAGATTGATATTAAAGACTATTAAAGTAGGAACGGACTATAACTGAATCATTCTATGAATAGACACAGTTGAAGAAACAATGAATCCTCTGACAGATCTATTAAATCATATAGCAATCAGGAAACCAGTAACAATGAATCCTCTGACAGATCTATTACATCACATAACATACAGGAAAGCATTGATACTTGCTTTCAAACTAAAAGTATCAAATGAACAATATCTTACAACCGGGATCATCAAGGATGAATTAGAGAAAATAGAGATGTTTGATGAGTTCAAGGAAGCCCTATTAGTAACAACGGGGGTTCTTCAAAGATTTCAAGGATTAAAGTAGAACAATTAACATTTGAACAATGGAGAAACGAAGTTGTTGAAAATGACAATATTGTGAATTTCTTATTTAAGCGATGTAAACAGAACTTACGGAATAGTGTAAAGACTGAAACAATATCAGGGCTGAGGCTCCCATTGCTCACGGTTCCTGGACAGAGAGATTGTACCAATGTAAATAGTACAGATTAGTGAGACTGAATCAATGTGTGAGTGCTCCCATTGTTCACGCTTCATGGACAGTGATCACGCTACATGGACAGAGAGAGATTGTACCAATGGAAATAGTACATATTAGTGAGACTGAATCAATGTGTGTGTGCTCCCATTGTTCACGCTTCATGAACAGTGATCACGCTACATGGACAGAGACAATTTGAACCAATGGAAATAGATCATACCTCTTGAATGTTAAACATACATGTTGTAAAATATGTTATTGTTCAATAAAATATTATTAAAACTTTACATAGCTCGTATTCAATTTTCCCCCATAAATTGAAAAATACCAATATATTGATTTACAATCAATATTTATTTTCATTAACTTTTGTCAATATTAGAGTTGTCAAAAGTGGATGAAAATTATTTCTAGGAAATTTTCATATGTATTTGATAATATTGGAGTTGTCAAAAATATTTGAAAATTCTATACAGGAACAGTACACCCCACTAGGATATCACAAAACGCGTTTACAATGCGCTTTCTGATTGTTTCTGACTGTTCAACCAACTACATAAGAATGCAAAAGAACGGTGAATGCTCTATGTGCAGTGAGTCCTGTTACATATAGTGTAGAAAATGTTATGCAGTACTACACACTCACGGGGAGGAACATCAATGTCCAGAGCTCGATGAAGGCTTTTTCGAGGAAGAGGATATTAAAGACCGTGAAATTTGTGAGGCGTGTGAGTTAATCGTCGACTATATGTGGGATAACCTGTGCGCTGCATAGTTTACTAAAAGACAACAGCCCTTTTCAGGGCTATACACTTTCTCAAGAAATTAATACCTTACATACTGCTCGTATTGAATAAAAAAACGATTGGTTCAGGGTGGCACTAAAGCGTAATACAAGAAGTTTCCACCCCACCCGGATAAAATTCACGAATCTCTAACAAAATGGTTCAGGGTGGCACTATAGCGTAATACAAGAAGTTTCCACCCGGATAAAATTCACGAATCTCCAACAAAATGGTTCAGGGTGGCACTATGGCACGGTTTTTTAGCCATTATAACGTAATACAAGAAGTTTCCACGTGGATAAAATTCACGAATCTCCAGCAAAAAATGGTTCAGGGTGGCACTATGGCACGTTTTTTAGCCACTATGACGTAATACAAGAAGTTTCCACCCTGATATTGGCAGTAATAAGGGGTGGCACCTATGGCACGGTTTTTTAACATGTGTTTTTTTACATAGACACCCGGTGCGAGGGTAAAAAATGTCTATGTAAAAAACACATGTTAAAAAACCGTGCCATAGTGCCACCCATTACTACTGTTACCTGAAAGTTGAATTGGGTTATTGCCCATTATAAAGACTTATAATACAACATAAGAAACCCGGCCGATATCGACCTATGAGACACCATGGCGGTATTTACACAAGTAAAACAATATGTGCACATGCCTTTTCTAACGCTTAACACATATGCAAAGTGAATTAAATGAATGGTTGAATAAGTTGGTTACACATAACATAAATAAAAGTATTAATTTGATTTTTCCAGTAAATTGAAAATGTCTGCGTTCCGGCAGTGGCTACATATCTGTTATATCGAGTGATTGGTGGTGCATATTCAGACCTGTTCGCGAGTTTGCGTGATCACACTTGAAACTGCACTTCACCTGCCTTCTGCATATTTCGTAAAAGTGTGTAAGTAAATCGGCCAAACAGTGAGGATCCTGATCAGACTGCGCAGGGAGTAGTCTGATAAAGGTCTACTCCGGTCGGTAATGTTGCAATTCCGGAACGCAGAGTAAGTTATGACTGTAATAAATGCTTGATAATAAAAGAAGTATAGAATTGAGTATTTGAGTTTGTCGCAAATATGGCACTGAACGAATAGTTAACACAATGTTATAACAACTGCTTTCTCCTTCTACACATATCATATAGTGTTGATGATAAAAGAAACTGTTAAATTTACGTGATTCATGATAAAAATGAATTTATCGTTTAATGCCATGTTGACAAAATCAGTGTTGCTGTTTGTGCTTGGTATAATAATGGTCGTCTGAAATCAGTATACTAATCACAATTGAGCAAAAAGTGGACTTCATTTTCAACCTGATTTGAACTTGCAGAATTTGCAAATACGTTAATGTAGTGGCACTCAGTTATATCTACCAGTTTTTTCTATGAAAAGTGGTAAACTACCACTTCTAAATTTAGCCAGAATGCTGCGTTGGTAACGAGGCATGTTAAATCCGTGCGTAGCTCAGTTTGTATTGTCTATATGTACGTAGTTTGTTGCCATTCGCATTGTTGCGGTCATTGAACAGATTTGAATGCCATTTTTAATTGTCTAGTGTCAACAATTTCACTGTCACCTGCTTTATAATGGCCTTTACACATAGTATATCATTGTCAATATATCATTGTCCAACACTGTCAAAATAGGTTATAGCCCACCATTTTCACAGTTCTAATTCCACTCATTTGTTTCAGTGTACAGTACTGCCGACATAATTCAATTCTTTGCTTGACAAAGCAACTGGACCAGCCCATGTCTCCTTGTGAGGCCGTATTGGCATTTTTGCAGTACAGTACAGTGTATGAGGCCATAGAAGACAAACTATTTTTTATAATTATTTATATTAAGTCTAAGTGATTTTTTCTCATCATTTTATTACATGAATTTGATAATTTATTATGAAATAAATGAAAAATGTAAAAAAAAAATTTAAAACAAATTATTGGGATTTTCAAAATTTTGTTGGAAAAAGTTTGCTTAAATTTGCATAAAATGTACAATTATGAGAACTTGCATAACTTTTGATCGGATTATAATTGTTGCATGGGATTTTCTGCATGTCGTTTATATTTTCATTAATCTACCAGTTTACAAAATATATTTTAAAATTTAATTTTTCTCTTCATATGACCTTTAAAATTACACGTGCGTGTTGGATGGCCAGTTTTTAGTGAAATGTTACTGTGTACCATGGTGTGTAAAGTACATGTACATCACACCACCTGATATTTTACCAAACTTCGTTGTTTTAAATATCTTAAATATCTCGTCAATGAACTACCACTACACAGTATACCAGGATGATGACGTCCACTTAGCTGTATCCATTTCGGACTTTGGAGCAATGTTGACACTCCAGTTTGTTCTACAACATTGCATTCGATGACGCCGTCCTCATAACTGTGTCCGTTTCCGTGTTGCTTCGAGAAAACTTACATTTAATAACTGATACAGTTATGAGGATGGCGTTATCACCCCACGATATATAATTCCCAGGGATATATGTGCTTTATCACATCAATATTGCCCCTGACACGACAGAGATATTTAGCAAAATGTTGGTCGAAGCGGGCCTAAAATAGCCTACCGTGTATACTCACACTGTGGTTGTCTGTGGCTGCTGGTTGTAAGCCCCTGCTGGGTACCCCTGTGGCCCGCTATATTGCCCCGCGGGCCCCGGGCCGTACGGTGGAGCACCCTGCTGGCCATAGGGAGGTGGAGGATTCTGGTAACTCATTGTTTAACGTTTTCCAAACGAAATCGCACTATCACAGCCTACGCTGGCTGGTGAGATTTTCGCGGTAGTGTCTTCTCGTAGCCGGTTGTTTGTCACCTTGTATTTTGTCCGCAACAGCGAAGTCCACTATCTGTATGTAAATACAAAATGATAATTACAAAATAATAACACGCGTGACACATGTACATGCGATGTATCACAACTCGGTATGACCCATACAACTGGATATCGGCTGGCCAGTCCATTTGCTTCAGGGGTGGGAACATTCAGGATATATGCTGAAATCAGGATTTGAGATTCCTAATAGGCTATGGGCTACCAGGACCCCCCGTGCACCCCCCCCCCCCCACAACATTTGTACGCCATGTTTTTTTTTGTTCCTTGGGGTATACTAAATACTTTAAAAAATGTTAACATCAAAAATCTTGGGTCCCACATCTATTTTTAGCCAAATATGCAAATTAGATTAGATGCCGCCATATTTTGGAAAATTAATTTTACACATATCTTTCTTATTAATAGTGCTAGAAGAACACTTAAGGTGTCTACATATATGTTTTAATGGTCAAGGAGTTCATTAAACACAATACCGATTTGATTGGATAATTTCCTAAGTCATGAATATGCAAATTAGGCGTAAAAAGATCAAAAAAATACATTTTCATTTATAAACTTCGTACTAAATATTTCTAAAAGCTTATATTAATCATTTTTTTAGAACTGAAGCAGTCTAAGTTATTACACTACATATCTGCTTAATAATAGAAACATTATATCATGTATTGTGACCTCATATTGCTATGCAAATGAGATTACGGCCATTGCATAAATTTCTCATTTCCCGGCATTTTTGAGAAAGAAAATATGTTTCCACATATCTTTCTTATTAATCAAGCTAGAAGAACATTTAAGGTGCCTAGATATATGTTTTCTCATGGTCAAGGAGTTCATTAAACATAAGACCAATTTGATTGGATACCTTCCAAAGTCATGAATATGCAAATTAGGCATACAATTTACATTGTATCTTAAAAAATAAAACATATTTCTGTATCATGTTTATTTACAAACAAATCTTTGTTTACTCTATATAGTTGGCTCTATTGCCATGAGTTTTTGTTCATTAAGTCACACTGCCTAATCACTGTCGTCTGCATCCTCGTCAGAATATACAGGCCCCATCTCACCAGATTCTTCTTCATCTGATGTGTCACAATCCTGTATATTCTCGATGATGTCTATTAGTCGTTGGGGTAGAATCGGATCGTTCGTCCACAATGGCTCGATATGTCCATCAGTTTGTATCCAGCCATGGCCATTAGTAGGGTTTGAAATCTCAGGAGTTGCAATGTGTGTCCTCTTCCATATTGCAACTTGATAATTGACCCTCCGTACATGCTGTACCAAGCTGCCTTTACATGGGGGTAGTGACGCAATATCTACATTGTTTGATATGGTTAGCTTTTCAGATGAACCACATTTTGCTTTCAACATGAACACTCTGAGTTCATCAAGCTTTGTACATCTGGAATTGCCATACACGGCACAGGTGAAAGCTTCTAATTCATCAATAGTCTCTTCAGCCATCTCCCAATCATCTCCGACATGAGACAGAACTGGGACGTACTTTGGCATTTTCTGCATTGTTTTTATGGCCTTAACCTTCCCCAGCCCCTTGAATGCACTAGTACTGTCACATCCTGTATACGCATGCAGTGTCAATAACGCAGTGCAGTATTCCTGTGTGTACCCACGAGCTATTTCGCTCATGTTGATTAATCTTGTTTTGTTTCCAGTTCCTGTGTCGAACAGAAGAGCGACATTCTCTAGATGCAGAGCATAATGCAATAGTATGAAAACAATATCACTAGCTGGACTCTTTACCCTTATGTAGTCATATCCATGTTCATTGCCATACATCGCATACAGTATTATCCTCGTATCTGTCTCTTCCTGTGTACAGGAGTACTGCACCGCGTTATTGACACTGCATGCGTATACAGGATGTGACAGTACTAGTGCATTCAAGGGGCTGGGGAAGGTTAAGGCCATAAAAACAATGCAGAAAATGCCAAAGTACGTCCCAGTTCTGTCTCATGTCGGAGATGATTGGGAGATGGCTGAAGAGACTATTGATGAATTAGAAGCTTTCACCTGTGCCGTGTATGGCAATTCCAGATGTACAAAGGTTGATGAACTCAGAGTGTTTTTGTTGAAAGCAAAATGTGGTTCATCTGAAAAGCTAACCATATCAAACAATGTAGATATTGCGTCACTACCCCCATGTAAAGGCAGCTTGGTACAGCATGTACGGAGGGTCAATTATCAAGTTGCAATATGGAAGAGGACACACATTGCAACTCCTGAGATTCCAAACCCTACTAATGGCCATGGCTGGATACAAACTGATGGACATATCGAGCCATTGTGGACGAACGATCCAATTCTACCCCAACGACTCATAGACATCATCGAGAATATACAGGATTGTGACACATCAGAATGAAGAAGAATCTGGTGAGATGGGGCCTGTATATTCTGACGAGGATGCAGACGACAGTGATTAGGCAGTGTGACTTAATGAACAAAAACTCATGGCAATAGAGCCAACTATATAGAGTAAACAAAGATTTGTTTGTAAATAAACATGATACAGAAATATGTTTTATTTTTTAAGATACAATGTAAATTGTATGCCTAATTTGCATATTCATGACTTTGGAAGGTATCCAATCAAATTAGTATTATGTTTAATGAACTCCTTGACCATGAAAACATATATCTAGGCACCTTAAATGTTCTTCTAGCTTGATTAATAAGAAAGATATGTGGAAACATATTTTTTTTTCAAAAATGCCGGGAAATGAGAAATTTATGCAATGGCCGTAATCTCATTTGCATAGCAATATGAGGTCACAATACATGATATAATGTTTCTATTATAAAGCAGACATGCAGTGTAATAACTTAAGACTGCTTTAGTTCTAAAAAAAAATGATTAATATAAGCTTTTAGAAATATTTAGTACGAAGTTTATAAATGAAAATGTATTTTTTTTTATCTTTTTACGCCTAATTTGCATATTCATGACTTAGGAAATTATCCAATCAAATCGGTATTTTGTTTAATGAACTCCTTGACCATTAAAACATATATGTAGACACCTTAAGTGTTCTTCTAGCACTTTTAATAAGAAAGGTATGTGCCAAATTAATTTTCCAAAAAAATGGCGGCACCTAATTTGCATATTTGGCTAAAAATAGATGTGGGACCCAAGATTTTTGACGTTAACATTTTTAAAAAAAACATGGCGTACAAATGTTGTGGGAGAGGGGGGGGGGGGGGGGGGGGGGGGTGCACGCGGGGTCCTGGTAGCCCATAGCCTATAATGATTGCAGAAAAATACTGATGTTTCAACATTGAAGCCGGTTCAGTATTTGTGGGTGCAAACATATGTTTGTTTGCCATTTTCAGGATTTGGCATTTGGAACTGTTCCCATCCCTGATTTGATTATATATATTGTTTAAGTTTACTGTCGTTGGATGGAAAATGGACGGTGATTGTGTAGGTACATTTTTGTATGTGATAGCTGAATCTGGTTATACCCTTTTACATAGTGAGTAATATGACTATTCCTAATCCTATTACGTTTATGGGAAGGTGCCAAATGTTGTATGGACCAGGTCAGGATATTCTAATTTCAGGGCTGAATATATTAAATGATTTAATGTAAATATTCCGTTATGATATTTGTGACCCGCCCCCGGACCTTAGCTGTTGGTAGGCCGTTAAACACCAAGAAACAACACAGTACAACTCGGGATTCGAGCCCGAACGGCGGCAGCGCATACACTACAGCGACGTCACCGGTACAATTACGCACCCCCCCCCCCCCCGTAAATGACGTATATGTGACTGGGGAAATGAGTTTTGCAGCAGTTGAGATCCAGATCAGCCTGTGCATCCGTCATTATCAAAGAAACAGCCTACATGTATATAAAGAACATGTTGTGCCTACTGAGTGGGTATGTACCATTAACTTAATGCTTTCATACACTGAATATAATTAATTAAGCCACCCCCCCCCCCCCGCCCACCCCACCCCCACCCCCGTTTGATATTCTTATATCGGAAGATCACAACCACATGTATTTCATACTATATGTATTTCATACTATGGTAATTAACTTGATATTCTCTCAACCGATTGAGTACAAAACTATCAGCGACGTATCCACATACACCAAATATCTAGCCCAAATAATCCCACCCAAACTCGCTAGCTGTAAAAGAAAATGAACTACATACCTGCGCGTACGTTCAACGGTGAAAATGAAGTCCGGCTTTGTTCCAATAAACAGAAGTCTAGCTACTTTAGTACTTATCTGCATGTAATTATCATGTGACTAAGTCCTTGTGAGCATGTCATGTGATATCCGCTATGCTAATTTTAGCGCACTGGGGAAATACACGCGTCATCTTCCACGAAGTAAACTTGTAATCAATGTCAAATGATTGTTAAATATAGATGTTCGGAAATTACGTATTCTACCAAAGTATACACCGATATGCGTGATGAAACCTGTTTGAGACAAGTTCGCACGATACTACGGAAGCCCGTTAGTGCCACATAGAGTTGTTTTTCGTTTTTCGTTTTTTCGTTTTTTTCGTTTTTCGTTTTTTTTTTTTCGTTTTTCTTAATTTTTATCTCGTAATTACGAGATAACATATTCGTTTTTCGTAGAGTAACTTTTTTTTATCTCGTAATCTCGCAATTACGAGATAACATATTCGTTTTTTGTAGAGTAACTTTTTTTTTACAAATGGAGACGGTAGTTCTGCAAGGGGGATAACTGTGTCTGGTCGTTTCGCTCTAATCCGGTTCGCACTGAGTCGTTTCGTACTGGGTCGTTTCGCTCTCATTATCTCATTATCTCATCATCAACTAACAATGCAATAATGTTCTAGCATGTTTAACTAACATTTGATAATTTGTCATTTCCATAAATCCAATATGGCCACCAAAAATCACTAATTGTAATAATCATTAAACTTAAACACTAGTTTTCAATTAAACCGCAAGTATATACATAATTGACCGACTATAATAGCTTAGCCCTACATGTATCTTGATGTGCTATATTGACATTTTGTGGAATGTGTGCAAATACCACTTCATTAACATGATGTGCATCCTACGGAAGCCCATTAGTGCCACATAGAGTAACTTTTTTTTTCGTTTTTTCGTTTTATTTTTTTTTGTTTTTCGTAAGAGTACTTTTTTCTTTTTTTTATCTCGTAATTACGAGATAACATATTCGTTTTTCGAGAGTAACTTTTTTTTATCTCGTTAATTACGAGATACATATTGGTTTTTCGTAGAGTAACTTTTTTTTTATCTCGTAATTACGAGGATAACATATTCGTTTTCGAGAGTAACTTTTTTTTTTTTTATCTCGTAATTACGAGATAACATATTCGTTTTTAGATTTGAATAACTTTTTTTTTTACTATGGAGACGGTAGTTCTGCAAGGGGGATAAACTGTGTCTGGTCGTTTCGCTCTAATCCGGTTCGCACTGAGTCGTTTCGCACTGAGTCGTTGCGCACTGGGTCGTTTCGCTCTCATTATTGTCCTGGGCATGCATATACACAGTTTCAAATCAATCCGAGTAAGATGGATATTAATTTCTAATCAACGAACAATGCACTAATGTTCTAGCATGTTTAACTAACATTTGATAATTTATCATTTCCATAAATCCAATATGGCCGCCAAAAATCACTAATATTGTAATAATCGTTAAAGTTAAACACTAGTTTTTCAATTAAACCGCAAGTATATACCTAATTGACCGACTATAATAGCTTAGCCCTACATGTATCTTGATGTGGTATATTGACATTTTGTGGAATGTGTGCAAATACCACTTCATTAACATGATGTGAATCCTGCATTAAACATATCTGGCTATTGGAGCAGCAGATTGCCATCTACAACACCTAGGTGTCAGGCAATAAAACCAGCAATAAATATCTCATCACCAAACTGCCCACTGACCATTCACTGACCATTGTGCTGTAATTACCTGTAGCCGTTTTTTTTTTTTTTGGAACTACTTTCTGGCCTACACATGTCCAGGTCACATGGGAATAGAGCATGTTATGTGTGCACATGTGTGTATTACATCTGTTTTCTCTACATGAATTCCTACTAATCCTAGATCAGTTACAAGTCTGACCATTCAAAATAGTGAGATTTGCAAACATACTGTTATGATTAACTTTTATGGTACAACTCTAAACCGACAGAAAATGTGATATCCATCCTGACTTTCAGTGGTTCAATTTTCAGTGGAAACTCTCTAAACCAGACACATTGTGGATGTTATATGAGCCAGGATCTGAGATAACCACCCTTATCACATCACCGTATTTCGCCGATACTGATTTCGTAAAATCGCCATAGTTTTCGTAAATGTTGCTGCAACTGGAGAAAGGGGTCTTATGGGCTTATTGATTAATCTACATCTTTATCGCTGCAGCAAGGCTCTTGTTGCTTGATATTGATCTATGTTGTCATCTAGAGGTATGCTTGCTATATCATTGGCTGAATGGTGAACATCGTAGGCCCTGATCAGACTGCGCGGATGCGCAGGTTGATCTGGGGCTACGCTGGTTGCATAACCCATAAGACCCCTATCTGCAGTCACAGCCACAAATGACATCGAAAATTGACACAGATTTCAGATCTCATGCAGAATTAAATTCCGCATGAGCTCTGAAATTTGTGTCTATTTTCTATGTTATTTACGGAAAAGTACTTGATTTAGATAAACCAAATGTTATGCTGACACATATTCACATGTATTTGTCTAATAGAATGTATTAATACGTGTGCCTTCTTCAAGACCATGATAGCCAGATAGCTATAGGCCAATTTAATAATCGAAATATTCAAAAAGCATATTCTGAACGGATTTTTCATTTTTAAAAAAAAAAACGGGCATAGCTATATTTTTCTGAAAAACATAATTATGTTGGTTGTTTTTTCATCCCTGGGGAAATGTACATTTAAAAAAAGCACACTAATGTCCACTACTCTTAATTGCTGGCTATAAAATCAGATAACCCTTTGAATGTCTGTAGGGACTACATGTAACATCTGGGTATAATGGAAAAAGCTCACCACAGGGGTCGATGGTAAAAGGTTGCATTTCAACCTCATCTACGTTCTTCTAGATGAGGTTAGACTTTTAATGCAATGTTTGCAGCATGAACTGGGTCGGTACAAATACATGTTGCAAAACACATGAATGTATTTGTAATTATCAATAGCTAAGAGATTTTAAGGCAGACTCAATGAGTGTTTATTACTAAATATGATATGCTAACCTGTACACTCTGAGGGGAGGGGAGTCATAACAATCCTCATCTAAATAATTATATAAGAATATAAGACACTCCAGCCATTGAGGGCTAACACATTTGCGCACAACACATGTAAATATCAACAGAGTTGTTTGCATTGTGAACAGCATAGGTCCAGGAAAGAGAATATATTATATATATATATATCAGAAAGTAAAACATTACTGATCATGAATTGCGCATAAATTAACAGAAGAGAAAGGAAATATCTTGAGAGACTTTACTGTGATATATATAATTGTCAGTCGGAATGACAAGTGCATGGGGCAGGTTAATCGGTGGACATACATCAGGGCGTGGAATAGAACACAGAAAGGCGTGTGACCGCTCAGACAGTACATACATACACACACATCATGAAGGAGCATCATTGTGGATGATGCAAAATGGGGTGAAAATACAAGTGCATACATATATTAGTACTTTATGAATCTTAATAGCATTATCCTTTTTGCGGACACAATAATTATGTTCATAATCATATGACACAGATGAAGGATATGATAAATGTCTGAAATCAGAACGGACATGTAACTGGAAAAGCCAACTTTTATATACTACTCAAAATTTGATTTATATTGAATGCTAGTTTTGTATTGTATGGTTTATAGAAGCTATTTAATTTTACGGCCAATTGCATATGTGAAGAACACTGAATTTTGAGGCCCGCATATAGACATTTATTTTGGTACTACATGTATACAATTGAAGCCTTGTTTGATAAATGACTAATCATTTAGCGTGAAGAAGTGATCGTTATAAAAAAATTTTGAGTATTATATATTTAATGAAATGTTACTTTACTCTGTAATATGGTACAGAAAATATATTTGTGTAAATTCGCAAGACATGGCATCGCTTGAAAACTACCTCCATATGTTCCATCACTTCACAGTGGATCTTCCTGGTGTGTGTAGACCGGTCGGTGCTGGATGGGTCATTTCAAATTCCTATACTAGTATCTGAACAAGTGCATATATGCGAAGCATGGCGGCTTGCCAATGCTTAGCATCAGGGTGATGGTTGCTGTTATCCCAATTTATATTTTATTGGTGCACCCACTCCGGTCAGTGGTGATTATTTCAATAATACATCAAGCTAATGTCAAATATAGTGTAACTGATCATAAACAAAGTCCATTAGAAAATATGCCAATGACATGTAAACTTTTAGAGTATGTAGATAACAGACGTCCATTCATAAGTGACTAAATCATTACAACTGATAAAATCCAACATCGTATGTACAGAGTACATGTATGTGAATGAAGGTAGATTGCTTTCTATAGTATCCTACCATGCATTGGTTATTACTCAGTACACGTTTGCAGTGGGCGTACATGCTATCGCCACTGGATCGATATACAACAAATGTGAAAGACAGTGGACAAACACACACAACTAGCATGAATATCACACAATCTGTAAGAACGGTCTTATGAAATACATTCCAATTATTGATGCTTATATTAGCATATTAAAATCATCAATTAAGAAGAAATTGTTTGTAAAACGTAGGTGATGCCGGAAATGCTAATATCAAATGAATATAAATTTTGATATTAAAATTATAATCATATTCTGATGTGCCACAGTTGCTGTAGAACATGTATGTGTTACAATGGCTGACAGGCAACTTCAATAAGAATATGTACTATAGAAAATGACCAAACAAATTAAGCTGGCAAAGATGATGAAGGTCACACATAGGAGATGTTGAATGTGATGCATATCACTTGCTGATTATTTTGTATATGTTTGGTGCATACATAGACAGAGAATGCCATTTAAGCTGGAAAGGTAGGTCCACTGTCAAATGAACATGATATGAGCTATTTTTGTTTCTTATATACACCAATAGTTTATAATGCTGTCCATGTTTTTGGCAGTTTTAGGTGTTACAGTGGCTGATAAAACATACATAACAACAGTGGTGAACATTAAATGTCATGTAAGGCCAGATGTATTGCACCAATGAAACAGATGGTCATGTGTAAAAACATGCCCCTCCCAAACTTGACTTTACCATCATTGGCGCATAAAATGTATCATAAGACTCAACACAAAATGCTTCATCCATAAAATAGTAAAACATTCACTAATATACAAACATCAAAAGCAGTTGTGGATATAAAGGGTGTTGTTGTGGGTGTTGCACCCACTTCTCAGTGCGCATGGTTTTCATAGACCTAAAGTGATTTAACGGTGCATATGGTGTCCCACACTGGGTAACATAGAGTACGTTATAAAAAAGGAAAAACCAGATAAAAAACACGCCAGTGAATTTAAGGACTATAATATATTAAAATGTTCGGGGGAGGCGAGACATGTTCGACGATATGAAACACACTATTCCTAAAACTGCTTGATTCACCATTTTAATGTGAAATGTCCTTTCCATGAAACGAACATGAGTATGACTGGGAAACTATTTGCAGCATGTTTACAAATAAAATGTGCATAGTGATAATATGGAATTACATATTAATAATTCGGTCGATTACTGTGATTCGAGACACTGTCTTATGCAAATGAGATTATTATCTTAAAAACAACATTAAACTTTCTGGTTTCAATAATGTTATTAGCATGTTATAAAGTATGATTATTACATAATGAATATGAATTTAGAAAGTAAATAGCGGCGTCCATTATTAATATCACGCCGGGTTATTAACTGTTGAGAATTATCACACCGGAACTGGAAAGTGAATACATGTATTTATATAATTTAAAAGTACCGATAAATAAATAGTCTGATAGTGTATATGAATGTTTATTTCGTTGAAAATGTTATCGTTTTGATATGTAGCACACAACAATTATTGCATGCACTTATATTACAACATTGGATGTCAGTAATGCAATTTTAGCAACATTCAGCGTAATTCCAATAACCAACATAAGACTCATTTTGTATTATTTTGATAGTACTCACCCCAATATGCCAAACTAAAATAACATTAAATAAATTACAACCAAGTTCCCAATTCTGACAGAATTAGGTTGAAAATATAATGAATATTTGCATTACAAAGCGCTATTTGTTAACGTAGTTAATGCAGAATATATCATATTTCCTTAATTGGCGGCCATCTTGGATTTTTATGTATCGTATCACTAGTTCAGATAGAACAAATGTCTTTTAAAAGCAACTTGTCAATGTAAAGAACAAATTACAAGCATGCTAATTGCCAAATATGTTGAAATTGGAACAATATTTCAATATAATTTGAATTTTGGCGGCCATTTTGAAAATATGCAAAATTTACAACTTTCGCAGGGGTATATTTTGGCATATTTTGGATATGTTAACCTTGGGTGCTTACTAGACTACTTAGCGAAGGAAAAATAAAATGTTGCAATTTGTGGTGGTCTACGTGTATATTGACAGGACTAAACGCCGTGTATCCAATCGCTATGGTGGTTTGATAGTAAAAAATGACTAAGTCCTTGGTTGGCATTGACCGTAGGGATGTAGGTCATATGTTGAACAGTGCACAATACCTAGACACACATTGTGCCAATATTATTTAAATCTGACAAGAACCGACAAAGTTATTAGAGAAACATCGGAGCTAAACGCATTTGCTAAACGCAGAGAAAAAAAAAACAAATTTTTAAGTGACCTTGACCTTGTTGACCTTGACCATAGGGAGGTGGGTCATATGTGGTACAGTGCGCAATACCTAGACACACATTGTGACAAAATATTATTGAAATCCGACAAGAACTGACAAAGTTATTAGAGAAACATCGGAGCTAAACGCATTTGCTAAACGCAGGTGTGACAGAAGGACAGACGGACGAACAGAAGACTTTTGTATCCCTATATCCAATTTTCGTACGCGATGGCATAAAAACTGATACTACAGCCAATTCTGACATTCTGTGTGCTCCAAGAAAAATATAGAAACTGTCGACGGAAAACTGTGACAAAAATGTTGATGTCGTTACGAAGCTGTCACGACATCGTCTAGAAGCTGTTACATCCAGTAAATGAAAATCCACTGTTTTCCTCTATACGAGGGTCAGTCAACATTAAGTGACTTTTATATAACATTGTTCGAGTAATAAGGCTGCTCTCACTTAATGTTGACTGACCCTCGTATATATTGCTTTTGGTATACTTTTAAGTCCGTATTTCGATTGTAATCACCAAGTGAAGCATATAAAATAGAAAAATAACGGCCAAAAGGTGTTTTATTGAGCATTTGCTTTAATTGCTGTAATTCATCGATTTGTGCGCTGATCTGCATATTTAAAACATGATTTATGACATGATATGCATAAATAATGGGACATGATAAAGGAAAACACAAAAATCTGGCATATGCCTCGTCCTGAAACTGTCACAATCAGTCCAGAAGCTGTCGCATTCCGTCTAGAAGCTGTCGCGCTTTGCTCCCGAAGCTGTGACGAGCTGTCGTCCAGAACTACTTGCCGCTGTAACAGAGTTCCCTAACCGTGGAGTAAGGATGGCAGAATTATAATCAATTGTGCAAAAGTTAAGTTTTGATCACGGACGGACGGACGGACATACGGACGGACGGAATGCCGGACGGAATGATACGCTGATTCCAGTATACGCCCCTCCCCCACAAAAAAGTTATGCATGCCCAGGACAATAATGAGAGCGAAACGACCCAGTGCGAAACGACTCAGTGCGAACCGGATTAGAGCGAAACGACCAGACACAGTTATCCCCCTTGCAGAACTACCGTCTCCATTTGTAAAAAAAAAGTTTCTCTCGAAAAACGAATATGTTATCTCGTAATTACGAGATAAAAAAAAAGTTACTAGTTACTCTCGAAAAACGAATATGTTATCTCGTAATTACGAGATAAAAAAAAAATTACTCTCGAAAAACGAATATGTTATCTCGTAATTACGATATAAAAAAAAAGTTACTCTCGAAAAACGAATATGTTATCTCGTAATTACGAGATAAAAAAAAGTTACTCTCGAAAAACGAATATGTTATCTCGTAATTACGAGATAAAAAAAAAGTTACTCTCGAAAAACGAATATGTTATCTCGTAATTACGATATAAAAAAAAAGTTACTCTCGAAAAACGAATATGTTATCTCGTAATTACGAGATAAAAAAAAAGTTACTCTACGAAAAACGAATATGTTATCTCGTAATTACGAGATAAAAAAAAGTTACTCTACGAAAAACGAATATGTTATCTCGTAATTACGAGATAAAAAAAAAGTTACTCTCGAAAAACGAATATGTTATCTCGTAATTACGAGATACAAAAAAAGTTACTCTACGAAAAACAAATAGGTTATCTCGTAATTACGAGATAAAAAAAAGTTACTCTACGAAAAACGAAAAAAAAATAAAACGAAAAACGAAAAAAAAGTTACTCTATGTGGCACTAATGGGCTTCCGCATTAAAACTATCTGGCTATATTGGAGCAGCAGGTTGCCATCTAGAAGTAATAAGTCATCCAGATAAAAAAGTTACTCTACGAAAAACAAATAAGTTATCTCTTAATTACGAGATAAAAAAAAAGTTACTCTTCGAAAAACAAATATGTTATCTCGTAATTACGAGATAAAAAAAAGTTACTCTACGAAAAACGAATATGTTATCTCGTAATTACGAGATAAAAAAAAGTTACTCTACGAAAAACGAAAAAAAAATAAAACGAAAAACGAAAAAAAAGAGTTACTCTATGTGGCACTAACGGGCTTCCGTACGATACAACATTCTTACATGCAATGGACATGCGATTTACATATCAACCTACATCATTCATATGACCTTCGTTACTTGTTTTATGTTACACTTGAGTATCAATTGCAGGCGCGGATACAGAAATAATTGCAGGGGGGGGGTTCTGAAATCTTTAGATGCCAGATCGCCTCAGATGCGATTTCCTGACACCTAGGCCACGATAAAAGTCACCCAACTATTCGAGTATTGTAGATTTCGTCTTTTTTTTTGTTTGCCAGGAGCAGAGGGGGGGGGGGGGGGGGGGGGGGGGGGTCCGGACCCCTGACCCCCCCACCCCACCCCCCCCCCCCCCCCCCCCCCCCCCCCTGTATCCGCGCCTCAATTGGTATCTAATCGGCCTTGTGACAAATCAACACGGGGCTACGAATACAATAGTGATGGATAACACCGGACGAGCCGGCATGCATGTTATCATAGTATATCCTATCTGACTAAAGCCTTGTTATAAACAATTACATATTTAATCAGTAATACGAATTATTATTTAACCATATATTGTTTTAGAAAATGTTTCATAGCTAAAAGTCCCCTCGTTATTGTTATTGGTTGGGGGGGGGGGGGGGGGGTTCGGGGGTTCTCCATCCCCCCTCCCCCAGAATGTGTTTTATTTCTACGTTCAATTTCCATCTTTCTAATTCATTGTAAAGCTTTTATTAATTCGTTCCCACGAAATAACAATTCATTCCCTCAATTTAACAATTCCGTTCCCATAAATTTTACAATTCGTTCCCACGAAATAACAATTCATTCCCACGATATAACAATTGTTATTTCGTGGGAACAGAATTGTTAATTT